>BJKM01000023.1:410000-1005000 GCA_015082035.1 Chaenogobius annularis | reverse complement strand
TCATCGGAGCACTTGGAGCAGTGACCCCCAAACTGGAGGAGGGGCTACAACAGATCCCTGGAAAAACATCAGACATCTCAGTCCAGAAAAGATACTGCGCAGGACCCTCAAACTCCCAGGCCTTTGGTAGAGGACCCGAGGTTGAGAAGGGAATTATTTGTATATATATATATGTGTGTGTGTGTGGTATATATATATATATATATATATATATATATATATATATATATATATATATATATATATATATATATATATATATATATATATATATATAATTTGGCAAGTAATTTTATGTTTACTTCGAATTTTATAGAATCATATATAATATTATTGGGTTTGTTTCAATCAAATTGAAAAGGCTTGTGCCGTGAAGGTCATCTGACTTCAAACCTAAACCAATGAATGCATAATTTGCACATAGGAGATCAATATGTCTGGCATATATCTCTTGGTAACCCATATTTGTCCCACTTGTACCTGTGATTGGTAAATATTTCAATTTTCAAGTTAACGTTGAAGGTATTTCTTTTATTCTTTTTTTTAAACGTGTGTCCTTACAGTTGGTTCATTTTGTTTCATCCATGTCTTTTGTGATAGCTTTTCTTCCCGCTGCCAGTGCATTCCATTGTTTCCATTGCAGGACTTCCATTTTATTCCTCTGGTGGTCAGCCGGGATTCGTAGAACCATAGTTACATTCCTAACCTTTATGTCCCGGATACAGTTTTAACGTTAAGTGTGATGTTAATGCTGAAAATAATTGGCACGACTTGATCAGTTCCTCCCTATCTATTTCTGTGGCCGTCTTAAAATAGATTCTCCAACTCGTTCATTAGCATTCAACTGAGCTCAGTGTTACGTAGTTAAGCGAATGTTGTTTTGTTAGTGCAGTATGATGACGTTCATGGACCAAAATAGTTGTGTAGACATTTCTTAATGTCAAATATAATTGCATGTCAGTAATATTATTATCATTTAGCATGATTAAAGCCCTGAGATGCAGTTGTTTTGATAATATGTTTATAATGTTGTTAGGTGGCAGCAATAAACTGCTGTACAATTATTTTCTTAACAATACTAAACAATAAATATACCTCAGAGTAATGGCAGTGGTGGCTGAAGTAAAGTACAGTTAGTTTATAGTAGAATTGGTAGCAGTCTGTGTTGTAAAAGGGGTGTAAAAGGATAGCACAGTCAATATAACTACTGTATTGCCCCACAGAAAACTCTCGTAAATGGGACTAAATGCAGGTATTGTTTGAGCTGCTGCGTGAGGCTTTCCAGACACAACCTAACAGAGAAAATGTTTTAATATTATGCTCATTCTCACTCAGTTAAGTGAGCAAGCATTTGGCCTTTTTGCATCGATAAGGTAAACATGCGTAAGTTGGACCACAATTCACTCAAACCTTAACTATTCATTTGTAATTTGCGTTTACATGTTGTACAATCCGTGGTTGCAAAATGTGTTTTAGATCTGGTGGTACTACTTATTTTCTATAAGTAGTTGGTACCAGTTGCAAATGCAGTGAGTGTAGTGTGTGTATGAATTTCTACAATATTGGGAATGTGCTGTGTTGCTTGTTCGCTGTTTGTAATGTCTATTATAATCCAGTTGTGCTATATACTTAGCTTCTGCAGTCCATAAAAATCGATTCATAGTTCACCAGGGCAGTGCTTTTTTGAGTCAAGGGCAAGGCACACTTTTAAGGTTGAAAAGATTTCACGCCACACTGCAAAATATTGTCAAATCACACCTTTTAGAAAAGAAAAAAATAGTAGCCTAATGTAGCAAATATTGTCCTTGTCATTGTGTCTGGATCTGTGTCTGGATCTTTCAATTTGGCAATGGCGATTGTTTTGCTTTCTTTTTTATTAAGGCGAGACATTGTAGGTGAATACCCCCTTCATTTTGTTGACACGGTAGCACAAGTTATCTCTCTCGCTTCACAGCAAGAAGGTCTTAGGATCTCTGTGTGGAGTTTGCATTTTTTCCCCGAGTCTGCGTAGGTTTCCTCCGCGTCCCCCCGTTTCCCCCTTCCACTAAAAACATGTACAATAGGCTCTTCCCCTCAGGGGGACTTTTAAGCATCAGCCTGCCCACGGACTACAGGTGGAAATTAGTCTCAAATAAACTAAACATTTGCATAAACCCCTCATTTGGTTGAAATTTAAATAAATATTCATCTTGTTAAGTACAAGATTGTAAAGTTTGGTGTGTGGGTGCCTCAAGGCACAAAATCAAGGCACTAGGGAACAGTCAGACACCAGTGAGCAACAGAAGGCTCTTTTATCGTATTATTGTACGAAAGTCAAATATAAGTCGTCATGATTCTTAAACAGTTTGACCCGTTCCACTCGAGCCCATTATATACTTAAAGCATTGCCTACAAGCTTGTCAAAAACCTAGTCTGGTTTCATAAGGACCTCTTTCTTCAGGGTCATTGAATGCAGGTGACCACAGGAAGCACTTTTCCAGACCTGGTTTTTGAGTGTACTCTATAATGTGAGTAAATTTTGGGCTTAGGGCCGTCTCACCACAGGAACTTCCTCCTCCTGCAGGGCTGCTCACATTCCCACATACAGCCGTGTACCAGGGCCCATGAGGAGGCACTCCCCTGTCAGGTATTCAGACAGCAGCGCTGTCACTCTCAATGGTTAACGCAATGGTGTGTGCAAGTTTGACTTCCACTTACTGTTGAATAGTGTGGAAAGTAAATAGAAAGGGAAACTTACTTCATTTTGCATTAAATACTAAAGTACTGACTGCAACGAACAATAGGCCTAAATCACCAGTTGTCAGAGGAGAATATTGTTATTTCAAAACAAGTAATACAAAGTACAAAGTACTGGTCCAAGATATTTGTGGAAAATGGATTCATACTTTGAAGTTGAAGTGACAAATAATGCTCACATTCTAGTAAGTTAAAATAATACACCAAAAAAATGAGAAAAAGTAAATGAAATCTGGAGCGGTGCAATGTTCAAGTCATTTCATTCGGTCAACACAAAACTTAAGTCACTTGTACTTTCTCAGGGAAGAGAAACCAAAACCTACTTGAGAGTATTGTTTCTGTCAATTAGACAACTCATGTTGTCTGAGAATTATCATTTTATTCACATGACACCGACAGTACAATGAGGGTATCGATACTGCTATGCAAATAGCCATACTAATTAGCACATGTACATTTTAGGCCTTTGTGTTTGTGTCAAATACACTCCATCTGTGTTTGCTCTTTACAGCCATTTGAAACTTTTTACTTTTATTTATGTATTCATTTATTTATTTAAATGCCTTCACCCATAAGGTTAGACCAGTATGGCATTTGGGTATTGCTAATGTATTACTCAGGAGCCCATCTCTGCTTGACGCCAGAGCCCGGAGCACCACACCTTGTTCTGAAGGCTTATTTGTTTAAAAAGGTTGAACCACAGTTACATATTTTGCATATGACCCAGACCCACCAGCTTCTAACAACTGTCCATTATCCTTGCTCAGTGTACGTTATTTCATTTCCCTACAAGCCGTGCAATTATTTGCATTTATTAGGCACATTTACAAAATATGACTGTGCTTTCTGTTTGCAGTTCAAATATCACACACAACTACACAAGTCAACTATTTCAAGATAGATTAGTTATAATTACAAGTGTAACGTTCTCAGATATTCTTCTTGTTTCGTATTTTTGATGTGATATTTAGGCACAGTAGGCCATGGCTTTCAGACAGATAGGTGAGAAATTAGGACTATTGCCAAAGAAAATGCCACACTAAAACTATATATATTTTTGGGCAAAAGTCACCAAAATGCATTGAGTAAGAAGTTGAAGCCCATGAATAGGGAATGGTCAATCAATTTGTGATTTTTGTACAAATAGATGAATACAGATAGGCCTACGTGAATTAATAAATAAATAAACAAATTAAAGCGATAAAGAAAATTCTGGAGCTTGACTACGGTGGGAATATAGTCAAAATAAAACAGAAGAGAAGATCAAATAGAAGCTTTTCCATGGTCCACGGGCTATAAAATGTCATGTTTTTTCTCAGGCAGCTGTTTGGCCGACCTCTGCAGGACCCTCGGCCCAACATGGCCACTGCTCCTTTGACTTCATTCATTGTAAGAGTCCATTTAAATAACTTTAAATAACTAGCTGCACATGGTAAAGTCATGGTTTAACATTGAAATGCCTTTTTATTTTGGTAACGTCAGATATTCACATTTCAGTCTCCTCTCAAATGTAAAAGCTCTTGGGGTCGTCTGTGCACTCTGAACAGAATCCTGCTTTTTTAAACTTGTATTGTAAATCTATGTTTAACTCGAAATTAGATTATTTTTCCAAATTCGTGCAGCCCTAACGTGGTACTTTGAATATTTTTGGGTGGTTCTAGTTTGTAGCGTTAGCATTGTAGAGTTAGCACTGTAGCATTAGCACTGTGGGTGGGTCTTACTCAGCACGTGAGTGGCCCCACCCACAGCAGAGGGCGCACTCTAGATCTTCTCATTACAAAGGGGGGTTAATATTTCAAACGTCAATGTGGTCGATGTTGCTCTGTCTGATCATTTCTGTGTCTTCTTTGACCTGTCTGTTTTTCCCAAACCACGGCTGGTCCTGCAATTGTCCGGGGCCTGCAATTGTCCGGAGGAGACACATAAAGGACAGCACGGGAAAACTGTTTATGGAAATGATTAACTTTGAAAATGTCTCATGTTCCAATGTAAATGATTTGTTCAACTCTATTACATCTAGTTTTTTGAATGTTCTCGACACCATTGCTCCTATGAAGGCTAAAATTGTTGAAAATAAGCAGAAGGCGCCATGGAGAAATGATGATTCGGTCAGGGCACAGAAAAGGGAGTGCCGTCGGGGCCGAACGACAATGTCAAAGCTCCAGGTTCAAAAAGGGATTTACAGAGAAGTTGTACATTTTATGTAGAACTAGGGAAGGATATATTTCTGAAATAATTGGAAGCTGCAGTAACAACTCGAGTGTCCTGTTTGCCACAGTAAACAGATTAACAAACCCTCCAGCTCGGCTGCCGTTAGAACTCATTTCCACATCCAAGTGTAACGGTTTGCATTATTCTTTAATGACAAAGTTCAGGGCATTAAAAATGCTATAAATTCTGCAATGCAAAAAATGACCCTAAAACCACCTACACACTTAGAGCTGACTCACTTTGCACCTGTAACTGACAAAACTGTCCAGGAGATCATCACCAGCCTGAGTTCATCTACATGCTGCCTCGATGTGTTACCCACCAGATTTCTAAAGTCTGTGCTGAACAGTTTGTTAGCACCACTCACTCACATAGTTAACATGTCGCTTCAATCTGGAACATTCCCAATGTCTTTGAAAACTGCGGTCATAAAGCCTCTCCTAAAGAAGAGCAGTCTTGATGCCGCAGTACTGAGTAATTACCGGCCCATCTCTAATCTGCCATTTTGGGGCAAAGTCCTTGAAAAGGTTGTTTACCAACAGCTCACTGATTTCCTCTTAATAAACAACTCATTTGATGTTTTCCAGTCAGGTTTTAGACCTCATCACAGCACTGAGACCGCTCTTGTCAAGGTTGACAAATGAGATCCACCTGAACACTGACGCGGGCAAAGCCTCAGTCTTAATTCTGTTAGATCTGAGTGCTGCTTTTGACACTGTCGATCATGGGACCCTCTTACAGAGACTAGAGGACTGGGTGGGCATCACAGGCACTGCCCTAAACTGGTTAAAGTCCTATCTGGAAGACAGGAAATACTTTGTTGAAATTTGTAACTGTGTCTCAGACCAGATGCCCCTGACCTGTGGGGTGCCCAAGGGTCAGTCCTGGGACCTCTTCTGTTCAACCTCTACATGCTGCCGTTCGGTCAGTTGATACGCAGCGAGAATGTGTCCTATCACAATTATGCAGACGACACTCAGATCTATGTTTCACTGACGGCAGCGTGAATATGGACCAGTGGATTCACTCTGTCACTGCATCCAACAGATCAGTGTGTGGATGCAAAACAACTTTCTGAACTCAGACAAGACTGAAATCATCATCTTTGGCCGGCAGAAACAAAGAGAAAGTGTTAACAGTCACCTCCAGAGTCTCGCTCTAAAACCTACAAATCAAGTTAGAAATCTGGGGATAATAATGGACTCAGATTAGAATTTTTACAGCCACGTCAAATCAATAACATCAGCAGCTTTTTACCATCTAAAAAAAACATTGCCAAAATCAAAAGTATAGTGTCTAAACCAGACTTGGAGAGACTTATCCATGCGTTTGTCTCTAGTAGATTAGACTACTGTAACGGCCTGATCACTGGCCTCTCCAAACGAGCTGTAAAACAGCTGCAGTACATCCAGAACGCCGCTGCTCGGGTCCTGACTAGAACCAGGAAGTACGATCACATTAGTCCTGTGCTCAGGTCTCTGCACTGGCTCCCTGTGGCTCAGAGAATAGACTTCAAAGCAGCTCTGCTTGTATACAAGTCTCTCCATGGCCTAGCACCAAAGTACATCTCGGACATGTTAGTGCCATATGAACCATCTCGGACTCTGAAGACCTCAGGGACCGGCCTCCTGCTGGTGCCCAGAGTCAGGACTAAACATGAGGAATCTGCGTTTCAGTTTTATGCAGCTAAAATCTGGAACAGTGCCAGAGTAGAGGTCTGTCTCACATCCTCTGGAACAATGTTCAAATCTGTAGTATTAGCACTGTAGCATAAGCATTGTTAGCACAGTTACATATAATCAGGGCATTTGTAGAGGCTGCATTTTTCTTGCGCTACAGATTTTAAGTGGATTTTTGTTGTTTGTTACTTAATTTTGTTATCAAATATGTGTAGTTAATGGGTTGTTTATTTATTTAAATTGTATTCTAATACATATCTTTCTAAAATTTCTCTTTGAGTCAACATTTTAGTACAGTGGAGAACTGAAGCCCCATTTTACTTTTCTACACTCAAATATAGACCATTTGTCTTTTCAGTTAAATAGTTCACATTAAACAATTATGGAATTATGTGCAGTCTTTGAACTCATCGAGGCCACAGCTATTTAAACAATCTCTTTATTGTTAAAGTAGCTTGACAGTTTTGTCTACCTGAATCTGTAAAACACTTTCCAAACATTTTTAGCACAATTATAACACAACACATTCACTTCTTGTGTAAAATCTGCCTTCATTAGTGCACAAAATGGTGGCTAGTAATGGAACAAAAACATATAATTGTTAATGTACCAGAATAATCCAAGGTAAAACATGCTTTACATGTACTGCACTTCTTTTTGTGTAATCACAGTCCTTTATGTGTGATTTACTGCAGACTTCTCTATCATCTTTGCTTTGTCTAATCATATTTTTCTCATGTTTTTGCAGTTGTACCGGTCGGCGCTCCTGCTCTTGTGCCGCGGGACTCAGAACTCATCTAATTGAAGTTCTCTCGGGTGCTGCCTGTGAAAGCCGCTAAAACATGGCCAGCCTGGAATCTTTGTGGAGCAATACAGTCAAAATGTATCACTGTTTTTCATGGATTACTATTTTGAAAGTTGATTTTCTTTCGTATAAAACAAATAACAATGGCTGCTATTAAAATGCGTCGCGTAAATCGGCTTAAACGGCAATGAACTCCAAATAGAAGTGGGAGCTGTATCGAAAAATGTGTAATATCGCAGTTGTTGTTCTGGATGTTATCTATAATTAAAACTATTAAAGATTACCTAAAAAAGAGTCTAGTGTAATCCCCCAAACATGAGTGTAAAGTGATATTTCTGCCCTTTTTTTCAATTTTATCACGTTTATTCACGTTTTGTGCGATATTTGAACCTCAATGAAAACATTTAGACACATTTTTGCACATTCCTGTTGCTTTGTGAAAGGTTAGTTTGCATATTGTAATCGAGATGAATCGAAAATATATTCAGATGTTAATCTTTGTCAATATAAGATTCCCTAACTCCAAACTTTGTCAATTAAACCCAAAGTTGCTCGTATAGATTTGGAGATTTCACGTTTGTTATTCGCACAGCCCAACAATTTCCCCCAAATACTTCGACTAACCCTGAATTCTATATCAGTCCTCAACATGCGATAAACAAAACAAACAAAATAAATCCACTCTTTATTAGATTGTCTTGTGAACAGTCTGTTTACAGAGACCCACAGTCATAACTTCACTGGCGCTTCGCTGTAAATACAATCTTATTTGTCTTGGCATTTTCCCACAATCCCTCAGTGCAAAAGAGGAAGTAACTTATCATGCATCTGGCCCCGTCTGTGCCAAGTTCGGTTCACGTTTCCAACTACCCACTTATGTGTGGTTTAGCTGGGGTTCTTGGAAGGAGGCGGTCTTTTAGGTTTACCGTCGACAAAGCCGGCTCTGTTCTTCATTTTGTGACCCCCCATCACTGCTTTTGAGAACCCCCTTCTTCCCCCCCCCCATGCAACTCTTTAAACTGTCTAACATATACTTTTTTAATAAAGCGTGTAACTGAATGGGGAGACATTAAATATTTAGATGTGATAAGTCTAAAGTGAAAAGTCAGTTTGATTGAGCAGCATGAGCTTCTCTCTTTTAATCCATTGCTTACATTTTACGCCTTTGCCACAGTTTTGTTTTAGGTTTTCTTGATTTTCAATGGTAGTTTAAGCATTAATTGGATTTGAAAAAAAAGTCTGTGGCGAATTAATATCATTCATTTGCTTTAATTCTGCATTTAAAATGGGGGTAAATGGTAAATGACACTTTACCCAACGTCCATATGTAAAAATAAACCCGTCCATACTTAAAGCTTCATTATGTAACATTTCTGCTGGCTGCTTTTTCTCCATGGAGATGTTACTTTGTCTTTCATTAAACCCACGTTCATGTATTCAGTCAGGCGCATGCGGGCTTGCTTCCATCAAGTTTGCAGGGAATAAATCTCTTAAAACGCCGTACTGTGGAACTTTCCAGGCAAAGCAAGAACATTTCCGTGGAGACGACCGTAACACCCACCAAAAAAGTTGCATAGTGTGCTTTTTTTTTTAAGTCTTGTGCCTGGACCTCAGTGCCGTACTTGGATGCAGTAGTTACATTTTTCTCACACCAAAGCACCAGGACACAAAGTGCAAAAGGGCACGTTCTGGGCTTTGAAGGTCTGTCAGATGAAGCCCATCTACTGGGTTTGTCCGTCTGCAGAGAATATTAAAAGGAGGTAGAACTATATATTATACTATATTATAGTATTACGTATTTATTGGTTTATTTGAATAGGGGCAGATACAAAAACATTGAGTAACTGTAACACAGCAGCCCGATGCATGAGAGGTGTTTATAGCCGGAGATAATTCACGGCACTTGTCCCTTTTCACACACACAGACACACACACAGACACACACACAGACACACACACAGACACACACACAGACACACACACAGACACACACACACACACACACACACACACACAGACACACACACAGACACAGACACACACACAGACAGACACACACACACACACACACAGATAAGTACAACATTAGGACGTGGACAAGAAACGATGCATTAAACGTGAGTGCAGTGCTGATGCCGGCACATCCAAGGTTTATTGAAGATACTGAATGTTATAGATTTTAAATGGACAGGAAGCATAATCTACAGAAGGAAAACAATTTAAGAGTTAATACAATTTGAGAATGCTTAAAAAAAAAATAGTGCTTCAATAAAAGTTTCCAGTGGTAGAATGATCTAATTGGTTTTTGGTCAAACGCCTTTTAAAGCCCTGCTGTAAAGGCTTTCAATTGGCTTGAGCGTGGTCTGAGACCAGATAGTGGCGAGAAGATCATAGAATGTATAAAACCGCTGTACGAGAAAGAAATGGCCGACCTTCAGAATTTCAGATCCCAACATGCCACAGGTCCAGTCATAAAAAGGCTCAAATCAATAATATGCTGATTTGGGAGGAATAGAGCAAAACGTTGGGCCGTGTAGTTATTAGAAAGGAGGTTCAACATTGTTTTATTTTCTCGGATATTTCTTATGAATACTGATACTCTGTATTTTTCTGCCAGTGTAGACTCAATTTTTGTTGTTTTTTTTGGTTTTTCTTCTCAGATTTCTCTTCGGACCCCTGCACCAGTGTCACGTTCCGGTCTCTGAAACGGTCCGCTTCGTCAGGCGCAGCACTACGTCAACTTTGTGGTTTGTACTACTACTACTACTACTACAACTACTAACTAACTATTGCCCCTGAGTAAATCTTCCTTTTGTCAAATGGACCTCAACTACAAAAACACTCAAACAAATGAATATATTGAAAACTTGACTAAAAATGTTGCAGTTTTTCCCCCCACAGTATGACAAATATGATGACGTTTGCAATTGTGATGCTTCCTGGTTGGAAATAAGCTAGGTAGAGGTAATCCCACAACTGTTACCTAGCAACCATAATGTAAACAAGGGCCAAAATCCATATCAATTTCACAGTAGTTTTAATTTGTCAAATGAATGTTTGAACTGTCAGAAAAAAGTGACACTTGTATTTGAATTGGGTCTGCATTTTTGATTGATTGTCGCTTATTGATGACATACACACAGAGACTTTTTTAATGTCTTAATTCTTTCACTTTTTATGACCCGCCAAAGTAATCATAAAATCAGAACCTGCCATATGCACTTCAAAAACGACGGGCGGCGGCGGCTACGTGCTAACTTGGCGTCGCAATTAGCTTTAGTACGTTTTAGCGCGCGTAAAATCTAAAACGTGGTTAAACGTTCCGATAATATAGCGGTTTCGGCAAACTTTGCTCAAATGCGTTGTCCGAGAAACCTGCCGTGCCATTGGTCGCACGTCGCTGATCTGATGCGCTGTCGACATCTTTTAACACGTGAAATCGGGGGGGGGGAAATGAAAGGCATTCTTGCTTCTGGGAAACCCTCGAAATGGGCGTTACCTGCAGGAAAAGTGACACAGCGCGCCTTTAAAACTGCTGGCAAACAATGGCTCGTTTAGACGTAATAGAAACGGTCTACTATTGGATGTAGTCATGGGGGAGAACGGACAGGCAGGTGGCTCTTATCTGCGGCTACAGCGGCAGGACACTCGGCGCATTGTTCTCCCCCCCCCCCCCAACCCCCCACCCCATCACACGCACGCACGCATACACGCACAAACCACTATAGACAATCTTGGCACCGTACCAAACCATCTGCTGGAAAGACAGGAGCGCTCACTCTCGGCGGTGCTGATGTACGAGCGCGGCCTGCTTCTGTGCCACAAGTTCAACTCATTCACAAAGACGCTCAGCCGGGTCAAACCGTTGGACCCGCCAGTTGCCCTTTCTCTCCCGCCTTGTATTGTCAAAGGCGTTGTACATGTTTGTCGCGTGTTAAGCCAGATGCCCTCCCACATCTGGCTCTGTGCAAGTAGTTCTCGGCTCAGAGGCACTGGACAAAGCAAATATTTTTTTAAATAGTTTGCTTTCAAAAGGCTCTTTTTGTATTTTTAGTGGAATATAATGAGTACTTATATTTACTGTGTTTTACTTTTATGTCAAAATCCTCCATGTTCTTCTTTTCCATCTTTAAAGGAATATTCTTCATTTTGATGCTTTGTGTCTTGCCTAAAGACACAAAAACAGTTTATTGTTTATTGTCACCGCACTGTGGCAGCTGGTGTTCAGTGGTCTCCCATCCAAGTACTGACCAGGGTCTGCTGAGCTTCTGACACGGCCGTGACTTTATTCTAACAATGCAGTGGAGAACTCGGTTATGGACACCTGATGCAAATCTCTGCATCCAGAGCCCGGGCCCCTCTGCGGCCCTCAGACTCACCACACTGACAAGTGGAAAATTGTGCTGCAAATGAGCATTAGCAGAATGGGCTTGGTCCCCCCACCCAAAGTAATTGCAGCCGCCGAGACTTGGTCCGTAATTAATCTTTGAGAAAACTTGTCAAATTATTAATAGGCCCCTAAGTGATTGGCCTGAAAGGAGGGCAGTGTGCAGGGCAGAGGAGCGAAGGGGCCGGGGAGCAGCAGGGGGGATGAGGGGGGACGAGGGGGGAGCAGGCTAAGGTGAAGGGCTTGTTTACTAAGAAAACAAGTCGAAGCCGCGCGGCTGGAGTTCTGGGCATCCACGTGTCACGGCTATCCACACATGAAGAGCCCCAAAGTCCAAAATGTCATCGGCTGCAAGTGACTGAGGTCTGATGACACAAAATGGACAACTTAAGGGGCACTAATTGTGTTGGTTCAAATCTCCTATAAAATCACGTGATTGGATGTTTCAGCCCTTCGGCACATGTCTGTGGGTTGGGTTACTCATTTTGTCCTCAGAGATGATGTGTCATAGCAGAAAGAATGGGAAAGTAAATCTACCAGAGCTATATTTATTCAACAAAATTGGCATACAATAAATATAATAAAATGTATTCTTAGAAACAATTTGGTGTAATACCTCATTCGTCCAGGAGTGGTCCATTTTAGAAAAAGATTTGTAATGTCTTTGTAAAAAGGTTTAAAGCTTGTAGATTTGGAAACCATGCAGGCCTTGTGGTGTGCAGGCTTTCATAATATTATACTAAAATGTTAGTTTGTTGCACGTGGGAGAAGTTGTTTTTGGAAAAAAAAACTAATTTAGTTTTGTACAGCATCAGTGATTATCAGATATTTTTGCAATCAATGCATCGGCTTCATGTATTTCACAAAAGGAAATGGGCTGTAAAATTAAACCCAAGTTCTGAATTGTTCGAATATTATTAAGATGTATTTATTTTCTTCCCTAAGGCAGCTATTTGAGTGTGAGATGAACATTTGTTGACAATTATTTATATTTTCCATATCTTCAAAACAACATTTATGTCTCACTGCTTGTTTGTCTCCGCCTATAACTGCTTTTCCCTTCCACTACAAAAATATACTTCTAGTTCTGTATCCTTAACACGGCCGCTGTGGTGGGCAGACTCTTGTCCTGTCTTCTATTTTTATAACAAACGGGAAAGAAAAATAAATGTGGACAAAAGCAGGAAAAGTGTTACGCAAACCATCCTTCCTACCGAGATAGTGCCAACGCGGTGAAGTTCACAGGCTTCAGTAAACGTAGAGATGGAAAACACCTCAGTCTTCTCTATTTAGGCCCATCCTTTTGAAAGATTTAGTTTTTTATGAATAGCTAATGTATGTTAACACTGAGATGGACAATGATCAATAATATCGTGGATGTTGTTCAGAAGATATGCAGGTATTGTGTCCATGAAGAGCTGATGTAAAAAGAAAAAAAAGACCTTTGGAGTTGTATTTTTATAACCAGAGAATTTTATCAAAAAGCCACCCAAAACTGTTGCAAGTTTAAACTAATTGCCTGTTGAAATTTCAAAGTGTGTTGCACAACAGTGGCCAGCGAGCAAAAAAAAACCCTCCTGATTATCCATTCAGTCAAGTGTGTTTTACAAATTGTTGTTTTGATTCACACAAATACTCTTGTTTTACAGGTCTGAAGCTGGAAGTGATCCTGAACCTTCTTCCTGTTTGTTTGACGGGACGCCCCAAGGGTCTGGCAGAGGAACATGTGGGGTACATGTGTGAGCCAAAACACAACAAAAAACACTACAACACACACACAACCAAGCATGACAAATAATACATCCTTTTAAACCAGATCTCTATTTATTCTTGAGCAAATTATAACGATTATATTTGAATTCTAATTTCCAAATAATGAAAATGGTATCCGAATCAAATGATATGGTGCCCAGACAAGTCATTCCGGAATGTGACAGTGAAATGTGGATATTATTATGTAGTTTATAGCCACACCTTATGAACAGTTTGAAATCCATTGCCACAAACGTTTGTTTTCCAAGTTCTTTGTCGTGGCTGTTTGTCTCCATCTAGTGGACAAAATGAAACGCTGTACCCACAAAGCTGAACATTTGGGGCCGTTTTAATGACGGGAATAAACGGCACCAAAGCACTTGTGCTTTCAGAAGGAACGTGCTTCAAATCCAGTCTTGTGTTTATTAATGTCAAACGCTTCGAAAGGCCAACACTAAGGCCTGTCACGAGAGCCGATTTTGAGAGAGATTGTTGTCACAGAATATGATAGTGAAACTACGTCATGCCTCTGACACAGGGGCCCTTAATCTTTTAATCTCCGTAACCCCGTTTTGTACAATATTGTTAAAGTGCTGAATAACATAAACTCATGTAACTTAAAGGCATGTTGTGTAACTTTCTGCTCGATTCCATGAACATGAAGGTGAAACCATACTTAGGAACATTCTCCATAGAGAAGATGGGTTTTATGTCATACTGTGGAATATTATAGCTAAAGGAACACCATTTCCATGGCAATGAGCAAGAGACTCCTCGGGGTTGGACTAGAGTCCAGAGGGATGGTTTATGATTGGCTAATCAAATTCATGAAGTGGGTAAGATTAGAAAAGGATTAGGGTCAAATGTAAGGTTAGGATGGGTTAGGGTCAAGGGTCAAATTAGGAAAGGGTTGGGATCATGGGTAAGGTTAGGATGGGTTGGGGTCGAGGGTAAGGTTAGGAAAGGGTTGCGTTAGGATGGTTAGGGTCATGGGTGAGGTTAGGAAAGGGTTTTGGGTCATTGGTAAGGTTTAGGGATGGGTTTAGAGGTCATGGGTAAGGTTAGGAAAGGGTTGGGTCTGGTAATTTGGTGGGTAGTGACGGGTGTAGGATGGGTTAGGGTCGAGGGTAACGGTTAAGGATGGGTTACCGAGGGTAAGGTTAGGATGGGTTAGGGTCAAAGGGTCAAATTAGGAAAGGGTTGGATCATGGGTAAGGTTGGATGGGTTGGGGTCGAGGGTAAGGTTAGGAAAGGGTTGGGGTCATGGGTAAGTTTAGGATGGGTTAGGGTCGAGGGTAAGGTTAGGATGGGTTGATCATGGGTAAGGTTAGGAAAGGGTTGGGGTCATGGGTAAGGTTTAGGAAAGGGTTGGGGTCATGGGTAAGGTTAGGATGGTTAGGGTCGAGGGTAAGGTTAGGATGGGTTAGGGTCGAGGGTAAGTTAGGATGGGTTAAGGGTCAAGGGTCAAATTAGGAAAGGGTTGGGATCATGGGTAAGGTTAGGATGGGTTGGGGTCGAGGGTAAGGTTAGGAAGGGTTGGGGTCATGGTAAGGTTAGGAATGGGTTAGGGTCGAGGGTAAGTTAGGATGGGTAGGGTCGAGGGTAAGGTTAGGATGGGTTAGGGTCAAGGGTCAAATTAGGAAAGGGTTGGGATCATGGGTAAGGTTAGGATGGGTTGGGGTCGAGGGTAAGGTTTAGGAAAGGGTTGGGGTATGGGTAAGGTTAGGATGGGTTGGGTCGAGGGTAAGGTTAGAGGTTAGGGTCGAGGGTAAGGTTAGGATGGGTTAGGGTCAAGGGTCAAATTAGGAAAGGGTTTGGGATCATGGGTAAGGGTTAAGGATGGGTTGGGGTCGAGGGTAAAGGTTAGGAAAAGGGTTGGGGTCATGGGTAAGCTTTAGGAAAGGGTTGGGATCATGGGTAAGGTTAGGATGGGTTAGGGTCAAGGGTACAGGTTAGGATGGGTTGGGATCATGGGTAAGGTTAGGAAAGGGTTGGGGTCATGGGTAAGGTTAGGATGGGTTAGGGTCGAGGGTAAGGTTAGGATGGGTTAGGGGTCGAGGGTAAGGTTAGGATGGGTTAGGGTCAAGGGTCAAATTAGGAAAGGGTTGGGATCATGGGTAAGGTTAGGATGGGTTTAGGGTCGAGGGTAAGGTTAGGAAAGGGTTGGGGTCACGGGTAAGGTTAGGAAAGGGTTGGGGTCACGGGTAAGGTTAGGAAAGGGCTGGGGTCACGGGTAAGGTTAGGAAAGGGCTGGGGTCACAGGGTAAGGTTATGGAAAGGGTTGGGGAGGGTAAGGTTAGGGGTAGGGTCAGGTGGAGTGGGTAGGGTAGGTTAGGAAAGGGTTGGGGTCATGGGTAAGGTTAGGATGGGTTAGGGTCGAGGGTAAGGTTAGGATGGGTTAGGGTCGAGGGTAAGGTTAGGATGGGTTAGGGTCAGGGTCAAATTAGGAAAAGGGTTGGGATCATGGGTAAGGTTAGGATGGGTTGGGGTCGAGGGTAAGGTTAGGAAAGGGTTGGGGTCATGGGTAAGGTTAGGATGGTTAGGGTCGAGGGTAAGGTTAGGATGGGTTAGGGTCGAGGGTAAGGTTAGGATGGGTTAGGGTCAAGGGTCAAATTAGGAAAAGGGTTGGGATCATGGGTAAGGTTAGGATGGGTTGGGGTCGAGGGTAAGGTTAGGAAAGGGTTGGGGTCATGGGTAAGGTTAGGATGGGTTAGGGTCGAGGGTAAGGTTAGTATGGGGTTAGGGTCGAGGGTTAAGGTTAGGAATGGGTTAGGGTCAAGGGTCAAATTAGGAAAGGGTTGGGATCATGGGTAAGGTTAGGATGGGTTAGGGTCGAGGGTAAGGTTAGGAAAGGGTGGGGTCATGGGTAAGCTTAGGAAGGGTTGGGATCATGGGTAAGGTTAGGATGGGTTAGGGTCAAGGGTAGGTTAGGATGGGTTGGATTCATGGGTAAGGTTAGGAAAGGGTTGGGGTCATGGTGTTTAGGATGGGTTTGGGTCGAGGTAAGGTTAGGATGGGTTAGGGTCGAGGGTAAGGTTAGGATGGGTTAGGGTCAAGGGTCAAATTAGGAAAGGGTTTGTGGATCATGGGTTAGGTTAGGATGGGTTGGGGTCGGAGGGTAAGGGTTAGGAAAGGGTTGGGGTCATGGTAAGCTTAGGAAAGGGTTGGGGTCAATGGTGTAAGGTTAAGGATGGGTTTGGGGTCCATGGGTAAGGTTAGGATGGTTATGGGTCAAGGGTAAGTTGGAATGGGTTGGGGGTGGGGGTAAGGTTAGGGATGGGTTAGGGTCAAGGTAAGGTTGGGAGATGGGTTGGGGTCGAGGGTAAGCTTAGGAAAGGGTTGGGGGTCATTGGGTAAGCTTAGGCAAAGGGTTGGGGTCAATGGGTAAGGTTAGGAATGGGTTATGGGTCAACGGGTAAGGTTAGATGGGTTGGGGTGCGGGGGTAAGGTTAGGATGGGTTAGGGTCGAGGGTAAGGTTAGGAAAGGGTTGGGGTCCTACGTGGAAGGTCTAGGATGGGTTAGGGTCGAGGGTAAGGTTACGGAAAGGGTTGGGGTCACGGGTAAGGGTTAGGAAAGGGTTGGGTCATCGGGTTAAGGTTAGGATGGGGTTAGGGTCGAGGGTAAGGTTTAGGAAAGGGTTGGGGTCACGGTAAGATTAGGAGAAGGGTTGGGGTCAAGGGTAAGGTTAGGAAAGGGTGGGGTACGGTAAAGGTTAGGTAACGGGCTGGGGTCACGGGTAAGGTTAGGAAAGGGTTGGGGTCACGGGTAGGTTAGGAAAGTGGTTGGGGTTCAACGGGTAGGTAGAAGCTGGGTAGGGTAGGTAAAGGCGGCAGAGGTAGTTGGCTGGGGTCACGGGTAAGGTTAGGAAAGGGCTTTAGGAAAGGGTTGGGGTCACGGGTAAGGTTAGGAAAGGGTTGGGGTCACGGGTAAGGTTAGGAAAGGGTTGGGGTCACGGGTAAGGTTAGGAAAGGGTTGGGGTCACGGGTAAGGTTATGGTTTATATCAGGAAAGTTGTAAGTGCATGAATGCAGCAATGACTCATGACATAAAACGTAAACTAGTCAAAAAATAACTGTTTAGCAGCAGAAGTTATCGCATTACCATGGCAACTAAATCACTTCCACCCCGCCGGACCCAGCTATCTAGTATCAACCCTCCTCCAGGCCAAGTACGAGTCAGGTTTGTGGAGATGCAAGCCACTCTGTTTAATGTGCAATCAAACCATAAAAAATACATTTTAGTCTATTTTTGGGTAAAAGTCCCGTACTGTGCCTTTTTTAAGTTGTATCTTATGAGTAATGCATGTGACTTAGACCCTCTACAGCTCAAACTGTATTGTACTACAGGAAAATGTAAAAAGGGGGGGAAATGCCCACTAGTCCAAAGGTGTGTACAGTGTGTATGTATATATATATCTATATATATATAGATATATATATAAACTACCAGCGCTAAGAAGTCCAGTAAGCCTCATTCTTAAGGTTTTTTTTTCTTCATCACATCAAACAAACATTCTCATTTCAGATCTGAACACCTCAGTTTGCGGAACGTGCCACGATGAAGGTGACGATGAAGAGGTGAGTCCATGTCAGCTCAATGCATTACAAACTTACAGGGGAAAAAAAACACACACATGTATTTTGAGATTTTTATTTTGGCAAGACACCTTCAATTCCAGTTACATAAACGCCACAACTGTTCCAGAGGATATCTAGGATTATTTTTGGACAAAAATAGTTTGGGATTATTTACAGACAGACAAATGTTCTAAATTCTAAATCGACCCCACTCACTTGGACATATAATTCATGCAAGCAACAATGTATTTCATCGGGATCATTAATCATATTGCTTGAGTGGGCGTGATACAATCCAAAAAACAAAATTAAGAAGTTGGCAATAATCAGTTTATGCTTAAAAGCAACAAAAACAAAGACACTTCATCAACAATTTCATTTCAACAAAAAGTGCAAAAGGCAAATTATCCTTTTGGGACGATTTAAGAATTCCAGTTTGATGGTTGGTTTATTTATTTATTTACCAACCACAAATAATTCTGTACACTAGAGTACGTGAAAGTGCAATTGTTGTGAATCGGCATGAGCTGGCACAAACAGCTGGGGTTCAGTCGGGTGAAATGTTGGCACGCCATTCACACAAGACCCTCGCTCTTTAAATGATTACACTTTCTTACCCCTGGCATTGGTCACCGCTTTTCCAATCATGCAAAACATGCACAACTAGTCGTACGTCAAGAATTATTGCGTCAGTTTTCGCCTGCTCTGATAAAACCCTATTTGATAATGTTTGTCACTGTTTTTTATTTTATGTATTTATTTATTTTTTATCTAAAGCTACTTCATTACCGCGATCGCAACACGTCTACTGTCATCACGAACATTGACCAATATTGCATAATACAGCTTTTTAGTATGTTTTAGAACGAAGATCAATTGTTACAGACTAAATACTGGTGTGTGTGTGTGTGTGCAAATATTTGGTATTATTTAAGTCAAACTAAACCTAAAAAAAAAACCAACATTGATGCATAGGTCACGATAGAACGACATATTTGGGCCGTAGCGTGGAGATCTTGTCATTTCTGTCCATTTATAGCCCTGTCTAAACCAAACGCTGTTAAAAAAAGTGAAATTCATGATCTGTGAACTGCATGTGTGCAATATAAACTCGCAAAGCAATTTCAAACCGTTAGCACGATTAGCTAAAGTAAATGAATTGTGGTCTTTTATGGCCTGTGACGCATGTCTTTTGTTCAGTCAAATTCTACACTCGCACAGCATCATATACATATTAATGAATGTAAGATCGATGGGGAAAGTCGACGACACGACAGGATTTTGGCTCATGTTTTACGCTGCGTTGTGCTATAATTAATGAAATGGGTCGTCCACTTGTCGCGGTGGACTCTTTATGCAGGTCATCCGAGGGGAATGGAAGAAGGGAGCACGAACCTGGAACGAAGAACAAGAGTCTATGAAACACATGGTCTGTATCAACGTTTAGAGATATGTGGGGGGGCCAGGTGGTATAAAGTCGAGCCTGAAGTTCTACCTTTAGTTTGCTCCTAAATAAGTCTAGCTGGAAATGACCAAAACAAACTGAGAATTTGTATTAAAAGGACAAATTATGGAAAATAGATGACATCGTTCCCTCGTCAAAAACATGAGTGTTGCGTAATGTAGCTTCATTCACACTAGTTTGATGGATGGAATTGAAAGTTCTCCCTTCAAAAACACTCCATTCTGAGTTTCCTGCTCGGTGAAGTCATTGGTAGAACGACATGGCTCCGAGATCTTTGCTCGTTCTGAGCATTTCTAAATCACAGCATTACATCCGCATGCTTACGTACCCTAACCCTTACGTATGTCAAACAAAGCTAGCGTTTGTTTCTCTCCAACTGCCATGAGCCCTGAAGGGGGTGTGAATGATCCTAGGAGCTATAGTTGGGGGGGGGGCTTCAAGTCCCTGGTAGGGTCTCCCAAGGCAAACGGGACAGACTAAGAGAAATTCAGAAGCCCCTTATGAATAAAAGTAAACTAAGGCCAGTTACATCGCCAATCCCGTCCTCCAGTGGACCCACCACCTGCAGGAGGGTCCATCTCCTCCCTGGACGTGGCGGGTTGTAAGGTTTGCTTATAGCCCCACAGCTCAGCAGTCACATGTTGGAGTTCACCCCGGTGCCTAGGGGCCAAACGGCAGGTGCAGAGTACCTGGCCTTCTTGGAGTGCCTGGGAATGGGTACTGGGCATGTCGTCTGAAGGAATACTCAGTGCCGGGGCTCCGGGGGTGGATGAGATCCGTCCTGAGTACCTTAAGTCTCTGGAGGTTGTAGGGACTGTCTTGCCTGGCACAGTCCAGAGGACGTAATACCCAGTAAAACAATCAGAAGTCAAATCCTCAAGCGTCGCTGGTGACACTTCCAGACAGAACAGACTTGGGAGGACTCTTTGAGCAGGATTTATACCACACTGCCCACATTTGCAATACAAACATTTGCCAAATCCCAAATAACCGTTCTTACTGTTAATAGAGGAAGAAGAGGCGTGTTCTGTGGGAGGTGGCCATGTTCTCGCTCATGTTGCGGACCTTGAGATAATTGACAAAGCCTCGGAAAAACAGCAGCAGGCCTGAAGGAGGAAAGAAGCGTTCAGATCAATGTTACTCTGAGAAATCTGTTTGTTTGGACATGGTCCGTTACAGGATTTCTCCTGTTAGACATTAAACACTTAAATCTGCACTTCAGACTTTTTCTCCCTCAGTCTGTCCTTTTGAGATTGAATTAGTCAGTTTTAGAATGAGGAGAAATCTATAGCAGACTTTATGGGAAACGGGCCTAATCAGACAGCCAGAGGACAGAGTAAAGTAAGTGTAACACAGGAATACTAGATTCAATAATAGTAACTGGCCACTACTAGTTTTGGCAGGAGAGTTGAGTAAACTTCATAATCCCGTCACATTGTGCGTATTAATCCCAGACTGCAGGGCACACAGGTTTTGGGTAGGAACGCTTGTGTACTTCAAATAAACTGGTGCACATGTCGTCACAAAAATCTTTTATCAGCGTTTAAACTTATTTAACAAACGGAATAATGACTCACCGAGCAGCAGGAATATCCACCAGAGCCAGTACTGTCCGTTGAAGTACCCATAGAAGTAATCTGAGAACTAGACATAGAAAAACAAATAATAAACTGAACATGATTTTTCAGGGACAGTGTTCAAACGCATTCATCTTATAAAAGAGAACAGGAGCTACTTTCGGGCCACACACAAGTACAACATTCTAAAAACATCTCTAGCAAACCCATCTATACTGAAGTAAACATTTACAGAGTTAACTGGGCAATGCTGGCACAGTTGATTGATCAAGAGTGCATTTTGTTCTAATTCCAGACAGATTCGGGGTGTCGGCAGCTGGTTTTAAACTACAACACAGCCTCTTTTGGGGACGACAGTTTCAAAGTTCAACACATTTATGCAGCGGTCTTGGGAGTCATTCTAAACGCCGTACGCTTTAGAATACAGGGTTTGATTGTCAAAGCTGAGTATTTTCTATCTGCAGTGACGATAAACAGACCGGACAGGCCGTAGGTGACGTGAGGAGGGCTCGTGGCGTTCGTTTAGTACATCAACAGTTTTTTTTAGGTTCAGAGTGAGACGTAATCCAAACCCAGAGCTCCTTTAGAGGCGCCTGCTCCGCATCACTCTCTGTCACGTCTTTTTATTTACACACCTCCACTGCTGACTGTACTTACCCTGACGATGAGAATCCACTTGATGAGCGACAGCCCAAATCCACAGATGGCTCCATAGCGCCCCGCGATGGTATTGGTCAGGCAGAACGACAGGCAGAATCCGATCCAGTTGAACAGGAAGGCCACTGCAAAGGAAAACTCCATTAGCTTAAGCACCACTTCCCTTTTTTTTTTTTAATGTCACAATCGTATCGCAGACCTGCAGATGTACACTTTTAATGCATAATCTTTCATTTTAAGTACATTGTAAGGTTTCATTTTGGTTGACTTCATTTTTGCGTCATTAAATATAATGAAAATGTGTGTGCTATAACTGCAAAGCTGATTTAGTCCAAATGGAAAAGACTGGATGGACAAGAAGTGGGATTTCTACAAATAAATGGACCAGTAATGACTAAAGCCTCACGTTAACTAAGCTACAAATGTACAGTAACTTTTCATTCGGGGAATGATTTACCATCGTTTCGTAACGATTCAAAATCTTTATTAAGATTGTGTAATTGCTGATTCTAATCATTGTTAATCTAAGTGAGATTTTCGGGTGTTTGTTACATTGACATGAATGAATTCGCCTGTTGTCATGTACAACCGCTTCACATTAGAGTACAAAATGTTTTCATCGAGATCATTTTAATTGTCAATATGATAAATATCAGGGTTTTATAAAGACGATACGTTTCTCACAAAGACACGTTTGGATGATATTAGAAGGCCGAAAGTGAATCAAATGTGTACATACAAATGCCTATTTTTATTGTAATTTTAAATTGTTCTTAATGCATGCCCTTTTTGATTGAATATATATGGTGTTTTATTATTGCTCAGTGTTCTATGTTGCACCTTAAGGCCGAGACAAGTTCCTATGTTTGTGAATTTTGTTCATTGACAATGGCAAACTCTTTCTGATTCTGAAATGTCCAGATTTTTCCTATTTAGGACACAATCTACATGATCTAAACTCTAATAATCTAAAACTCTAATCTAAAAGGTCTCTAATATGCATGTTATTTATGGCTTCAATTAAAGATAAACTCCAAAAGCAACATTTCAGGCTTTTATTACCTCAGTTTCTTCCCTGCGTCCTCTACACATTTACACTTGGAGCTCTATGATTAAACTTTTGTGTAGACTCAAACCCGCTATAGTTATCTTTTGTAATCCAATATCTCCGTTTCCCAAATCAAACACAATGACTTACTGAAAAAGGCCAGCATAAAGATCCCGTCGTTCCCAACTCGGAGCTGGTCGGCGTCGCTGAAGTCGTCTCTGGGGGGAAATTCATCATCCTACAAAAAAAAAAAAGACATTATGGAAAATCTGCAAACTCCCCAAAAGGAAACGTGTCTAGGAAAGAAGCGCATTTGAGAACGTCTCATTTCGGTCTGGCTGTGACTAACTGATTTTACGCGGGGAAATCGAGTGAAATTACTGGAGGATAATTACTAAAATGATTGCAGCCAGGAATGCTCTGAGGTCGACGTGGAAACGAGAAAGCACATTCCTGAACTGAACCACATTTGTTTTATTGTAAATTGGGATTACATTAAACGTTTATGTTGGTATTAATCTACATTTCATTTGAACTTTTTCACTTTTCAGAGTTTAATTCATGTTTTATCTGCGCTTTGTTTTTACAGATTTTTGCGTTTACTCTCATGTTAAGTGTGGTTTGGAGTACGGTGATAAAACGTATTCCGGCATCTTTTTCTTTCCACTTGGTTGTTGGCCTTGCTCACATTGTGTTGCAGGAATGTCCACCCTGACCCACAGTAAGCGGATACAGCAGTGCTAAGCTCCGTCTGGACCGGCTCCAGACTTCCTGAGCCCGACATCACACCGTGCAGCTGTGTGGTTCTGAAGCATTTGGGGAATTTTCCATTAGTACAAAATATCATAATTTGAGATGGAATTTCAGCACGACCTCTTCATTTTGAAACTAAATATTGTGCTTTCCAAAGGGTTATTTGTAATGAAGACGGGACGGGACACGGTGTTCTACGGTTGCCATGGTGTTTTAGGAAATATGGAAATCCAGTCTGATCATTTACACACTATATTAATTAAATTTATTTTGGTAACGCCTGAAATCACAACAGTGGGAACAGATTAAACAAAGTTCATAGGGACTTGGCAATGTCCCAAGCCCCCCTGTCCTTAGACCCTCCTTCTCGGCAGGGAAAAACTACCACGCTTCTTTGGGGAAAAGTAGAAACCTGTAGAAGTTCCACAGTGAAGGAGAGATCTGACTCCCTCGGATGGACAGGTGGGCACGTGCAGAGAGACAGTGGAGCTGGACCCACTCAGGAGGAGCAGCAGTTCATCTGGAGTAGAGACCGTTTCTCCAGGCAGTATTAACAGCACTATTGATTTTGCCTGACCCCATCCGTGATGAAACACTACTGACTAGGGGTGCGCGCGATGGTCACGGCATTGAGTAATATGTTTCAGCACCATCAGTCCACGATGGATACGCTCTGGGAATGAAAGGGTTAACTCTGCCGTCGCTCAAAACGGGACAAAGACTGCAGTTCCCTGGACAGAGGCTTTCTGCTGCTGCATTCAAACAGAACAGACTAAACTTTAATCCAGTCTTTTTTCTTAGTCAAACGACCCAGAAATGACAACGTTATAGACTTTTAAAAGATCTAGACATTATTTTAGATTAAACACATTCAAGTGCAACTAATTAACCCGCAAGATAAATGCGATGTTTTTTCAGTCTGTCGATCTGAGGAGGAGAGAATGTCTCTGCTGCTGTTACAGAAGGAGGCGGAGCAACACAAGGATTCAGAGACCCTTCAGTCTGAGAAATAATATAAATAAAACAGGACATTCAAAGAATGGAAAAGTGTGAGGGATTTCTCTAAAAATCATATTACAGCCCATCACACTTTTGTTTTAAATTTTTTCCCCAAAAGAGGGTATTATGTGTTCTAACTGGTTCTACGCATTTCAAAAATAGATTTGATCCTTCTTTTAGCATAAAAAAAGTTTATAGCTAGTACATTTTTTTGATATAGAACAAAAACAAGTGTTTAAAATAATCACATCATTTAGAAGATGCCAGCCTAATATCAGTTATCGGCTTTTCCTATAACATCGGTATCGGCCCATAATGTTCATATCGTTGCACCACCAGAACAGACCGTGACCAGAGAGGATTCAATGGTAAAATGTGTCCTGTAAACTGAACCGTGCATGTTTTCATGTGGTTTATGGCTACAATCTTTATATTAAATGGTCCCAGCCACAAGTTTAAATGACTTTTTCATGTAATATCAGCTGGGGGTGAAGCTAACTGGAGGCACTGCTCTGTCTGAAGCTGTTCTCAAGATAGACTTTAATCTGAGTTTTGTTTTACCTAGAGGTGTGCCAAAATATCAATATTGACACATTGTGTCATTGTGTCACATGATACAGGTCATTGTGTCACATGATACAGGTGATACAGTATCAATATTGTGGGCTGCTGTGTCAAATCGCTATGAGGAATTTTTTGCAATTTCATAATTGTTGTGCTGTTACAAAATAATTTAAGTTGCTTGTTTATGCAAAAAAAAAAATATTATTCACTTTGAGTTAGTGCAGGTCATGGTTTAACAAAGAACAATGTTGTTAAAATGTACTGGGATCTTTAAAAATAGTGATGCAGAATCTGGATATTATCGTATCGTGAGCCGTGTATTGCGTCGACGCGTGTGGGACCCTGGGATTCCCAGCCCTAGTTTTAACACAATCGGACCACAAAGAAATGACAAGCGCTGAGCTGATTTGTGCTGTAAAACAAGTTTTTTAAAAAGGGCTCTATTTTTTTTTTAATATAGTCACACTGACTCGCACACATTTGTACAAATCATGTAGAACACACGTGCCAGTTATTGATATTTAAGAAGAACACGCAAAAAAAATTGTTTAAAAAATGATTGCATATAAGACCATTTTAGTCGCAGTCTTGAGCCTTAAAATTAAACTAAGTAGCAAATGAACATTAGCAAACTGTTTTTCAGTCCTCCATAGACGTAATGGACCCCCCCAGCGTGAGGTCACTGCAAAGTATCAATTGTGGCGCTACGATTCTTTCACACGGACGAGGTCGTTGGACAGGAGCGGAATGTGTTTGTGAAAATTACAGGCAAAATATCTGGAGCATTTTTCCTTCCAAAATGCCCCTGCTCTCAAAGGGAATCTTAAAAAGGGACCTCAACCGGTTTGTAGTGTGCCCACAATATTCTAAAGTCAATGTTCGTACTAGGGTGAACTAGCGTGATACCGATACTAGTTTTGACATCACTTAATAATAATACTGTGGTCTTAAACTAGTCAAAATGTTAGGAAACATCCCATTTTGTACATCCAAAGCAAGTATCCAGTTCTGATACAAGTTTGAGCTCTACCCATTAGCCACGAAAAAGAAATGCAAGGATCTGGTGCTGTACCCGCGGCAGCACGTCCACAGAGGAGACGGCCATCGCGGCGGCTTTGGCCTTCTCCGCCTCGTCGTAGGTGGGCAGCGACGTGGCCACGCTGTAGGGCGGGGGCACCGGGAAGTCGCTGCGGAAACTCGACTCTGTGGGAGAAATGGAAAGATTTTTAACGGACGAAGAAGCTGACAAAAAAAACAAACAAAAAAAAAAACGGTTTCAACAGATATAGTCAGATATTTGCATACACATTTCATACACTTGTGAACGTGTGAGGGCTGCGACAATTACTTGGAGTAATCGTGACTAACTTACCATTCTAATAATCCTCAATAGTTGTCTGGACTCTACAGGCTTTACTCAATTAAAATGATGAAGGAAACAATTAGAATGTTCACGAATACGCTTTACTCCATCTCGAAGCCTTTAGTAGACATATTTTTTACCTTCATCTGGTTCAAAATGTAAATAATATCCGTTTGACTAGTCGACTACTTAAATCATTGTTAGTTGCAAACTTGGGACGTGCAGGTCTTCGCATTTATCGACAGTAAGTGAACTAATTCTTGAAGTAATCAGGGCAATTTGGGGTAATATTTAGACAAAAAATGTAATCCATTCCTTTTTTTCCACCAACACAATATTCTGTCAACAAAAAGCCAACACATGTACAATACACAACAGTTGTCAACCGGTCCGCACCTGGATCTGAGGCGGTCGCTCCCAGGTCGATGGTGGCATACGGGGGCGGCGGTGCGTCGGCCTGTGCACTGGCCCCCAACTCCTCCCCCATGGCCCCCTCAAAGCCCGGGTTTATGTGCTGCTGCTGGGACGTCCCGGGCTGAGCGGGCGCAGAGGTGCTGGGCTGGGCCTCCGAGGAGTCGTCCTCATTGTGCAGCTGAAGATGAAGAAAGTGAGAAATGTCAGCTAAAACTGAACGCGGTCTACATTTGTCGAACTGATGTCAAAGTAGGTTCACGTCAAGGGCATTTCGTCTTCACTTTGCCAGAACGTCATATCGTAAAGTGTTGTCGGTCTGATAAAGTATTTGTTATTTAAAGACAATAGTGGGAAATGACTATCTAAAATTCAATATACTGCCTGTGTAAAAAACAACTTAAAAATGAATCAAAAGGCCACCGAGGCATTGTCCGGGTTAGGCTTTACACAGCAAAATAAACAAATGTCCAAACCAGAAAAACACATTTTGAACTGGCTTATTGAACAACAGCTGACTTCCAGGTTACACTTCCTGCAGCTTCTCCGTTTCGCTGGTAAGAAAAGGAAAAAAAAAAGACTACATTTGCCCACAATGCCTGACTTCACCCTTGAACACCTTGACCTACTATGCAAACCAATGTGCCGTGACCATAGAAACTACACAGTTAACAATGAAGTATGTAAACCATGAATAATTAATATTTGCACTGCAAAATAAAGTGAAATCAACAATTTGCTAATCGCTTGCGTATCAATTTTCAAACATATTCAACAACTGGAAAATGGTAGCACTTTTTGTGTGCAAAGAGCAAGAGCAGTGGTAGTGTTAAATAGTTTGAGCAACTGTGTCACCATAACAAAAGCAAACAAAAGTGAGGTTTAGTAAAGCAACTTTCAACACAACTCGTTTTGGAATTGCCAATTCTACAAGAGACATTTTGTGAAGCACATGAGGAGGAGAGCCACGGTCAGTGTGGACAGACTTTACTGCTGACGCTGCTGTGTTTACTGTAATCATTAGCCTGCTGCTTTCACTCACTTCCTGTTTAGTTGCAGCAGACAACCAAATTTGGCTATGCAACTTTGAGCTTTGTGATGGTACAACTTTCTCAATTCAAATGTTTCAATATTGATTTAAGACTTTATTTCTTAATGTATATTTTTCTTGATTCCGTTACAAAACATTTACAAATGATTTAAATGCCACGTTAAAGTGAACGACGTGTTATCATCTAATAAACATGGAGTCATAGCTGGCATTTGGTGCATGCATCTTCTGAAATTACATCGGCCCAACAGGAGCACGCGGAGGCTGCGGCGGCGACAAACTTCTCACCCTCTGGATTTATGAAGATGCCCTTGTGACAGTTTTGGACTTTAAAAAAGGCACGATTCCTGACACCGACTGACAACTACAGCTACAATTTTGGTAAACATCTGGCCACATTTTGCAATGTCAAAATTCCAAATGGATTCGAAATGAAAATACACAAAGTGGATAGCCAGAGCATGTGAAAATACGTATACTTCGTCAACTCGTGATGACATAAAGTCCATTTGAACCCTACAACAAATCTGCCCAAATGTTCATCATAAGTATTGGACTAAGATTAATGAGGCACTGCAGACCATCTTCAACACTGACACTCCATTTGACTTTAACATTAAATATCCAGGACAAAAAACTCCAACAATAGAAAGATAGATGGATACAAATAGAATGTACTTTTAGCAACAAAAAAAAAAAAAGAAAAGAAAATTAATATCACAAATGGAGTCAACGGTCAAGAACTGGACTGAAATAGTTTGAAACTGACTGAAATAGCTTTGAATAAAAGTAAAATTGAAAATGTAAATATTCAAATTACCAACATCAGGACTGATACATGGAAGAATTATATTCATTTATATTATTATTATTTTTTTACTATTTGCCCTCCGGTCTTGTGCTTTGCGTATTATTACATGCCAGTTTAAGAGTAAATACACATGACAGAGATGAAACAAATATGTACAGACGAATTGAAAACCCGAACAATACATACACCACACTGGAAAAACTACATTTAAAGTCTCTCCTATGTAAAAGGCACTTCAGAGAGGAGGAAGGGAAGTACATGATCACTCAGCTACCGTCTGTGCACGAAGTGGCAGATAGAAACAGTACGAGCTAACCCCACACGCTCAGCCTCAGCGCTATTATGCAAAGATCAATATAAAAAAAGGAAATGTCAAATACATGAAAAAATTAAAACTATATTAAAACCACTATCAGCCAGGTAGAGCACCTATCTCGATCAAACATAACAGCCTGGTACACTACGTAGCCCCACAACTTCAATTGACTTCGCTAGGCAATCTATTTACAAAACCTATAAAAGATTTTATTTCATCACACTATTTCTATAATCAACTAATTAACAAGGTAATTATAAATTGTGTTTCATGCCTATTCATCTAACTGCGAATACTAATTGTATCACAAGTTGTCACTAATAATTAGAAACATAATACACTATGTAACATTCGTCCAAAATAATCTTACAACTAAAAGATACCGGCCACCATGATTAACACAAGCCATTTGAAGTGATGAAAGTACTAGTACATTTATAATAAACCAAAAGGCAAGAGTATTTCCAATCATGTACAGTAACACCAACACTAAAAGCAAAGTTCAAATAATTGCACCAGCGCAAACAATGGAAAAGCTACTTATTTCTGAAAAAGTATAATATATAACACAAGAAACACAAACCAATTTATATAAACTTCGTCTTCCGTCATAGAGCAACACAAATAAAAGCAGAATTTATTAAAACTGTAAGTTATTTCCCGATACATTCTCATGACGAGTCACAGATACATATCTATTATCGACCCTCTTGAAAGTACCATATATTAGACAAAGGAATGACCGATTAGAGGGCAACAATACTTGTAATTCTCTATATTAGCCAGAGTATAAGAATCCATCCCATGGCTAATGTTAACTCAAGTTAAATGTCGATTTTAAATTGTAAAGGCTTGTAATATGCTTTCATTCCTAAGAGACCTTCAGACAAAATGAACATGCATTGGAGAGATGTAAACGCCTCCGAATAATAACGTGACAGATCAACTTGCTCGTGGATATAATGTGAATTATCACCATATCCTCGTGTTATGTACCATCCAGACTTGGATTTCCGTACCATAAAGACACAGAGACCACTGCTGCTAAGTACGAAGACCGAGACCACGAGTGTCATATAATGTACCCAAATCAGAATAACGCAGGACAAACATCAAAAGCACCTCGTCAAGTCGTAAGAAAACGCCAAACAATGATTAAACCCGAGTCAATTTAAGATTTATGGATATTAGTCCAAAAAACCCCAACCACCATATGAACAGGGCCACAAAAGCCTACTATTCTGAGGTGAATACCTTTACAGACGTCTCCAGTTTTCTTCTTTCTTTTACGATTTAGTACACAATCAAACAAAATCTAACTATCCGGTAGCAGAGTCTTCGTATACATCTTCAATTATTTTATGTCTATTTGGTTTTATTTCATTTCCTACAGTTAAGAGTTTGAGCATATAAAATAAGCATGTAATCTTTTACAAGTGTACGTTGCATAGCCAAAACAAATATTGACATTTAAGATCACGTTTCATTGAGAAAGTAGGTCATTTGATTAGTAAAGAAATCCAGTTCATACAAGCTGCATTAATAATGAAATAACATAGTCTGTTCTTTTTGACAGTGGTTATATAAAAGGCTGCTACATTAGAGAATGCTAAACATCATGCTAGCTAGCCACGCGTATGCGGAAGTCGCAGAAGAGACCGTGTCTATTATACACTTGTTTAATAAACCAGACTAAAAACTTTTTGATTGTATGTTTGAATATTAGAGACCGTTTAAGGAGATCAGAGGCGTCACAGATGTTCGTTAACTTAGATAGGTAGGGGCAGCTGAATACTTTGTTGTGGGATGGACCGTGATGCGGATCATGCAGGCTAACTCGTAATCTATCAGTGTTTTTTCGTCGGCCAAAACACTCACCACTATGGTATCGATCGCTTGATCCATCCCAAGAACTAAACTGAGCCGGCCAAAGACCAGCCACAAAACAATAAGATATCTAGATGTTTCTGATCCCGGCAGGGTCTAACGGAGAGTCAGAAGAAGAGAACACGGAATAAAAAAAAACGCGAGCAAACGCCACACGCGACGGAGCCTTGAACAACGCTGTCGCGTAGAAGCTGAAGGGCTCACGGTCAAAACAACACGATCGGTATTTCCGGTTGTTTATCAAATAAAGTAGAAGTAGGCTAAAGGGCTGAATGGTTATTTTTGTTCTACTGCGGTTTAATGTAGAAACGTTAAAAACTAGCGACTTCACTTGTAGTTAAAACATATAGTGCCGCTGTTCTCTTTGGTGGTGTTTTATGCGGGTTTTCCAGTTACATTACCGCCATTCTTAGACTTTTCTTTAGACTCTTTTCTTTGACGTCATTCTTTAGAAGTTTAGACGTCTTCTTTAGACGTTTAACGTCATTTAGACTTCATTTCTGAGAGACTTCAAGACTTTATCTTTCAATGTGCCAGACAAGGACCCGACCAGCCATTCGAGAGAGCCCCCAGTTAAGGTGCATTATGAACTTTATAGTGGGCCCGCCACCTGCTTGTTCCATGAGATTGTCTAGCTGGAACGTTCAATTGTAATGATAAACAGAGCTTAAGATGTCAAAATCTGAAACACTTTACTTTCAGTTCCTCGTTTCCACGCGGTGGGATGACCAGGGTGATGACGCAATGGATTTTTAAAATGGAGGAAAATTGCACCATGATTAGGCCAGAAATAACCAGAAGAGGGAGCCAAAAGTCCTTCTCTACAGCTGTGCTTCTTCCAGTTATCACATTTTATTTTTCTTTGTAGCTATGTGTAGAGTATTTAAATGAACAAATAAAACAAATTAGACCTACACGTAAAGACGAACAAAAGCTGCCTGATCCAGGATATATTTAAACTATAATTTAATATTGTGGCAGCATGAGCCTGTCTCACAATCAAGGTCTTCATCGACCAATCAGGGTAAGAAACCCTTTCTTTGGACACTGACTAGATTCATTCTAGGGTATAATTTCCAATCAGAATGACCTTTGTGATCTTGTCATCGTTTTTCAGAATCAGAACAGGTTTATTGCCATTTCAATTAACAAAATCACAACATAGAAACTTGCTTAGGTGATTCTGTGTCAAATACAACGATGAAGAGTAATAACATCTATGAAATCAAAAAGGGCATGCATAAATAAACAAAAATTAAATTTACTATAGTGTAAAATACAAATAGGCTTACTATGTACACAAAAATGTACAGTTAAATGTTCAGATGTAGTAGTGAAGTGAACAGTACAGTGCAGTATTGATTAAATTGTAGTTAAAGTGGCAGTGTTTAAAGTGTTCATGAGCCAACGGCAAGGAAAAAACTGTTCTTGTGGCGGGGTTCTGGTCCAGATGGACCGTAGCGCTCCTGCCTGAGGAGAGTGGTTCAAATACTGACTTCCTGAAGTCCACGATATCTCCACTCAGGTTGTTACTGCTGCACCAGGACACCAGCCGGTCCACCTCCCTCCTGTAGACAGACTCATCCCCGTCCGAGATGAGCCCGATGAGGGTGGTGTCGTCCACGATCAGTTTTACAGATTCGTGGCTGGAGGTGCAGCAGTTTGTGTTCAGGGAGAAGAGCAGAGGAGAAAGTACACAGCCCTGTGGAGTTCCTGTGCTGATAGTCCGAGTGAGACACAGCACTTGTGTCCTGTAGTTGCTCTGCTTTAGCTTTGTAGATGAAACCTCTACTCTGTGCCACTGCTACACTGCCAAACATAATTAATGAATCTTTCATGTTGTTTTCATGTCATTGTCTCTTCTAGGTTAGGGAAAGTTTACTTACTTTTAAGTTTACATACGTTTTCAGCATCGCCATGGCGCGCTCCGTCTGCTGTAAACCACATGCACTTTCTACGCTCCCACCCACTTTCTACATGCAGCCAATCATACACCAGTGACAACCAATGAGATAGCGGGTAAAGAGAGCCAGCATCCAATCCCAGATAGAGAAGAGCGAACGTGACGGACAGCCAGAGCAGCCAATCAGTGCTCAGAGCAGGCCAGGGAAAGGCAAAGATACAGGAGGAGAGGGTCCGCCTCCGCTCTTCTCAAATGACACATTTTCACATGAAGCTGCTGCTGTTGAATAAAAAGCTCTGTAATGGGTCAAATGCTGAGGACACATTTTCTCATGAGTTCGAATCTCGACTTCGACAGTTTTCTGCATGTCCTCCCTTCTCTCTCATCCCCCGTTTCAAGCTGTCCTTTCCTGTCAAATAAAGCCTACGGGTCACAAAATCTAAAAGAAAAAAGCGCGACACAAGTGTTGTGTCTTATTATGTTTTATGTAGCTTGTGACATTGTCTCATGCCAAGTCGATAAATCTTATCTGAGCTAATCTAATCTTGAATATACCTTTTTAAACTTTTTTTTCTCTCTCGTTCTTGCTTCTGTTTAAAAAATCCTTGTACTATACCCGCCAGCTACCTTACAAATTATCGCTTACATCTTGCACATTTATTAAAGAGTCTCCTTGTGTCCTTGGCTCTTGTAACATTAGCAGTCATGTGTTTTTACCTTAGGGCTATAATCCAGGCTCAGAGTTGGCATAGATCTCCCTCTAATGGGCTCTTGGTACCTAAAGAATGCAAGAATAAAGTTTCAAGGAGAACGAGCCTGAAGGAAACTAGTTTTAATGGTGCATCAGTGCACTTTACAACAGAGGTGTCACTTGTAACTGCGATTTCATCCTCTTCAGTGGGCACACTTCAACATGGCTTTTTGTTTACTCTAAAACTAATGTTGTGCAATGCACCAAAGAATAACAAGAAAACAGGGATGGATAATTTGGGATGGAAAAAAATACAAATATTACAAGTGGAAAGTTTATTGGTGAAAAGTGGTGATTTTGGAGATTTTTTTATCTGACTCCTTTTTTATGATTACAAACAACATATACTTTTTAAACATGCTACAGTAGCAGGAACAGTTTCTTATATATTAGTTTCATTCCTTTTTCTGAGCTCCAAGCACTGCACTTTTCTGGACTGACATGTCTGATGTTTTTCCAGGGATCTGCTGTAGCCACTCCTCCATTTGGGAGTCACTGCCCCGAGTGCTCTGATGACCACGGGCACCACTTTAGCCTTCACCTTCCACGCCTTCTCCAGCTCTTCTCTGAGCCCTTGGTATTTCTCCAGTTTCTCGTGTTCCTTTTTCCTGATGTTGCCATCACTTGGTATCGCCACGTCAACCATAACGGCTTTCCTCTGCTGTGTTTATCCACCACATACACCGTACATATGTTTAAATAATGTGCACATTTTCTCCCTAAAACATATTTTTTGTGAAAGTAATGTAAAAAATCCATTGACTGTAACAAAGACTGTAAACAAACTCAAATTTGTGTATCTGGCATTTTGAGAGACTTTTCTGTTGCAGTCATTTTGTAAATCATTTTGAGGTGAAATACCATTGAGTAAGAATTTATGTTAGGTAAAGTGTAAAGTGTGCATCCACCGAGACGGTCAGGTTAAAATCTTACCAAGAGCATAAAGTTGTTGTGTCCGTGGGCAAGACACTTTTACCACAGCTTTGTGCTTTTCAGTCACACAGTTATTTATTTATTTTGTGCAGTAAGTAAATTTCACTCCGAATAATAAAGATTTAGTATTTTGAACTAACAATAATTTTCTTGAATTCCTCTCCCACGTTTTCATATCTGGCACACAGCCTCCCACTCACATCTTTGTCGCCCACACGCTGAAAAGATGTTACCTGGCAACGTCATTCCAAGGTAAAGAGGGGCTATAAAAAGGCCAAAACAAAGGGATGGAACGTTGATGCATTCTTGGCAGTAAAAAACCCAAGATTGATAGTCTGTGATCCACCTGCAGGTGGAGTCAGGCTCATTGAGCTGGGTTTGTCCTGGAGCAGAGCAGGGAGGATGGTGTTGAACACAGAGCTGGCAGAGGTGGCCACGGGCATAAACCTTGAGTACAAGGTGTTGAGTTCTATGGCCAGTTTGAGGTCATCTGCAGCGTGGGGGGCTCAGTTGTTGTAATTGATGAGAAGCCGGAGCGAATTAAGAGATATTCCAGTGGCAGTGTTTGGAGCTCACAGTCACATCGGAACATCAGGTATTGTTGATGAAGAAACAAATGCCACCGGAGCGATACCTTTGTCTGTTGGCGCGGAGAAGCTGGAAACCCTCCAGTTGCACCGCACCGTCCGGCACCAACTCGCTCAGTCACGTCTCTGTAAAGCACAAAAGAGGATATGAAGAAAAGTTTCTGTTTCACAGCAGTTCATCTGTCCTGTTGAGTGAGGGAACGTTGGAGAGAAAGATCCCAGGTAAGGGCATACGCGTGCCGCATGAGAGCTCCCACTTGATTTCATCTGACGCGTCTCACTCCTTTGACCAAAAAAAATGCTAAATCTGCCACAGATGCTAAAAAAACTGGAACTAGATCCATAGTTGTTCTGATGTTTAGGAGCTCTTCATGGGTGTAAGAGCACGCTGACACAGGATTTAACACTATGTGAGTGAGTAATAGAAGGACTACTTGTATTTCTTGGATTGGATTAGTTGAAACTGTTGATACCATTGTGCCCAATTACTCAGAATAATATGAACAGTCAATATTATAATGTTAAGCTTTATAGAGATGAGTTGTATGGCAAACCTGGATATCAGAACTATTTACTAGGATGAAAAAATTGAAGTGGCAACCTTTTGAACAGATAAATTAAGGTTTGCAGGCCGATCTTCAAAATCATCAATTCTGAAAGGCAAGTTTTGCTTCGGTGTTACCGCAAGTATTTTCCATCAATTAAAGTTCACTGACAAAGCACGCACTTTTTCATAGGCGCGCAAGTTGCCATGGCAACACAGAGGTAATGTTATTCACTTCCACTTGTCATAGACTGGTAATGGAGGCCTCACACATTAAATGTACTTTATTCTTTTCCACGTTTCCGCTTGTAAATGGCCAAAGGAACAACTTTATTCACCAATGTATATATATTTAAATATGATATCTGTTATGAAAACATTTGCCTATATCATAAGAAAACATTTGTTATTTTCGATTCATAAATAGGCTACATGGGGGTATAGCGGTTAGTACTCCAGCCTCACAGCTAGAAGGTTTCAAGTGGCACAATGCATACGTTTCTTGCCTGGATTAGAGAATACAAGAGACAATTGGCTGAAAAATAGACCATTGTCAATGTCAGTTTCAGCTTTATATATATATATTGCACATTTACAACAAAATCAGCTAACGAAGGTAATTCACACGCACAATAAATGGTCAAATAAAAAACAAAATACATTTAATTAAATATAACTTTATTGTGATCTGTTGTGTTCTTTATTAAAGTTGTGTTAAAAGCCAATGCAATGAAATGTGCCTGAAGAGCAGACCAATCTAAAATAGTTTAATTGCTGTAAAATTTACTACACTGCACTTATCAGAGTGTCTTAGAATGGTTACATATTTAAATAAAAAGGTGCATTTAAAATTTTTATTTAAAAAAAAATGTTTTTAATGTAATAAATTGTTTATCTTTTTTGGAGGATTTTGTATATAAAGTTAATGAAAACAGGAACATATAATAGTAATAATTGACAATATATACACAATATAAACTGATTAATTCGCCTAAAATCCGACTTAGGGGGTACTCATGAGTATGAAACAAAGCTTAGTTTAACACAAGACAAAAAAATGGTTGGGAACTTGTACCCTAAATGATAAATACTTGGCAAATACTAACAATGTTCTTTTATCTTTTTGTTCTTATAGCCAAAACCAGTCTTCTAATTGTTAGCGACAAATTGTCACCAAATTGCCCCCTGTACAGTAGCCAATAGCAACCCAAACAATTAGTAGTTGAACATGTAATTACAACCTAAACAGCCTTGATCAGATGTTAAATAACAGTCTACAGAATCCGCAAGTACTCTCTAATTATGAATCAGGCTCACACGCCTCTGTTGTCTGTGGATGGGTGCGTGGGATGCTATTAAAGGGGAATAAGAAAAAGAAAAGATGTAACTGTGTGTACTATGATTGGCCAGCAGAGGGCATGCAACACAAGCTTTTACTATCAGATCCAGCACAAATACTGTTATCCCATACGATTTTGGATCAATCTTTGAAGTTGATATGCCCTATATTTTATGAATGGTCCATCCTACTTACAGCGTGCTGGACAAGTAGCTGAGTAGACTCATTTGGAAGCTGAAACAATCAAATGCAACTTGCGGTAATTACCATGATTTGTAGTCAATTTCAGCACTTTTTGACATGTTTGAACTATGTTGAAAATGGTATTCTATCACTGCCATCACTCTGTTTGTTCCATCATCTGAATGAGGTTAAAACTGTCAGAATAAAGCTGGTTTAATGCTGGTAGTTTAAAGCGCAGTGGCCTTATAAAACGATTCACAGTGGGGAAAAACTAGACCGAAGATGTAAATTATTCCATCAGTAGCAAAGCTGAATGGAAAACGAATAATTTGGATGATTTTTGAGACTGCAAGGAGTGTGGATAATGAGAATGTGAAAACTGCATTCATTAGTTTGACAGCTGAAACTAGAACAAGCTCCTTCTGCTTTTAAACAAAATTTTGGTCCCATTTAAAACTCGAACTCTCTCACCTGTTGTCGTAATTGTCAAAATCTTCAGCCGATATATCACGAGTTCTTGGGAGGAAAACACATATTTTTGCTTAAAATTTTAATGTTCAGATGGGTCAACAAAATGCTTTCTTCATCTGTATTTGCCAAGTAATTCCCAGAGTCATTCTCAATCTGACGAAACGTGTTGTTTTTCTGAAAAACAATGTCCAGATGACGACAACTGAATCTTTTTCTACAATGGCACACTCCTGGACGAATGAGGGATTACACCAGGGCAAATCAATTTAATTTTCCCGAGGGCCAGATTTTTTGGAGGGCCAAGACCTTTGGGCCGGAGTTGCACAAAAAAATCCCCAAACACTGTTTCAATAAATTGAGTTAAAACAATAAAATAACTGCTGATAGATTAGATTTTTGTGAGAAATAACATACAAAATGCTCTACAAACATTGCTTTATAGTACTGAAGCAGAATTAAACTAGGACTAGACTAGTACTAACCAGGTCTGAACTGTTCCAGAAACAAAACAGGTTTAAAGCATGATTAAACAATGGCTTAACCAAGACCAAACCAGGTCTAAACTAGTGCTAACCCAGAATTAAACCAGTAAACAAGACTTATTATTCTTATTTTTAATATTTGGAAAATGGGTCGTGGGCCGTATCAATCACTTGGTGGGCCTGATTTGGGCCCAGGGCCTCGTGTTGAATAGCCCTGGATTACACTTTTCAAAACTTTGAGTTAAACAGTTTTAAATTAATACAAATTCTGAAACAAATTTCTATAGTTAGGTGTTCATTGCAAAATTCTGAATTCTGCACTCACATAGTAACAGGTTTCCTCTACTGATTAATTTATTAGTATCCATCTTGTACATAGATCCAAAATAAGCATGACGTGAAAACTAAAGGAATACACAGATAAAACAATAATTAGCTTGATGAAAAAATAAATAAATGGATAATTACATAGACTTACATTGAAACTAACCTCATTGGCTCAATCCAGACAGAGGAATTAGCTTTGGTTTCTTCTGTATAATTATGTCTTAACTTCTTCTTTGAACTTTCTTTCTATCAAACTGACCTTCCAGTTTTCTTCTTGCACAAACAGAAGATCCGACTATGTGATTCCCATTGCCATGACGGCACGTCGGCTCTACGTCACGGAACACTCCACACTCAGTTTACACGTCTCCGTTTAACTCTGCACACCGACGCAACATGGCCATATTCTTGACAAGCAAAACGTCTTAGAAGGTTGTTCAAAAAGGTCTTCCATCCACAGAACACCTCACACGCCGTGCTCCACAAAAACCATCAACATTGAAAGGAAATCATTTTCATTAAAAAAAGGAGATTGGAACTTTCCTGACGACAGACTTCATCCTCGTAACTCCATCCAGTTCAAAGCATCTGACAGACCAGTGGCCGGTACTTTTGGCCTGCTGTTTCTTCGTTTGACATGTTTCCATGACCGCTCCTCTCCGCGTTGTCCTGATGAAATTGACGTCTCCAATCTCCTCACACTCAAACTTGCCGACTTCGTGCAGAAAACACAACACGGCGGACGTAGTTTTTTTTCACTGTTTAATTTGTGATTGTCTAAATAATTAACAAACAATTAGGACAAAGAATACCTTTCATTTACTTACATTTTGTGTCTTGTCATTTATATCCACAGGATCCATATCGAATTAGCTCTTCAGTGTCAGATCTAATGAATTGCTTTCATTGTCAATATTCGTTATAAAACTGCCCTATGTTTACATATGTATAAATTTGGCATATTCAAAATAAATACCAACCAACTAACCAAATAACTAAATAAAAAAGCAGAACTCCCTTAATATTTGACGTTTTATTTGAGGTTAGGTTTAGGAACTGTTCATTTAGTTTAAGTTGTGGCTTTAGGACAGGTTGCCCCCAGACGAAATAAAATGGTGCACATTAGCAATTTAATTCCCCGTTCCGCTTTCAAACAATTACTTTAGCTGTAATCTGACATTACGCATACATTATTCAGGTAGCTGTCCACTTGTTGTCAAATGAAAAAGGTCATGGTATCGATGCTTGACTTTATTAAAACAATTCGAAACCCTAAGGAATACATTTTTAATCCTTTTCCCCCTTTTCTTGTAGAGTAAGCAGATGCAAATGAGACGCCCAAACAACCCATCATGTTCAATTACTGCTAACATGAAGACATAATTATCAAAATCCCACTTCGACATGGAAAACAATGGTTTATTTTGGGATGCCAACAGGGTACGTTCAAAAAATTGAATGAAGTTTTTGGGTCATCCACATTGGAATTGTTCCCCAGAGGATACAGTGATGAACTGCTGGAGTTGCCCTTTCAATTTTTAATGAATTGAGCAAATGTATACACTTAAGAATCAAGGGATTTCACTGAGAAGTTGAAAATAAGGTCTTTAAAAAGGATCTTGTCAGGAAGGTGTATGCACCAAAATAAACACCAGTCTGAGTAGCATAACTATGTAGTCAATTAAACATTGGAATAGTGTGTCACTGCCTGAAATACTCCACAGTATGGCACAGTAAACTGGTCTATCTTGTATTTTACCAGTTTACATTATTTTACATTGCATAGCGTGATGAGCAATACCCTGATCTAGAAAATTTAAATCAGTTACAGTACCTATAACGCTTTTGATTGGACTTCAAAAGGTTAGTGCGAGATGGCCCATCTAACTTCTGTTGCTAAATTGGCCTAAATTGTTATATTTTTCCTGGCTTATGTTTTTTATATTATTAGATGTGATAAGGCTACTAGTTGATATATACATATATTTTTATAATAATAAAAAAACATATATATATATATATATATGCTAATGTCATTGCAGCATACATGCACCTACCACCCTCATCGGGCTCATCTCCGACGGGGAGGAGTCTGTCTACAGGAGGGAGGTGGGCCGGCTGGTGTCCTGGTGCAGCGGTAACAATCTGGAGTTCAACGCCCAGAAGACAGTAAAGATGATTGTGGACTTCAGGAAAGTCACAGCCCCCCAGCCCCCCCTCATCATGACAGACTCCCCCATCACCACCGTGGACTCCTTCTGCTTCCTGGGCACCACCATCACCCACCTCAAGTGGGAGCCCTCCATCAGCTCCATCATCAAGAAGGCCCAGCAGAGGATGTACTTCCTGCGGCAGCTGAGGAAAGCCAAGCTGCCAGTGCAGATGATGGTGCAGTTCTACACGGCCATCATTGAGTCCATCCTCACCTCCTCCATCACCTTGTGGGTACGCTGGAGCCACAGCCAGGGACAAACAGAGACTACAGCGCCCTCTACTGGAGCCACAGCCAGGGACAAACAGAGACTACAGCGCATTGTGCGTTCTGCTGAGGAGGTGATCGGCTGCAGACTTCCATCTCTGCAGGACCTGTACGTCTCCAGGGCTCTGGGACGAGCAGGTCGGATCACAGCTGACCCCTCTCACCCTGGACATGGACTGTATGAACCACTCCCCTCAGGCAAGAGGCTACGGTCCATCCGGACCAGAACCTCCCGCCACAAGAATAGTTTCTTTCCCTCTGTCATTGGACTCATGAACACTTCTAAACACCTGCCACTTTAACTACAATTCAATCAATCACTCACTGCACTGTCACTTTCTGCACTCACAACTGTAAATTCTTGTGTACGTAGTGAGCCTATTTTAATTATATACTATAGTAAATTGACATTGCTTTCTTTAATGCATTCCCTTTTGATTTCATATATGTTTTTTTTATTATCATCCATCATTGTATATTGCACCTTAAGGCCGTAACAAGTTCCTATGTTTGTGATTTTTATTCATTGTCAATGGCAATAAACCTTTTCTGATCCTGATTTTCTCGCATTAAGGAGCACTTCCTCTGCTAATGACATAACAAAGAGGAACTGATCGTTTTTGAGCCGTGTAGGATTACTCAAACATGCATGAATGAAACAAAACCCAATTCACTCTCCGTTATAATGAGTAAAAAGCATTATAAAATCTCTTAAGTTAGCATAACACGTACCCATTAACATTAGCCGATGCTTGCATATACATTTCTACTTTTACTCAAGATGCTGTTGAGACAATTCAGATATATATATTTGTATTGACCATTATATTTGACAGCCACTTAGAACTATAGGGTTCAACCTGACGCTGTTGTTTTTCATATATTCTTCTCCCTGAATACCTTCCATACACGTACCATACACATACCACGATATCTCAGAACTTCAGAACGCAGAGAGAACCAGATCATTCTTAGGGGACGATGCAAAGGGTCTTCTTACAATGTGGGAAAGGTGCTCGCTTGACAAGGAACATGCTAAACACAAACTACAGCCTTACACTACACATCTACGCTTGTGTTGTGCTCGTTTGACTTGATAACACAGGGAGCAGGCCTCATCAAAAACCACATAAGTGCCAGTCAATTCCCCACAGTGTTGAAGACTGCCTTTTGATGCCGAGTAGACCAGGGTAGCGCTGAATTAGAAAAAGTATGTCAGCTGGAAGCATGTGGAGAGCGCCAACCCGCAAAACAAGACATCACATAATATCATTGACTTTTTTTCCCCCCCTCGCTCTCTGCATGTGGTCCAGGGTGCTTTACCTTCTTTCTTTTTTTCTTTTTTTTGGTCAATTGTAGGTCAAGATGCTGCTGTCACGGGGGGCGCTGGTAACGCGGCGAAATGTTTCAATAAGCTGTACGGACAATCCCCATAGGAGAGAGTTGCCTTGGAAAAATGGATTGTATCGAGAAGCAGTGGAGGGGTGTTGGAGTGGTGTTGCTATAGCGACTGTTCAAGACTATTTCGAAAGTACTGCAGAAAAAAAACTTCTCTGACTACATGCGCTGGGTGCCACTAGATATATGTGCTAAGCTGTTGTGATAAACAGTACAATACAAGTATACATACAAAATATGTGAAAAAAAGTGTGCTTTGTTCCTCAACATGACATTAAAGTGTATATGACAGATGAATCAAATCAATTCAATTAATTTGGGTCTTTAATAAACAACGATTTAATAAACACTTTTCACACGTCAAACTAAAGCCCAGCACATGTTCAGCTAGCATTTATCGCTTCATTAGAGCCACGAGTTGCGTCTTTGAGGAGCCTGAAGTACTTTAATCTGTGAACGTTTATTGTTCCTTCGGAGGATCCAGAATGTGGTACACGGCAGTCACTTTCAGTTCGGCTCTGCCTCGCAAATATTTTCAGGAATAGCCACAGCATGTGCTTTGTGACATTTTCTTCGCTAAAACCCCTGTTTGCGTCTCGTCTTCGCAGAGGTAAAAAAAAAAGCAGCAGCCCCGCTCTGGCTTTGCCCTTTTTCCCCATAGTATCCATAACGATGCTAGATGAGAAGAGCACGTAAACGTTCAGATTTGAGATGAGTTTACTCCTGAGAGTCATATAGTGAAGTCAGCATGAACTGGACTAAAACAAGAGTGAGGTGTAAAAAGCTTATAACCTGTAACTTAAACAGACTATAAGCCCATAGGCATTATAGGCTTTATAAATAGCAGGCGTATTAATATGTTATGAGCTTCCATAAAGAGCAGAAGTGACTTTGATTGAAATCAATCAGAATAGTAAATGTCCAAAGTTGTGATGTGGGTAGATGTTTGGGCTGGTATGGGTTTGCATCATTCTTTAATAACAAAATCCAGGGCATTAAAATGTAATTAATAACCCTAAAACCACCTAGACACTTAGAGCTAACTCACTTTGCACCTGCAACTGACAAAACTGACAAAAATGTGGAGCAGAATTCTGCTTTTGTGCTGATCAGAACATCACACACTGGACTCTGACTTTCCTCAAAAAGATGTAGCGATGTGATTGGCCCGTGCAAAACTTTTATGTTCCTCTCGTTGCTCTAAAGAGCAGAAAAGTTAAGTGTTGCAAAGGGAACTTTGTCATCAGTCAGCGCAGCGTTTCTTTTTTCATTTAGTCAGAATAAGACAGACAGCAGACGGATCTCCTGCAATGTCTCACGCCGCTCAGTGGTCTGAAGCTCCAGGATGTGGCTCAGGCTCCGGTGTGTTTGGAGTGAGAGGGGACGCGAAGGAAAGGCTCGAACTCCCACTTCATTTGAAGCCATTTCTTAAAACCCGCTCATCTCCAACACATGGGGAGGCAGCACCGCTCTTATGCTGTTCAATTCAACGTTTTGGGTCAGAGGTTCAGGTCCGAGCGGGACTGCACTTGGGTTTTGGACCCGAGTCCGTCTGTTAGTGACCTGGGCTATAGAGGACTGGGTGGACCTCACTGGCACAGGAAGTACTTTGTTGATATTGGTGTGTCAGACCACATGGCCTCGACAGACCACTTGGCCCTGACCTGTGTGGTGTCCCAAGGGACAATAGTGCGCTTTTAAAAGACCTTTCGCAAGGCCCTGACCCCATCTCACCATGGTTAAGACGAGGCCCAGACCTGCAACCAATCTTAAACATGCTCTTGTTCAGACAGAGGTGTGGCACAAATTCTGGATCCTGGGGGGGAAAAAGAAGAAAAAAAATCTGCTTTGTGGCCCCGTTCTACATGTTCTATAATTGAAACTGGGCCCTGGGTAAACAAGTACACTTTACCCTACCAGTCTGACAACAACAACAACAACAACAACAACAACAACAGAAAATCTTATGTTGCTTTTTGTGTATGCATTTCATTTCGGAGGGACATGTTGGCACCAGCATTATTGTCTGCCATGTTTGCCAGATGAAATTATTCACAAAACCATTTTCCAATTCTCCAAACCATTGAATTCAATAGGTTAAAATCTTTTAGTTTATACACTTCAAACCAAATCAAAATGAACTCTACATACCCAGTGTAGTTCTTTAGTGTGGCATTTATTAACACAGACCACTTTGTTTACCTGTCCCTAGCTGCCTCCCACTGGTCACGACTCAAAGCATTGATTTTTTTTAAAGTTTATTCAGTATTTTCTGCACAAGCACATGGAGTCCCAAGATCCTTTACAAACACTGAAGTGAAAACATCGGCCAAATATTTTCTTTGATTTGGTGTGCTGTAATGTGATTGTAAATGCCAGGCCCGGCACTCGAAGTGACGCTTTGCACTTCAATCGCGCTAATGTCGTCTCACCGTGATAGACAAACCGGCTGTCGGGATGCTTCTGCACAGTTCTTGACATTGCACCACATCGGACAAAATGGGCCGTCATACCTCATTGTTACTTTACGGTTCGCATCCAATGTTATTCCACAGATGTATTATTTCTTTTACAGCACACCGTCGAATGCAAAAGGAGATTTCCTGAATTAGAAGAAGAAATACAAATGAAATAAATACAAATGAGGTTTTATTACACAAAATGAGTTTCATGCATGAGAAGAGTAATATAAAAAAAGGACTTTATATAAAAACGAGCTTAACTTTTTGTCAAAGTTGTTATTGAATAGGTGTGACTTGAAGGTAAAGAGATCCGAGACTTTACTAAAGGTTTAGATTGAGTTGGGCTTCTAAAAAACAAATATATAGTACCGTATACATTTTTATTATGACTTTATATAGTGACCTTTGGGGGGGTTCAAGCACTACTACATCTACCATGTTTATAGCTAAGGGTAGTACTATACATCATTGTCTGTCTGGCCAAATGTGATTTAATACTAGTCATTGAAGGTAAGAGGTCAAGGGGACCACAAAGAAGAAGCCAAAGATGATCTCAGCAAAAAGTAGGAAATCATTTTGAACAATTTTGATTAAAAAAAAAAAAAAAAAAAAAAAAAAAAAAAGGAAATTTCCGATTGTACCATTGATTTCTTTCTACTCGGGTCCCACTTATGTTGAGGCAAATGATGGTGAAAAGGTGTTTGTTATGTCTTGAAGAAAAAGCAGATCCAAATAAAATCCATTTAATGAAGTAAATAAATTACTGGAGACTGACTAAATAAAACAAGTCTTTAGTTCTCAGGGACTTAACTCCAGGAACCAAACCACCTCCACCTCTCGATCGGAGGCTTAAAGGTACCAAACCAAAAAGTGGTTCTCTACTGCAGACAGAAAACAGACAAACTCGCGGTGACAGGGCGGAGTTCCAAGGTTTAAGTCTGGTCTCGTTGGACTGATGAAGAACAGGTGGGCACCGGCCAACCAGCGGGCAGGAGCACACCTGCAGCTGGCATGGAGGAGACCGTGGATCTATTACGTTATCGGAGGAGACGCACAAAAGACACAAGGGGAGGGTAGAGAGCAGGAAGAGGGAGGAGCCGACTTAGAACCTGGCCAAGTTACAAGACAGATCTTTGAAGAGGTGAGGCAGCTCGTTGTAAGAACGTACTTTCTCAGCAAACAAAGTGTTTTTGGATAAAGATTGATGAGCTTAAAATGCCATACTGCGCAACATTTCAGGCAAAGCAATAACATCTCATAAAAGTTAGCTACCAACTGCACTCTTTTAATGACAATAACGTTAAACTGAATATATTATGCCTGTTAAGATTGTGTTTGATTTTGTTGATGAAAATTATAAAATGAAAGAAAAAGGCCAGACTTCTGTGTTGTTAACTTCATCGCAGCTCGTTAAACTGCATTTGCCAAGAAACCTACAGTGTGAAAGTTATCAACAACAGCCTGCACTGGTGAACTGCTGAACAATGATTTCATAAATGATTAGTTTGATGATAAAGTGAAAAAATACCTGCGGGTGAGAAGCCTATATACATTATAAAGGCTCCAAAAGGATCTATCGCCCAAGGAAGTCATCTGCAGCGCTAAAGCAGGGGATTGGAAAGCTAGCTCAGCGTTTAGGTTAGCCTTTATGCATAAATAAAATGCAATAGGGCACATATAAATATTACTGGTGCTACCTGGAATAGAAAGGAAGTGATCATGAACCCAAAGTGCTGCCATCAGGAGAAGGCAAAGATGAGAGAGAGGAGCTTTAGGCGGCTCACGACTGCAGACGGAGAACAAAAAATGCTGAAGTCGAGACCGCAGAAGACAAGTTTGTTTTTGGTTGTGTGACAGATTAGAGCCACATTATACTTTCACAAGTCTGGAAATCGTCACTGAATTGTATGTCGGTGCAGGAATATTGAAATAGGCCGTCAATGTTTGAAAAACTATTTAACTGCTTACTTTTTAATTGTCAAAAAAACAACCGCTGAAATTGAAATAATGCAAGAGAAATACTGCGGAACATTTGAGCGAAAGCAGGAAGTGAGTAACATGGCTCGCGCTAGATTGATATGTGTATTACTCTGAATTGAGTTCCACACAGTATCAATCTGGACAGGCTCTGGTCGAAAGCAGTCAGGAAAAGGCTTAACGTCATGACGAATATTTGAGTCTGATTGGTCAAACAAGCCATCTTGACAAGCAGATAAATGGCGTGGTTAAATCTAGTCTTTATCACCTTCGGCTTTTCTCTAGACTCAAATCGGTTGTATCTTTTAGCGACCTGGAGCGGGTGATCCGTGCTTTTCTCTCTACACGTCTTGACTTCGGTAATGCACTGCACTCTGGTATCAGCCGGGCCAACCCGTCACGCTTAGAGTCCGTGCAACATTCTGCAGCACGTCTGTAAACTGGCACACGTCGCAGAGATGAACATACTGAAACCATATTTTACCTGTGCTTGTTTTGTACTCTGTGCAGCACTTTGGAGACTTTTGAGTTGGTAAAATGTGCCATACATTTTTTACATTTAAGGTTTGAGTCACTTTAAGCCTCTGATTTTAATAAACTAAATATGCGTGTCCCTTTGGTGTCTTTGACCTTTTTAAAAGCCTAATTAATATCATTAGCTTTTTAGAAGCAACCTATATCTGTAAGGATGTCACAATATTAAATTAAAGTTATGATAATTGTGAACAGACACATCCCAACTTTACAGGTATTCATGATTATGGACATGACCAGACAACAGAGAAATCCTTTAGTTTGAGTTAAATCACTCTGAATGATAAAGTTAACATGAGGGTTACATTTAGGGTGACTTTTTAAACTATTAAATAAGCAATTACTACATTTTTGCTTCTAAAATACGTATAGTTGTGTGAATTGTTTGATTGTTGTGCTTCTTTTGTACTTTGGGTCTTGGCTCTCATTAGTGTTGCAGTCAATGTTCCTAGCTCTTTATACATCCACAATAAAAGGTTTGTCCGCACTGTGTCATGCATGCTGTCCGTATCCAGTTACAATACAACAGGTACAATGTTAATATCATTTATTGGATGGTAACATGGTAGTCTATTGAAAAAGAAGAGGAACATACAGCGATATACAGTAGAAATCTAAGCCTAAATACATTTTGTGGCAGCACAGAACATGTCACATTCCATTACCAAGGCCATACAACACCTGTCGTCAACATTATTTTTTTATACTTTTTATAATAACTTTAATGTAGGCTCACATGGCATAATGTCGTCTCTAAAATGAGCAAGTTGGCAGCTCCCATAATAAATGAGTTTGCAAATATTATTATTTTTTCTCAAAAATGTCCCCGAAGTTAAGAACGGTAGTTGCATGCATGATAAACAAGTATCTAGCGTTTCCATTTCATCTTTCCAACTGCACTGTATGTAGTTTGGTAGTTAAAATTACAATTATCATTTGCAGCTCTTGAATCTCACCGTGTGACTATAAGTGACCCCCTTTTTTGGATGTGAACCAGTAAGTTGGGAAAGAGGTTGCCGGCTGCGCAATTTTAAATATTTCTATTTCTTATTTACATTACATTTGACAGGTAAAACGTACAGGCAGCCTCGAACATCTTTAGACATACTGGTTCAGTGTCAGAAAATGCTTGACATTATGAAACATCGTTGTGCTTAAGACCATAGTAAGATATCACTGTTATTTCAAATCCCATTCAATAGCTGCATATAGCCATACATATTGAACCCAGAGGCTGCAGATAAACTTGGACCAATAGACCACATCAGCCAAACTGACCATAACACATTTGCTGAATATCATAAAAGCAATTTCATCAGTCAACAATCATTTGCTTCTATTGTCAAAGAAGTTGTATCTACGTTGAGTGATTGATGCTCTAATGTGACAACAAATGATGAAATATAATATTCTATTGTCCCATCTTTATAAACAGTCTGGATCAAACCAGTTTGCGCAGACCTATGTTCAGCTAATTTTTGGAAGCTAATCGCAACAACATTCCAAGTACAATACATTCAGCAAATTGTCTTTTCACACGGAATTTTACATAAAATTTCACCTTTTCGGAAAGGTCAGTCACACCTTATTGTTTGACATGCGGTTTCCGTGACAGCAGAAGAAATGCTAAATTGTTGAATGCATCTGATTGCTCTGCGACAAGTGGTAGGATGGCACAGTCATTAGAGTCAAAGAGTTTTGGACCACAGAATTACTACTATAGGGTTACATTTGTCCACTGTAGAAAGAGCAGCACGCAAACAAAAAATCCCAGATTTACAATTGAACCTGTCCAGCCCTCTCACACATGCACATGCACACTGCCTCAAAACAACATGGCTTCCCTTCGTCTACGCCCCCATCACTACTGAGAATGGACGGGTTACATTCCTATTCTGATGGAGAAATGATGACCATGGCTCATTATCCTCTCTCCCTGAACAATGGGTGGGATACATTCAATGCTTGTATGTGCTTTATTGGTGGACGGACCTGCTCTTACGATTGGTCCGTTAGGATGAGACACATTTGCAACACGAGCCAGTATGTCAGGTGCAGCACTATGACCTTTCAGGGTGCCTCAGAAAACAGAGCTTTGAATCCATCACTTTTAGAGTTCATTTCACCTTTTTTCTTCTTTTTTGCACAAAATTTCCTGACATCTACCTGTCAGTGTGACAATCACAAATGCTCAATATCATTTTGGGTCATACACTCAGCATATATTTAGATATATACATGTATGTATATATACACCTATGTACCTATGTACAATTTCATTCACGGCTCATCAGCTTCTTCACAAAACAGAGACATTTCAGGGAAAAAATGAATACCTGAAGACAAGAGTACAAAAATATTCCAATATTTTAGGTTGAGAAACTGTCGCCCAAAAGGCCCTTGGCAGTCATTGGGAAATTGTAAATACGTTTTAGCAGAGGTCTGATAAATCTCACTGTCAGTATTCTGTTTTTGAAGCTCTGGAGACCAAAAGTGAAAAATGGCAGTTTGCTCATCTTTTGTGCTTACAAAAACTGTAAATCTTTGTGCCACCAAGCTGTAAACGTAAACACCTGAGTCACTGTAACTATTGAAATTGTGACCAGGTTTTCTGCATATTAGAGAGTTTGTGTAGTTGAAAAAGGGACTCATATATTTCATATGTGCACAGACATTCTGTGGCTTAACAAAAGGCAAGAGGAGCTAGTTCTACATACGGTTGATCATTGCATGCAATACTTATGCATAGGGTACCACTCAAACTAGTTTGATGGATTTGAAACATCTTGCACTTCTCTGACCACCTGTAGAATATAAAGTGTAGTTCAAACCTAATCTATTTGATTAGAAAAACTCATTCCTCTTTTTTGCACATACAGCGATATTATTCATTGCTGGCTTCATGTCTATTTACACATTTGAGGGAGGGAGGGCAGGGAGACAATGGTCACAAGTCCTGATCACAGTACATATGTCAGAAACCAAAAGACTAAGGGTTTGAAGACTCAATATAAAAACAAGTGGAGAACTTGGTCCAGACACAGCCTCTCAGTGTTTGTGCTGTTGATACAGTCTTTCCCTCACGTAGAAAAGCAACAAAGGATCAGAACACAAAGTCACACACAGTCACTCAGACATAGTAGAGCCAGTAGACCAGGTTGAAGAAGGAGAAGACGGAGGGAAAGATGATGCGTGACCAGCGGTCGATGGCATTCACGTCTGTTAGGTCGGGGATTTTGATTTTAAGTTGAGAGGAGCGCCTGCGCAGTCGGCTGCGTTTCTGCGCACTGCGGTCCAGAGAGTGGCGGCTGGCAGAGCGTGGGCCGATGCCCCCTCCTTGTTTGCGGTACTGGATGTGTTGCGAGGCCGAGCTGTCCAGCTGCACCATGGACTGGGAGTTTCTGATGTCGGCTACACTGGTGGTGATCTCGCCCCCTGCCACCTCGTTGTGGATCTCCAGAGTGGTGAGCAGGATGTTGGTGTGGCCGTGCGCTGGGTCCGCCTGGAGACAATCAGAAAACCATTACGGTACGGGGACAAACACTACACGTGAGTAACACTCCAGTGCAGAGGTGAGATGGTGACGTGTCATGCTAGTGCCATGGAAACAGGCAAAACGGTCCTAAAAATATAAACTATCAATTCATCTGTCGGTCGCCTTGATGATTTGCCTCAGAATGACAGATGTCGATGTGCAGAGATGGGGATTTGGGGCAGCCGCATTGACATGTGGGGCCGGTTTGACCCGAGCTTTTAGTGGTTTATCTTTGCAGACATCGGTGAGATGGATGGAGAGCGCTTTGAGGCACCTTAAAGTGACTTCAGATGGAACAAATAAAAGGTCAGCTCCTCCAGAACAAGGCTGCTGGACCATACCCCCATCTGTCACTGCCCAGTTAGTCTATTAGCCTGTACACGAGCCTAAATGACCTGTCTGTCAGACATATGAGACTGTATATGAGCCTATATATGACCTGTCTGTCAGACATATGAGACTGTATATGAGCCTATATATGACCTGTCTGTCAGACATATGAGACTGTATATGAGCCTATATATGACCTGTCTGTCAGACTTATATGAGACTGTACATGAGTGTGTATATAAGCCTGCCTATAAGCCTGTATATGACACTGTACATAAGCCTGGATATGAGCCTCTGTATGAGTCTATATATCAGGCTGTATGTGAGACTATGAAAATGTATATTAGCCTCTGTGTGAGCCTGTATATAAGCCACTGCGTGAGCTGTATAAAGTCTGTAAATATGAGCCTCTGTGTGAGCCTGTATATAAGCCACTGCGTGAGCCTGTATACAAGTCTGTATATGAGCCTCTGTGTGAGCCTGTATATAAGTCTGTATATGAGCCTGTATATAAGTCTGTAGATGAGCCTCTGTGTGAGCCTGTATATAGGTCTGTATATGAGCCTGTATATAAGTCTGTATATGAGCCTCTGTGCGAGCCTGTATATAAGTCTGTATATGAGCCTGTATATAAGTCTGTATATGAGCCTCTGTGCGAGCCTGTATATAGTCTGTATATGAGCCTGTATATAAGTCTGTAAGATGAGCCTGTAGCCTGTAATAATAGGTCTGTATATGAGCTGTATATAAGTCTGTATATGAGCCTCTGTGCGAGCCTGTATATAAGTCTGTATATGAGCTGTATATAGTCTGTAGATGAGCCTCTGTGTGAGCCTGTATATAGGTCTGTATAGAGCCTGTATATAAGTCTGTAGATGAGCCTCTGTGTGAGCTGTATATAGTCTGTATATGAGCCTGTATATAAGTCTGTATAGCCTCTGTGCGAGCCTGTATATAGGTCTTTATATGAGCCTGTATATAAGTCACAGTCCGTTAGCCTGCTCCAGACTCAGTAAAACCTCTCAGGAGCTGCAGGACTGTACTGGTGTCATGGTGGCTGTCCAGATCACTGCGGCAGAACTGTATAATATTTGGGTGTTTTTATTCATGGGGCCAGTGAGACAGACTGTTGCCTCGGTATTGCAGCAGTGAGAAACTTGAGTGTTAGAATAACAACTGCACTGAATTTCATCTCGTGCAAAAAAGTCAACATAAAACTGGGCAATTCGCTAAATAATTGATCAAGCAGTTCTGAGTCTTTGTTGGTTTTAAGTCTAAAGGCGCATTATGCAGCTTTTCTGGTGGACAGTCTGCCACCTGCTTTTCTCCAAGAGGATGTTATAGTTTTCATCTGGATCTGATCGGTGGGGAGTCGAGACCACTCACGGTAGGAATGCAGGTTTTTTTAGTTTGCAGGCCATAAAATGACATCTCCAAGAAGAAAAGCAAGTGGTATTTCCCAAAACCAAGTTGAATAGGGCTTCTATAGAAAAGAACACCACCAAATAGAATATAAGGCATTTTTATGATTATGATATGATCTTGATATGATTTGCTAATTTGCTAATGGATTGTAATATCCAAAGGCACATTAAAATCAAATATGTCTTATGATATAGATCCTATTTCCTGCCTATGGGGTGCTGCCACAAAACAAATCATCACTAATGGACTATGGCGATAACTCAAGCACTGGAGCAACTGTGAAACCCTGCGTTAGGCTTTTGAACGCCGCCAAGCTGCCAAAGAAGAGTGCGAGTTCGGTTTCAGTTCTTCATTTCGCTTTTCTTCGACACCAAAAAGTCAGGGACGACATTAGGCGAGTGATCGAGGCTTTTCCCCCCAACAATAGTGCACATAATAATGCTTAATGGCATCCTTAAAAATTAAGGATGCCACTAATGCAATGGGGGGGGGAAGTTCTACAGCAGCAGCCACCCACAGGATGGTACGCTAATTGGCCATATCCCAACAACATGCACAGGCTCCATGGGAAATGCGGTTTTTCGTTATGATGATTTCAATGAGGAGCAAGAGGAAATATACACATGCATCGGGAATGAGATTTGAAATAGGAAAAAAAAAAAAAGAGCTTTGTGCGCAACACTTTGTAATGCAGATCCGAAATATAAGCTGAACCGCACAATGTCAAAAATGGAATCTCGGAGGTACTCATGGCGATGTCTTATGGAATGTGTATCTGCCATTCCATAGATAGAAGATGGGAGAAGAATCGTGCCAAAAAGAACGGAAATCAAAATTGTCAATGTTTGTTTTTGGTTTTGGATGGCAATGACGGCGACGGAGGAAAGTTGGAATTTCTCACCGAGCGCGAGTGCCGAAGACCTTTAATCTGATTGGAGCGTTTTAGGGAAGCAGTCCTACTACCTGCCTCCTGAAGAGATGACAATGTTCAGTTGTATTTGGCAAACACATGGTAATCTTCAACAGCAAACAGAATGGTGCTAAGAAAAGCTGTGTTTTTTTTTTTCTTTATCTTGAGCTGTCGTCATGGCTAGAAGTACTGGCGAAAAAAATTGTTACACACCAAATATGTAGCCTTGTGCTGAGTAATTATATACATCAAATACCTTGGACTACTTATTTAATGCCTATTGTGACCACTGATGACCGGGAACACCCTACAAGAGTTGCCATTTTGTAGACGCCATTATTTGTCCTATTTATAACTTAAAAAAGGTTTTGGGTCAATTTTCAACCTGCCTCTGGTCATATATGTTAAAGTAAACGCCATAGACTTTACATGAATTTGAATATTTAGGGTATAAAAAGGAACAGCAGAGGCTAATTGGGTATAACACATGGTAATAAGTCAATTTCATTAAAAAAATTTGAAGAAACAAACAGAATCAGAAGTGCCCATCCACTGCGCTATAGAAGCAAACCGTTCTAGATTCCCTAGTATTGCTCTCGCTTATATGACTTTACAACTTTGATTAAGTATGCTAGAAATGTACTTTGAACCAATTCTGCGCAGTAAACCTCTACTTACCCGAGCGGCGTCATACTTGGCCCGCTCGTTGTTGGCCTTCTCCGCCTTCTCCGCCAGTTTCTTCTGCATCTGTGGCCCGCGACCGAAGAAGATGTAGTTGACAAACGCGTACTCGAGCAGGGCGAGGAAGACCATGACAAAGCAGCCCATTAGATACATGTCTATGGCCTTTACATAGGGGATCTTGGGCAGTGTCTCTCGGAGGTGGGTGTTGATGGTTGTCATGGTGAGCACAGTTGTAATGCCTGTGAAACAAAATAGAAAAGATAAGTTATAGCTAAAGAAGAAGTTAAAATGTATTAAAAAAATTTCCTCATCACACACTACGTACACTTTTATTAGTTATGCAATATTTGCTATAGTTTAGTATAGTTTTGAGTTTTTACATCACAATTTTTACATCACAATTACGGTGGTACAATATATATTACTGCAGCAAATTAAGAAAGCAAATATAATAATTCCCTCTTATAGTTTCTCTAAACTGTGGTGCTACTGAGATTAAGAATCTCTTTGTCAGGGGATCCATGTGAACATGTCCAAAGCGGGAGGGTAAACTAGAGCAACCTACTCAGACATGAGGAGAACATTCGACATTTCACACAGATGGGGCCAATACCGCTGACTGCTGCACCACTGTGTCGTGGTTAGTTCTCCATTAACAGTTTCATGGATTGTACATTGGCTAAAGAGCAAGTTTTATTATTAGGTGTATGCTGAAACCGCGTCGTAGGTGTAAAAGTAGATTGCAAACACACATTGGGGGCATCTTTATTGTATAAATGCTGTCTTTGTTTCGTCTACATTGTCCTCCTGGATATCTTGGACATGCCAATTCAACCTAAGCATGACAATACTTCACCCAAACTGTGGTTCCGACATTTGCATGCATATTCAGTTTTTAGATATAAATATTAACTTTTCATCCAGCACAGCACTTTTCCTTTCATCACAATATTTAGTTTGCAGATCACACACACAAAACATGTCCTGCCCCATCCCTTTAATTAAAGCGCCAAACAACAATCCCCACAGTTGTACAAAGCTATTGTTCAGAACTAACAATTGTTTTCATGTTGGGTGCAAAGACCCAATTTCTTGCAACTATTTTTTCCCTCCCAGCTTATTGCGTCTTAAAGATTTCATATGGAGCTTTATGGTTAATTAGGCTATCAGAAAATCATCATCACAGTTGCCTATACTATTCAAATGCTAGTATCTCGTCACTAACCCTTCGGTCAAGACAGGCAACTGAACAGATGTCTGATTGTTTGCTACAGAAACTGTGTTATTTTTAAATTCGGGACGAGCAGTTCTATGGCTATTTTCACAGCTAGTTAAAAGGAACGATTGACCCAGTGGTAGAAATAATTATGTTGCAGTGAGAAAAAGAAGAGAGCATCAAAGAAAGTGCTAATAAGTGGCTGAGAGGAGTGTGTTTTTCTGACTGAAGCGGTGGTTCTCAAGTTGCGGTGAAGAAAATGCTAGATGTACATGTACTTTAGTTCTGGTTTATTCCTTATTTGCTCATGGTTATTTGCTCAAGTTATTCCTGATTTAGTTGTGGATTTTTTAGTTTAGTAATAGTTTAGTCATGGCGGACACCTCTCTGCAACATCGCATGGCGGTCCGGGACAGTGCCTCTGTACTCGCAGACCTGTTCAAGGGTGTGTTCCAACTACAGGGGGATCACACTCCTCAGCCTCCCCGGTAAAGTCTATTCCAGGGTACTGGAGAGGAGAATCTGACCGATAATCGAACCTCGGATTCAGGAGGAGTTGTTTTCGTCCTGGTCATGGAACACTGGACCCGGTCTATACTCTCCATTGGGTGCTTGAGGGTTCATGGGAGTTTGCCCAACCAGTCCACATGTGCTTTGTGGATCTGGAGAAGGCTTTCGCCTGAGTACAGGGCTGTCCGGTCGCTGTATGACCGGAGCAGGAGCTGTGTTCGCATTGCTGGCAGCAAGTCAGACCTGTTCAGTGCATGTTGGACTCCGAAGATGCCCTTTGTCACCGGTCCTGTTCATTGTTTTTATGGACAGAATTTCTAGGTGCAGTCAGGGGTCAGAGGGTGTCCGGTTTGGGGACCACAGGCTCTCATCTTTGCTATTTGCAGACGATTTTGTCCTGATGGCTCCATCAAACCCGGATCTGCAACATGCACTGGGACGGTTTACAGCCGAGTGTGAAGCAGCCGGGATGAGAATCAGCACCTCCATATCCGAGGCTATGGTTCTCAACCGGAAAAAGGTGGCTTGCCCTCACCGGGTGGGTGGGGAGTCCTTGCCCCAAGTGGAGGAGTTCAAGTGTCTCGGGATTTTGTTCACGAGTGAGGGAAGGATGGAGCGTGAGATTGACAGGCGGATCGATTGTCAACACAACAGACCGATGCGGTCGCTGCATCGGTTTGTTGTGGTGAAGATGGAGCTGAGTCTAAAGACAAAGCTCTTGATTTACCGGTAAATCTACGTTCCTGCCCTCACCTATGGTCATGAGCTTTGGGTAATGACAGAAAGGACAAGATAGCGGATACAAGTGGTCGAAATAAGTTTCCACCGCAGGGAGGCTGAGCGCTCCCTTAGAGATAGGGTGAGGAGCTCAGTCACATGGGAGGAGCTCGGATTAGAGCCGCTGCTCCTCCACGTCGAGAGGAGCCAGCTGAGGTGGCTCGGGCATCTGTTCCGGATGCCTCCTGGGCGCCTCCCTGGGGAGGTGTTTCGGCATGTCCCACCGGGAAGACCCAGGACACGCTAGAGGGACTATGTCTCTTGGCTGGCCTGGGAATCCCCCGGAGGAGTTGGAGGAAGTGTCTGGGGAGTGGGAAATCTGGGAGGCGCTGCGTAGACTGTTGATTCATGCCAGGTGTATTCCTGGTTTTATTCTAGTTTAGTCCTAATTTATCCCTGTTTAGTCATGATTAGTTCTGATTTGAATCTTGATTTATTCTGGGTTAATTCCCAGATTAGACCTGGTTTAGTCCTGATTTTATGATAGTTTATTCCTGGTTTATTCATTAATTCAGTTTAATTAACTTTAACCATTAACCTTTATTTTACTAGGTAAAATCCATTGAGACTTTTTTCTTTTTTTTTTTAAGTAGAAACACACAAATCATAAAAAAACGTTTACAGATTTAAAAGAGACATTTAAGAAAACATTAAAAAAGGAATCTAAATTTAAAAGCACAGACAATTTTTTTTTTTTTTTTAATTGAGTGACCAGTTCACACAACCTCAATTCCGATTGAAAGGAGTTCCAAGCTGCAGGAGCAGCATAGAAGGAGGCTTGCTACTCTCCATCAGTCCGTACTCGTTTATTCTTGGTATAATTCTGGATGAATGCTAATTTATTCTTTTTAGGCCTGATTTAGTCCTGGTTCCAAACTGATTGGTCAGTTTAGTCTTGTTTTTGTTAGGATATTGCCTTGGTTTATTCCTTGTTTAGTTCATCTCAAATTCTAGAATTGACCCATTTTAGCCCATTATCAGAGACTAGCATATTAAGTATACTGTGGTAACCCTAAAGGATTTGTTAATTGATTAAGAATAGTCATCTTAAAATAGTAAGCCTATTTTTACTTTAGTAATTTAAAATTGTTTCCTAATGCATGCCCTTTTGATTTCATATGTTGTTTTTATTATTGCTCAGTGTTTTATGTTGCAACCTTAATGCCGAAACAAGTTGCTATGTTTGTGAATTTTGTTCACTGACGAGGGCAATAAACCTTTTTCTGATTCTGATTCTTAATTCATCCAAAAAGACTTGCTCAAACCAATATGGCATCTCAATGTTCCATCTTAATTGTAATCTTGTTTTACCTTCACGGACATGGGCGAGCGTGCAGACCTGAAGGGGGGTGAGGGAGTTCATGCTAAACCTCATTGAAATGCAAAGGTCTTGGTCATCAGGCAGAAATAGCTCATTAGAATAAAAAAAAAAAACGCATGTATCTGGCCTGCAGCTCCCTATAACCTTAACCAGGCGGCAGAACAGGTTACCAACGACAACGGTCACCTGGATACACATGCTTTTTGCACTGATCAAAAGACAAACGAAATTAGCCTAAAGCTAGAATTAGCACATATAGCATTAGCATGAAGCGTGCTAATAATCTTATTAATAGATTTATAATACTTATTTCTAATGCAGCATGATTCCATGGAAAGTCTGATCATTCTCCATGGCGATAGATACTTTTTACAGTGGAAAATTAACCGCATTTTCATGGAGACAGAGTCAAGTTTAGTCGCTCTCTGCTGCCCCTGCTGTCTGAACCTGCTCCTGTGCTGCCGCTGATCCTCTGCAGTTAGAAATTAATTGTTGTGCTAATGTTGCTAATGTTGCTAATAACAAAAGCAAAAATTCACATTAAAATCTTGATTTATAAGTTAATGTAATCACACTGTTCTGGTTGGATTAACTTAATTTGAAGTATATTTTGGTTGAATTGAGCACCTTCTTTGGGTTTATTGTTTGATTTGAGTTGTTACAGTCCATACACTGTTATGTATTGCTCATAGCTTTTATGGGACTTGACACTGGAACGCAGAAACTCTGAGAAAACGTCTCTCCAAGGTCTCCATTCTGACCTCCAAGGACAACTGGAAAGCAACAGTTATAGAACATATTATTCTCTACAAAGCAGATAATGCATTGTTAGCATGCTAATTTTTGTTGACAGCAAATCTCGCTCTCAGCTCAAAATTGTGAAAAGCACTCTTGTACTCAGCAGTGAATATTTCGGATGCTGTCAATGCATTAGGTAAGTGAGCGATGCATGTGGACTTTTTGGAAAGAGTTTAAAATAAACTAGCTCTGTTTTTCATGTTCAAACATTGGAATCAAACCCACAATGCCCGGTGTCCTTACGACTGCGATTACATTTTTTCAATAGTACTCATCTTATTTCCCATGACATACATTTTTTTCATTCTTACAGTAATTATTTACACACACACACACCTTTTTGGACATTAAGCCGCTAGTTTTTTTGTCTATTTATAGATTTTTACTTCTAACCCTAACCCAGGGGGGAATCTAGCAGGAAGCGCAAGCGTTTGAAGCACCGTAGAAGAAGACGTCAGTGGTCACTGTCCAGGGGACACGTCGTGTTCTCTGTATTTTAAGCTTCAAAACACTGTGTTTTATTCACATTCAACTCATTCACGGAGAAATTAGTCTCATGAGGAAGTTAATCTAGATGCGGCAAACCGCAAAAGATACACACGTGGAGCGCAGACATTGTATATACGGCGGTCTGCAAAATAAAATAAAAATCCTGGAAATCACATCGTATGATTTTGAAACAATTTGTGAAAATGGGTGGCAATAAGTATTGGGCAGCCAGCAAAAAGTTACTTTTAATACTTGTAAGTAGCCTTGGTTGGCAATGACAAGAGGTCAAACGGTTCCTGTTGTTCTTGATCAGGTCTACACACACTTTAGTTGGTATTTTGGCCCACTCCTTTGCACAGATCTGCTCTAGAGCTGTGATGTTTGAGGGCTGTCGCTTGGCAACATGGAGTTTCAACTCCCTCCACAGGTTTCGATTGGGTTAGGTCCTTTGATATGCTTTTTAACGGAGCAACGCCTTGGCTCTCCTAGCTTGTTGCTTTGGACGTTATCATGCTGAGAAAACCCAGCACGTTTCATCTTCAATTGTCTGACCGAGGGAGGAGGTTTTTCCCCAAAATGTCACATACATGGCCCATCATCTTGCCATTGATACGGACCAGTTCTTCCTGTCCCTTTTGCAGAAAAGCATCCCAAAGCATGATGTCTCCACCCCCCTGCTTCACAGTAGGTGTAGTGTTCTGGGATGCAACTCAGCATTCTTCTTCCTCCAAACATGGCGAGTGGGGTTTAAACAGTTAAATTTTGGTCTCACCTGACCACATCACATTTTCCCAATTCTCCTCTGGATCGTCCAGATAGTCTTTACCAAATTTCAGATGGGCCTTACATGATTTTTGTGTAGACAAGAACCTTTCGCTCTGAAGAGATTGTCATGATGTCATACTTCTTCCATTTCTAATAATGTTTCCAACTGTTGATCTTTCTTCCACAAAGTTGTTTCCCAATTGCAGTTGACTCATCCCAGCTTTGTGTGTGTCTTTGGGAGCTCCTGGTCTTGGTCATGGTGAAGACTGGAGTCTGACAGTTTGAATGTGTGTGCAGTGCTCTTATGCATCTAATCAGTTCAAACAGAAGCCATTCATGCTCGTTAATGAAGTGGAGGCGGAATAACTTCAATAATAACGGAATAACGACAAACCTCTCTTATCTTTTTAAATGGGTGAACTTGCAAATTTTTAAGTAGCCCAATACATATTGGCCCCACTGTTATGTATGTGTGTGTATATATATATATATATATTATATATATTATATATATATAATATATATATATATTAAAACAAATTATATATATATATATATATTTTTTTTTATTCTTATTTCTTAGGGTTATTATTATTATTTTCAAAACACAGGCTCTACCCCAAGTCAAACACTAGTGTTAGAATTGATAGCCACAGTTTGACATATGTCGTCGCTTGTCTAATAAATACATACATATTCATGCAAACTCTGACCTTCTGCTACACCATGATGCCATGTCTTATCCCATTATGGATCTATGACAGGTACAGCTCCGTCATTTTATCCACCCCTGCCGGAAAAACAAATGGGGCCTATCCGAGCGGGACGGTGGGGTGTGGGGGGTGCCATAAACTACAGTGGTCCTGGACAGTCGGGTGTGGGATAGCTAAGGTCAGTGCAGCCTTTAGAGTGATTTATTGGTACATTACAAGGTCTAAACTACACATATAACACATGTGGTGGGGGTGGGGGTATTAGGGCATAGTTTCCTGTTTGGATTACAATTGGCTGTTGTAATCTCATGAGGTGGTTTTTTATAGGTGTTCCCACAGCTGTCTCATTACTCTCTGTCCTTCACTTCTCAGCCTGTCTGTGCCTGGTTTGGGGCTAGATTAGACCTTGTTAATCTACAGTTTAGGTTTGGAACTGGTTTAATTTGGCACAGTAGTCCTCAAAAGCTTATATACAGTATATATCTCACACACACACATATATATATACACTCACATACATACATATACAAGTTCAGCGATGGCACTGGTAAAAGCTCTCAAAACTATCTATAATTTAACCATGAATTAGACCTAAAGTGCACCACCAAGACAAACTAATAAACAGTGTATTTATAAGTAAAGGTTTAAGAGAATTTACTACATGCTTTCTACTTTATGCTGTTGTGAATATAAATGCTTTAAAATCCCATTCAAATAATTAGTTGACTAATAAACATTTTGGTCGGCCAAGACACCATCGACCCATTAATCAACTAAACGGCTTACAGCCCTAATAATAATTGCACTAAATCTTTCTCAAGATTCTCAAATTGCTAAAGTATTTAATTTCTCACCAACTCGAAGCTTGTTGGTTTGAGCCACACTCCAACTAGTGTATAATGTTATTGTGCCCTTGAGCAAGCTATGGACCATGCCATGACCCCAATTCGATATGGTTTAGATCTTGATTATCCAATACGTTTAGTCTTGGCATGTCTGGGTCTCGCGTTTGACATTTTGTTCTATCGGTTTTGTGATTTTAGTAAATGTTGGCTTAATTTTGTACCTATCCATGTTAGTCTGGTTTAGTCCTGTCCTTGTCTGGTCTTTGTCTAGCGCTGTCCCGTTCATTTCCCGTTGGCTGCTGCATTCTCCCGCGCTCTGCCCTCTCTCTCTCTCCCCTTTTGTTAACGCCACCCTTGTTCTTTATAGGTGTTTCTGTGAGCTGTGCCATTACTCTCCATCCTTCACGACCCCCCCCCCCCCCCCTACCCACCCCACCCCCCCCTTGGACAATTTAATCAAGTCGTAGCGGGCCACCCCTCCTCTTCCATCACTCCCTGGCTCGCTCCCCCCAGAGAGAAATATAGTTTTATGGAATCCCCCTCTCTCTCTCTCTCTTTCTCTCTTTCTGTCTCTTTCCATTGTGTGCTTTTCTTATCTGCTAACTGGAACCCCTCTTCCCTCCCACACACACGCACACACACACACGCCACACAGATTTATCCTTTATCTTACTGTCCCGAAGCCCTGGCCATCATTCAGTGCCCTTCGATGTCCCCTCCCCCATCTGGTCACCACGTAAGCGTACCTCACAAAAGCCATACAGCAATCAAAATCCTCTCTAATGGTTAGCCGATAGCTCATTAGCGGCGTTAGCGTATGTGTGTGTGTGTGTGTTATGAAAAAAGTGTCACGCCCACTGCCATAAAGTGCACTTCTCGCTCTGAATGTTAACTATGAGAATAGACGCGGCAGAGGTGGTAAATCAAAGCAATGTTAATGGGACTGTTCTTTGCAAATTGTTAACGCGCTAGCTAGCATGAATTTCAGTCAGAAAGATGGATATTATTTACTTAGGGCTACAATGAATTCATGCATTTGGTTAGCTTCACATCTTCCTTTCCCTTCTGTTACCACCGCAGCAATGACACTCGAGTTAATTCTGCGCTAAACAGCTAGCTGTCAAGTCCAATTATGTGCAATTTTTATCATAACGACCACTTCAGACTCCAACCACTAAGGGTCAGTGTATTCTCTATATAACATTGTAGCCTACATACGTCTAAGTAGGCTAGGGGTAAAACTATCAAACAAACACTGCTAGAAAGCTGACGTTGCTATAGTAAAAGAAGCTAAATAGAAGAATAACCACAAAATGAGGTTAAAACAGCAGATTTAAATGGTCAGATAATATTAGGTAAGGCATCTGATTTAAACGTCAAACAATTTGATGTGGCAATTAAAGAAACGAAAACTGCATTTGCAATTTTGACTGGTGGCAAGTACAGTTTCGATTCAGCTGACGCACCAGGAATATGATTAGTAGGTATAGTATTAGTAGTTGGTTTACAAAGGCGCTCAACTGTCCCGCTAACTTCGAAGCCCACTGCGGTTCAGGACGTACATTTCCCATTCATTTTTCCCATAGGCTTTATTAACATTTCAAATATAAAAACGTTTTAAGGCACAAAAGAGGCTTACCAGCTTTCATTTCAACAAAACACATTTAAAACTTAACATTCAATGAAATTAATATCATTTCACAATTCAAATAAAAATATAGGTCTTGAGGCATTTAGCTACCACCATAATTGGCCCTGAGCAAGCTTTCAAAGTTTTAATAATATTGGTGGTAGTATTATTATTATGTATTTGTTTTGTAAAGTCCGTAGGGAAAATGAAAGGGACAGAAAAAAGTGTTGGGAGGTCACTGTTGAGCTCCATCATGCACTGGTCAAGTTAGGACTTATTATTTATTCAATCACACCACATTCACTAACCCTAAAGACCAGGTGGTTGAAGTGTCTCGCTAAAGGACACACAACTTAAAGGACTTTACGTTCAGAGTCTGTGTACACTGCTGTATGAATGTGTGCCAGAAGCAAATATACTTTATACTTGAAAAGTGCAGTGCCTAACTTTTCTGGTGGGTGATATTCCACCTGCTTGTCTCCATGGAGATGTTATTGCAGTGCCCAGAATGACTGTATCCAAGGGTTTCAGGGTGATGCAAATCTCGCACTGTTGCCATAGCAATTGATAATACAAAATTATCTATCTTTTGAATTGGCCAGAGTCCTCAAATATCCTCTATCCATGGGTTTCAGTCACTTTCGGCCATATTGAGGACTTCACTGCTGTTGCCTATTCATGAGTCCAAAGTGAAGTCACACACTTGTTGCTACTGCCATCTTGAGGACGAAACTAGCATTAGCCAGCAACTACTTGAAACAAACAGCTCAGCGCTCAGTCTGGGCATGTTACAGAAGAGGAATCCTTATTTTTGGAACTTTGTTGAAACAGCCCACAGTGAGCGTGTGGATTTTGTCCTCAAGATGGCAGTAGCAACGAGTGTGTGACGTCGCTTCGGACTCATGAATAAAAAGGAAGCTGAAAACCCATGAATAGCATAACACTTATCTGTACAGAGACAAACTGGTCAGGCGAGATCTCTGTAAAGGCGATTCGAACACACTAAGAATCAAAACGTAGCATAAAAAACACACCAGAAATGTTCCACAGTGTCAACTTCACTGTAAAACTACTACTATTGCTTGAGTACATTGAAGTAATAGTTCCATTTTTGCAGCACTTCCTATTTTTGCTTCCATACACCCGCCCCCAAGTGATTTCGCAGTATGTGAGAATTATAGCTGTAGGTGCCATTTCCTCCTCCTTAGCTGTGAGGCATCCGGACTTCCTTTCACTCGCGCATCATTACGAGCTTTCAGGAGGTCTATGAAGAACGGGGGTGCGCGGGCTGCCAGTAAAGAGCCGGAGAAATCAATCCAAGCAGGCACGAGGCAAAACAATCCAATTCTTTTAAGGGCAATCTGATTTTCCCGAAGAGCTGTGAAGTTACAAATGACGAGGCAAGGCTCCTGTAATCTGGTTGGAGGGCACTTCCCACACTCCTTTAAATTGCATTAGACAAACTGACAAGGTGGAGCTATTAGCTACTATTGCACTTTTGATGCAATGCAAGACATATCACATTCCGAACTGAAATGACTAATAATCGTGAGTAAGCATGCCGGCGGTTCATGCTAGCTAACGGCTCTTCTTCTGCCCTTTCTGATCTTATATATTCATTTGGCAATGCAGTCAAAACGCTGGCACATCAAGTTGTTATTGGGGTCAAAAATCGAGAAAAATAAATAAATATATATAACGCAGGAGGTTGGAATCTCACTATTCCCAGACGTTGTGTCCTTGGGCAAGACGTTTCACTCACACTCACATGCTTTTTTAAGATATTGATTTGCTGGTGGTCGAAGAGGACATGGGGTTCAGTAGCTTGCCAACACTGAAGAATAATCTGATTTACAAAAACAAAAGTATCATGTTATTTTGGTAAATTTCTCAATTAATGTATTTATTTATTTACTTTTTTCTTTACAAGCATCGCAGTTGTGATTAGGATTTCAGTGTCTGTACTTTCAAACAGGTACACATTTTAAACATCCCTAGGAGCAATGACATTTGGGAGAAGACTATATATAAAAATATGACCAGCTGAAGCACAAGAATCCCTTTCACTTCAGGACATTTTTGTAGAAATCTATACCACAGGATTATCATGTTTTATAAATAAAAAACATGGAGACACAGGGACATTTAGAGCCAACATCAACATTTCAGCTTTTGCATTTAGCTAATTCCGACCTTCCAATCTTGCAAGCTGTATCAATGAATACCCAAAATCAATAAAAGATAAAAAATAAACAATAAACTTAGTAAGCAGCATGTGTCTTATGATAACTAGCATTGAAGGATGGACTCTGTACAGCAGTTTCAAAAGCATTATGATGTGTTAAGATCATTACTGTTCCATTATACATCCATAAAGCAGATTTAAAGTGCAAGGCTGCGATCAATCAGCCAGCGCTACATTCTGTTAGCAGGCTTCAAGTTCACCTTTGACCTGCCACCTCCTCCTCCCCACTGAACAACCTAAACATAGCTCATTAGAAAAAGCTAGTCAATTTTATATGGAGAAGCAGTGGAATAAATATGCTGTTTTACCGTTTGGATTTTGCATGCTACTGTCAGCATTTTGTAGTGATTACAATTACATTACAGTCATTTTCAGCTTTAGCTTCGGGAGGAAGTCTTAAGAGCTATTTCTGGATCCTGGTTCCAAGAATAGTCATCCTCTCTTGTGTTAATCTTTCAATATCTGCTTACACAAATAATGATTTTATTTTTGAAAAAGCCAGTGTACTGTATGTTTGCCAAAGCTTATTTTGCATCATTTATATTTTATATATATATATATATATATATATATATATATATATATATATATATATATATATATATATATATATATATATATATATATATAGTTTTTAATTTTTTTTATTTTGTATGTCCGGGACCTGAAGAAGAATATGTAATTGCATTTTTTCTGAAAAGCTTTGGGATTAGATTTGTGATTTATGTTTTTTTTTTCTTTTCTTTTTTTCAGAATAAGAAATTATGTTACTTAAACAGTCTTTGTGATTTTCTAATTATTTCTATTTATTTTATTTGTCTACCATCGAATGCAATCTAAAACAAAACAATGTCCTCCTCATTGGTGCATGTAAAATGACTTGCTCTCTGCCTCTCCTGGATGACTCCCCATTGCTCCTGTGATTGGACATGAGACACCACAGTATTGGACGCCTAATTACTCTAGCCACCTCCTGCTGTTTTTACCTCTGCTCTGAGACGCCTCCCTGTTTCCTCACCCAAACAAAAGCACTTCATAAATTATAATCCAGGCTATTTATACATCTCTTCACCCCTCTAAGAACAAGCTAAAACCTGGTTTTGTCCCGGTCTGTGGATGCTATGGATGGTTATCAAACATAAACAATGGTGGAGAAGGGTGATAGACCTGTTATAACTGAATTTGAAATGTACATTGGAATGCCAATTGAGAAAAACTAAACTATATTGACTCATCATTCAATAAATTATAAATTAAAGATATCTTTTGGGTTCAATATCCATTGTCTGCATTTTGAGGGGGATTAAGAATAAGTAATAAGAAGTCAATTATTTGTTTTAACTGTTTTTGAGTATCTATGAGATACTACTAACAACTAACAACTTAAGGGTTAGCTAACTCATTTTTTGTTGTTGCTTTTTTGCAGCTCATGTTTTTTACACTATCGTTCCTTTAGAAAAGGACAACTGGGATTATTATTCTATGGATGAATACACATCAGCAACCAAAAATAACAATAATTAAAGCCGTAAGTGGCGATAAAGGCCCTTGCCCAGGCACACACGGCCCTCCATCACAACCACCCCTACCTTGCCTTCGCCACAACAGTGCAACCGCACCAATTGTTTCAGGTTTAACATCAGACCAAACTCAGCTCAGCCTTTCACAGACAGTCTTCTCATACAAAGGAATCAAAGAATGGAACACGCTCCCAGACAGGCTTAAACGCTCTCTTGACTTGAGGGATTTATAACGAAATGCCAGAAAGTCCTTTTCGAGAGTCAGCTCAGTCAGCACTGATTTTAGAATTGCGCACAGTAAAGGGTAAAGTAGGCCTATATGGTAACTTCTGATGTAGTGCTACAGTGATTTTAAACGTTGAATGTGTGCTATATTCAAAATAAGGCTGTGTTGTTTCATTGTAAATTGATTTACATTTGAATGTATTTTAATTGTATTTGCTAACCTGCTCAGGGACGACAGATGTAAATTAGCTTTGGCTAACTCTGTTGTAAAACCTCTCTTCTTTAATTAGATTAATATGTTTCTCTGGGTGGAGTCTGCATGTCCTCCCCGTGTTACCGTGGGTTCTCTCCGGGTTCTCCGGCTTCCTCCCACCGTCCAAAGACATGCATGTGTTAGGTAAATTGGCAACTGTAAATTGGCCCTAGTGAATGAGAGTGAGAGTGAATGGTTGTCTGTGTGTCTATGTCTCTGTGTTAGCCCTGCGACGAGTTGGCCCAAAGGCACTGGGATAGGCTCCAGTCACCCGCGACCCCTAACGGGAACAAGCGGTAGAAAATGGATGGATGGATGGATGGATGGATGTTTAAACATGGGTTATAAAAACTAATAAACTAAACTAAACTAATGTAAAGCCTTATACAATTTTGTAAGTATCAAACTTTCATGGTATTGGTAGGTGGGGCTATAAAAATGACTTCTGCAGATTTGGATTTAAAAATGTGTTCAGTGTCCCACATTTTAGACTAAAGCTTTAGTGTGCAACTGAGAAACTGCCAAATACATATCAGTAAAAGTTAAATTTTCAAGGTATACTGTAGGTAGGGGGCGCAATAGTACAGACGAAATATAGATTAAAAACATACAAATCAGTTCATGCAGCCTATGAGTTCAAATGTTAGTGAGACGTGGGCCTTTGTGTGCAACAAAAGTGCATGTTTTTCACTACGGATTATTGTGATGATTTTAATGTTCCATGTCTCCAAATGCTGTATACCAAATATGAGCTTATTTGGGTAAAAACCCAAGGACTAGTTAAAAGACACATTCATTTACTTTTTGGAGCTTTAACCACTGTTCCGTCATCAAAAACATACCTGGAGTAGCATTTAGCTTCATATAACACATTTTCTCGATCTGTGATGAGGCTCTGAGAATCTTCACTGCTGTTTTTAAATCCATAAATCATCAACAGACTCGTTCTTTTTTTATGGAGCCTGTTGTAATTCCCTTTGCAGCCAGTAGACGGCGCTAAAACTCAGTCAGGCCCATTGGAAACAGCAGAGATTCAATTGTACTTCGAAAACATGAGACGCCAAACTTAACAAATAACACGCCTTTGTGCGAAATTTACAGAAACTAAGGACATCAATAAAAGGAGTTGACGTGGCCGGGTAACCCGCCCTTTTATTTTGATTCCACAGTGCACTACATGTGACGTTGTGTTCTTTTGTGCGCATGTGGGCCACATCAAGCTGCATTCTGTTCACACTAGACACAAATGGCAATCGCATTTTTTTGTAATGTGAACGACCACATAAAAAATCTGATTTAAACCAAAAAATATCCGATTTGGGAATCATACCCTGCAGTGTGAACGTAGCCCAAAGGTATTCAAGAGCATGTTTAAAGACTAATAAGAATACAAATAATGCATAATATTTGTCGTTTAAAATATCCAACAATAATGTTTCCAATATGGCCGACTTCCTGTTTGTCGGAGGACAGAGCTACAATTATATTTAAGGCTTGTCTCGGTGTGCTCTATCACTACCTTCATGGGCCAACTCTAAAAAAAAAGCATGTCATAATTCCCATAGGGTCAACTTCCAGGGGACGCTGTCGAGCCATTTCGTTTTGGCAAAAATCGCTCCAGGAGGATTCAAGGGTTCAAATGCATCATCTCTGCCCGAACATACTTATAAAGAGGAAGAAATTGAGCAATTTAGTTATTGTAGTTTTATCGGATACAATTGTGTCTGTGTGGGTTAATAACATTAGCTAACAGTTTAATTCATTGTAGGTATTAGTATATTAAATTAGCATTCTCTGTATATATATATATATATATATATATATATATATACACACACACACATATAAAACAAGGCAAATAGGAGCTGTCCGTGGTTCTGAACATTACAGCAGATAATACAAACATTGGAGTACAACAAATACACCAGTGAAATGGCTCAGTAAATCATGGATAAACCGACTTATTGCTCTGTAGCCTGGATAGAAACCACTGCTTATTGTTGCCTGTGCTGTTTATGGTTCTAAAATAAGATCAACCCTGGCCATATGAAAAATTATTAGAATTTTGTGTTACATTATTCTTCTGATAGCCCAGCCTTGTGCCGTTACTCCGCAGTGAAGGGGGAGGAAATCTGTCTGTCTCTAAATATATTTTGACATGATTCATCCTCATGTCTGGTTAAAAATACTATGTGGATCGTTTAATCAAGTTCATAGCTTTATTGCTTCTTTTTATTCGTAATATTTCATTCACCACAAGACACACTTAATGCATTTACCCAGTCTTGGCACAATGAACCTGACGAGACAAAGTCATATTTAAGGATGGGGTGAATTTCCAACTATGAAAGGAGGAAGTAGGTGTTTAAATCTACTTCCAAGTTCGTACAAACACAAACTGCTTTTTCAGACGGAAAAGTGAAGCACGTTGGACCACCATTTCATAACGACTCACATGGATCTTTCGTACAAGTTTGCGTTGAGGAAATGTTTCACAGTTTTCCCCTAATTTCTTAGATTGCATTTTATTGATAATATTATGTAGTTTGGCTGCATATGATTTAGTTAAGACTTCATTCAACACAAACAAAAACAGTAACAGATCAAAAATATAGATTCCAAATGGATGACCAAGCAATCCTCACCTATCATTTCAAACCTATAAAATTGTGATATTTATGAAACAGATTCACCTTCTACCTACCAATCAAAAGTTCATTTTAAATTCATGCCCCTTTTCTGGCACCAAACAGCTCTATATTGAAGCCGTATTTTCTCACTTTACGCCCCCACTTACCTCTGCTCCATCTCCTATTCCAAGAGCTACGTACAGTCTATCATTTTCAAGTACCTGCCTTTCTTTTACTGCCAGTCACACGAAGACAAGGCAATAGCGGCTCCATCTGACCTTCGACCCCATCTGGTGAAGCCTTATACCTGGCCGCCACTTTCCTTTTACGACACCGCTCGCCTCTTTGCATCTTACCGAGGGCCACTCTGGCGGCCGAGGCGTCGTAGTTTATCCAGAAGGAGACCCAGGACAGGATGGTGATCAGGATGGATGGCATGTAGGTCTGCAGGATGAAGTAGCCGATGTTTCTCTTCAGCTTGAAGCTCAGTGAGAGACGAGGATAGGCACCTGAGCAAGAAGAACAGGGAAAACGCATTGGGAAAAGCTCGATTTTCTGAACGTGAAATGAGGAAATAAGTAACTTCATATAGTTCCTCGCTGATACATTGCAAGTATTTCCAGGCATGATTTTTAGGGGGCGTGCACAGCTGTAGAATGTTTTGTTTGTTTTTTCAGACGAAGAGAAGCAGGGGTGAACTCCCACCACAATCCTACAACGCTTTCATCTGGGTCTGCAATCGTTAAAAGTACTCAACAGCACGTATTTTGTATTGCTTTTACAATATAGGTACTAGATAATACTACTGCTAATAACAATTCAATGATAGGAAGAAGTGGTATATGTCAAAAAAATGTATAATAGTACAATAGTTTTGGAGATATGGAAATTTACAATAAGTAATCTAATAAAAATGCAAAAACAAAGAATGAAAGTAAAGAGAACAGAAACTCAAAGTGATATTACTGCACTTTTGTTGGATACTTGAACACTAGCCTAGATTTACAGGAATGTTTTGGCACATTTTTTGATGGATTATAATAAAAATGTATTTCTACAGTCACTGGGATAAAAATCAAGAGTTGCATTTTTCTCAATATCACCCACTCCGAATGACACACAAGGACACAACAGTTCATTTGTCAACACCAAACCAAACCTAACCTACACATGTAGTTTAGGTTCGGGTTGTTGGTGTAATCTCTTTTTTTATTCAGTTCACCAGCATTTTCGGCCCCCAAACAGATGCCTTTTCAAATTTAGGTGTCTAGTCCAGGGTGGTACATTTTTGTAAATTATGTTTACTTTTATAGAGCAGATAGGAATAAGTACCCACTGATAATCTTATATTCAAGAAATGTAATAGCTTGGGCTACTAAAACTACTGATACCACCGTCAAGAAATTCATAATCCCCTTTTCTTACTAAGGTAAACGTCTGCTGTGTGATGAAAATGTAGTGAATGTTCTTGTATTGCTCTGTTTTACTGTGTGCACAGCTCAAAAGATGGACTTAAATCCTGTTACCGCATCATGTGCTGTAACCGTATTTCAAATCAGCAACACTTTTTATGACGATGCTTTTGAACGTGAGGTTTGCTATTTTTACCACCGACTCGAGTCCGTAGTCCTAAATATAGCCCAGAGAAATGTACACATGGACTGGCCCGTGATCAGAGGTGCATCGTGGATCATGCAGGGACACCGTCTGTTTTTGTTTCTGTTTCCATGACGACGCAGCAGCATGGGCCGGACTTATCGCCATGGTAACAAGCATCCCCTTTTTCAGCACCTTCAAAAACGCGACGCACAGGGCTGTAGCCGCCAGTTTGTGTGTGAAAAATGTACATTTAAACTTGGTGTAGTACTGATTTTAGACCCAAACTTAGTCCTGGTCCTAAATCTGGAATAGAGCAGGACTACGCCCAGTCTACATTCAGACTAAACTGATCAAAAACCTGGACTCCAGATAATTCAGTCTTGCACAATGTCTACATCAAAATTGGGATTAAACTGGGACTAAATTCGGAAATAGACCAGGACTAAACCAGGACCCAAGAAAGACACAACCTTAGTTCTTGTTTATGGTTGGTCTACTTTTGTTCCTGATTTAGTCTCCTGCTATCAGACATTTTCTATCTTAGTCAGTTTAGTCCCTATTTTGTACTTTTATCGTATTTCCCATTTTAAAACTTGTAACCGTACTTAGAAAATTACGTTTTCCTCATATTATTACACTCATCTGCAATATTCACACAATGATTCTGCTTCTGAAACCCTTTTACTTCTAAATAAGTTCTCTTCCTGGCAAGTGGAGACATAAAAAAAGCTTGGTCCATGGTTCATTACACAAGCTATTCATAGACATTTCAATCCATAGTGGTTGATTTATGGTAGCAGTCTATAGGGGGCGCTAGAGCAGTGATTTCCAATGCGTGGGCTCACATGTTTGGATACCTGAGGAGCGTGGGTCCGACTTGAACTGTACGTGGCGTTGGGATGGAGAGCCTCATTAGGATTCATTGCCTTCTGTATGTTCCACAAGCGTTACGTGAGAGAAACCCCCAGAGAATTTGCACTTGAAACAAGCAACTCTTTATATTTTAAAGACAACGGTACAAAGATGAACTTGAGCTGCATTGGCAATAACTAAAACGAAATAAACACACGAGTAACACAGGAAATAAAGCTTAATATTGCATTTTTACAGGCTAAAAGAGGACTAAAACAAGAACAATCATCGTTTACTCAGAAAGTAACCATTGCCGACAGATTACCCCAACATATTGGCTAAATTTTCAATATCAGATAAATGCAAATATCTGGGAAACGATGACCGATAACTCACCCCTAGTAAGTTCTGTGTATTTCAAGCACAACTAATTCAATTTGAGTCATAATTTACTTGCTGTTGACGAAGCGTTATCTCATGAAAGTAAACGGATTGTTCCACTATATGGTTAAATAATGGAAGGAGGTATTCTTGGATATAATTTCGTGTCTGTATTCGGCACAATATTGCTTCTAAAGTCTGCATTTGCTCTTTTTGAACAGTTTGGGATAAGGCAGCTCTTCTACATTAAAATGAATTGTTTGTGTTCTCCAACCTTCCGGGCGTTCCCTCATAAGCCGACTGTGTTTATTGAAGGATGGGTCAAATGCAGAGGACAAATATCCAATAAAAGTAGTAATTTAACTGAACTTATCGCAATTATATCACCATTACACATTAAACATTAAACCTTAAGCCTAAAATCTAAAATCACATTTCTCTACAGTTCTGAGAGCACGGTCCCTCCACACAGGGATTTAAAGCAGTACTGGGACATTATGATGTGCAGGAGGTCGATGGCTGTCCCATGAAATCCCATAACATTATTACAGTTTCCAGCATCCTTAACAAAATTGATTTTCTCATTGATTTTGCAATGACAATAACTGCGGGCCGTGATATCTGCTCTGTAAATCTGACGACACTAAAGCGTGCACGGCTTTCCCCTTAAGCCAGCAAAATGTAACTAACATTAACTAACTTTTTTTATGGATTCATTAATTGGTAAATAGGCCTAAGTGTAAGCACTGCTTTCTTTAAAATACTTTTATTCCACTGCTGCGGCGGCTAATAAAGCTTCCTTTATGCCTTCTAGCATTATAAACATTTAATTGTTATTTTTGTCTAAATTGTTAAAATGTCCAAAATGATCAATATTTGCTAAGTATGCATGCTTTATTCTTTAAATGATAATTACATGACCAAAATAACATTCTAAGATTTGAACATATACCATGGATCTTTGCATTAGGTCGTGTATGGAAATAACCCAATTTTGAATGTTTCTTTGGATTGTTTAAAGCTCCCGTCAGACGTCTTTGTTTCTACACAGTGTTGCCATGACAACGACTCCCCAATCAAGCGTCCTCCCATTAGGAGTGCATTTTATCACCTCCACGTGTCTGTAGAGTACGAAACACAGGCGCTCGTCACGTACTATCGGTTTTGCTGTGTTCAAGTTGACGTGGCGACATTTTACAGGAGGAGCCCCCCCGCGCACGTTGCCAATATGCTGATTTTATGGTGCGGTCGGTTATTTATATATAGTGGATCAATCAATGGGAACAGGAATGTCCGATTATATGGTCCAATTAAAGTTCAATTCATCCCCCATTGAACAAGTACCACATACGCCTATCATCAACCCGTCATCAATGCTTAAATAGAACACGAGTGAACAGTTTATTGGCGTACGACTTTTCCGGGCTACTGTGACATAACTTCTGCCTACTCGTAACACTGTACGCTATTTTTACTCAAATCCACCAAATCCATCGGCATTCTCACTCCCTTGCACCATTTCCAACACACGTGCCAAACATGTCACCGCCGAACAGCAAGTGCGTCGGTATTTTTAGCTCGAGGCTGCGAACGTCGTCTTAAAAGTGCACCGTGTAACTTTTCTGGTGGTGGTGGTGGTGGCGGCGGTCAAATGAATGGATTATTATCATCATTGTTTTGTTTTGATGGAGTCCCCAACTATTGCGGCGAGTTTGAATTTGGAGCGTGCAGCCGTGAGAGTGGAGGTGGAGGTTTGGAGCTAGCACGTGGGCGTCGGAGTGAACGGGCTGTAACTGCTACACTGAAAAAGCATGGGCGAGTAGGAGGACCGCCATGTGTGAGAGAACAGGAGAGGAACGAGGGAGGAGGAAAGAAAGGAGCATGTAGAACAGGACAGAGGAGAAGATTTTCGAAAGGAAGGAATTGGAAATCGATGTAGAAGCTAACTTCCGCTAAAAGCTCTGCACTGGGGGAAAAAAAAATCTAAAATAAGTGAAAAAGTGTTTGAAATAAGTTGTATTTATCTTGTTCTGACTCATTTAAAAGTAAGATGGCCAATGGAACAAGCATAAAATATCTTGTTTTATTTAAATGAAGAAAAAGACAAGCATTTCCTAACTTGATATGACTACGCTTGAAATAATAACGAAACTCACCTGTTTTATTGGCAAATCTTATTTTAAGAAAGTCAAAATATACTCAAATTAAGATAAATAATACTTAATATCAATCATGTTTGAACTTATTGTCCTATTTATGATTATGTGGTCCAAAATTTGCAGCTGGAATTCTATAGTGCATTGTCTTTGGAACGCGAACCCTTTCTTGTGGTACTTCAGTTTGTTATGTAACGCCAACATTTGATATTGTGACGTACCTACTGAGTTTAGAAGTACAATCTGATCGTCTTCGCCATTTGTTCTTACATCTCGAATCACAAGGCGACTAATAATTTTGGTCCAGCGCCCGTTACAAATCGCACTTACAAAACAAAATGAAACAAGTGAACATTCTTTCTCACGCCAGCCTCAGACTCGACACAGCGCTGCACACACACACACACACACACACACACGCACACACACTGGAGGATGTGTGATGGGGGGGAGATAATGATGCGGTTTGGGAGGACAGCTGGGCGAGCGAGAAGGTGCTTTCGTCTCTCACTTTCAGCGTAACTTTAGCAGCAGCAGCCAAAATTCAACGTACGAAAACGGTTTGTTAAAATTGTTGGTTGGTTTAAGAATTACTGTTGCATGTAAGTGTGGAGCCATTTGCCTCCAGTACACACTAACGGAAAACTCCCTAATCATGTTTGAGTAATCCCTCATTCATTCATTCATTCAGGGGTGGTTCATAGTAGAAAAGGTTTCTGGACAATGTTTTTTAAAAAGATGACAGTTCGACTTCCAGCAGAAAGAAATCATCAGATGATCTCAACAGTGACCTGAGGACGAGAGAAGACCCCGACCAGACGTGGCCGTAACATGCAGAGCTTATGTGCGGACTGGTCTGAGGGAATGTATGATTCTTTGAGTTTTATACTCTACAGCGCATTGTGCGTTCTACTGACAAGGTGATAAGCTGCAGACTTCCATCTCTGCAGGACCTGTACGTCTCCAGGGCTCTGGGACGAGCAGGATCACAGCTGACCCTTCTCACCTTGGGACATGGACATATGTGAGCCACGCCCTTCAGGCGAGGCTACGTCTCATCCGACCAGCAACCTCCCTGCCACACAAGAACAGTTTCTTTCCCTCTGCCGTTGGACTCATGAACACTTCTTAAACACCTCGCACTTTAACTATAATTGAATCACTCACTGTCACTTTCTGCTCTACTGTAAATGTAACTGGTAAATTCTGTGTACATAGTAAGTCTGTTTCATCTTGTATTTTTCTTATTATTTTTCTTTTGATTGAATATATGTTGTTTTATTATTGCTCAGTGTTTTTTATGTGCACCTTAATGAAACAAGTTCTTATGTTTGTGATTTTGTTCATTGACAATGGCAATAAACCTGTCTGATTCTGATTATTACACTGCCCTGAATAGTTCATATTTTACTTGTTTTCTTTAAATTAAACTACAAATAATAATTCTGGTTCAAATGTTTTTTGGGGGGAGTTAAATACTTATAGCCCACAAACCGAGACCTTACCTTCAGATTAGAGACAGAATTAGTAGGTTTTATTCAAGACTGTGTCCTGGTAAACTGTAATTTAAAATCTTCATGCACTTACAATCCTCATATAGAAACTACCTACAGTGGGGTCCACGAAAGGCCAGATTGGACCAAAAACTAATATTTCCTCCATATAATCATCATCATTATGTCTATTATACATTATTTTGTAATGCTAATTGGGTATTCTTTTATTTTTACGACGCTTTGCTGTTTAATCTGCGCATTTCTACTTGACATTGTGTTCCTCAATTAAATCCATGTATCTAACCTTTTTTTCACGATGATAGAGAAAATACTTTATCAGAATGTTGATAGATACAATAAGAAAAAAAATATGATTTGATTAGTAAAAGCTTCTGGGTGTTCTTAATAAAAGGTGCATTATGTAACCTTCGAGGTCACATGTGTCCATTGTGTCTCCACGACGATGTTGCCCGGAATGTTCCACAGCATGGCATGAACTCATCTAACTCCAGAGATAGGTTCATGGTTCATCAGAGCGCAAAACAGAAGAAAAAACCCCCAAACATATTTAGTATTTAAAGCGCTTCCCATTGCAGCCATCGACACTTGCAAAGATGACACAAAAACATGGCCGACAGCTGAGGACTTAAATGTCATTGAGCACGGCCGTATTGTCTGATGAAGCGTGCGTCTGAATACATGGACCAGCGCACGAGCAGACAGCCAGTAGATAGATGCATGCTCCAAGTGGAATAATTGATGCAGCGGGCCTAATTTCACAAGAATATAAGATGCCCTTGATGCTGGCTTGTTTTTCTGCGGAGAAGGGCTAATTGGCAGCAAACGGCACCTAAAAATGCAGATGGATAGAGAGAATTTATGCAACATCAAGGGCGAGGACGTTATGGCTAGGGCTGCAAACAATGCGCGGACGTCGTGCTGGATTTGAACCGTGTTGTAGTCGTTTCATTCAAAGGTCAGATCATACTTTTGTCCTCAGTGTTCATTTTCAATCACCAGGACAGGACAGGATTAGCTGTACCGAGGGACATCAGGTAAATTGTAATAATTACGAGCGTCGTCTGCGTTTCTAATCCCGTGCGAGTCTGTAAATATTGCGCCGAATTTGACCTACTGTATTTCAGCAACCCTCGGAGGTCCTCAGACAATGCTAGTCCTGTGCGAATGCTCATGTTTGTGATTCATTTGGGCTGTTTTTAGTCCGCGAACTGAATGTAAATCGATTCAAAATGTCTGTGACCCATTTTGCGTCCCGATTTGTACTAAATTAATACTAGTAATTCACCACCAACCATTTTGCAATTCAATTATTTTTTTTTTCTACACTGAAAAAGTGAAAAACTCAAAAGAAACTGAGGCAAACGCTTTTGGTTTAAAGTTCAGATCAGGGGTCTGAATAAGTGTGTATGGATCAAAAGAGAGACGCTCCGGCAGGTTCATACGGAATACGATGGCCCCGGATGTCATTCTGATCGTCGATTGCAACGACGTGGTGAAGAACAACGTTTCATGCAACAGTACAAGTACATAATGCAGAAGAAATGCTAACGACATGAATTAATTAGAAGGTTCTTGTCATATTTCAGTGTGTTTAGCCGTCCATTTCTGGAATAAAGTCTGTAAACGCAAGAAAATGACTGACATTTCAATGTGTAATTTCAATTTAGACGTCCCCAGGTCAAACTAACGTCCGAGTATGGCTTTAGTCGAGACTGAGATTCTGTCACTTCCAATGGTCAATGATATGCCTGGGTCTTCCGGTCTTGGGTCCGTAGAGGTCCATGGCCAATCATCGGCCCCTGAAAGCCTGCAGTTTGGACCGACTCGCGCAAGCAACTGCACTGCATCCATTTAGCTAATATATCAGCCCCTTACCGACCAGACTTTACAATGTTGCTTTGGACACTAAAAGTTGGACCCGGCCTCTGCAGTCTGTCGTTTGGAACCAAATGTGCAGTCTAAGGAGAAAGAGAATGGCTATGTTGTTCAAATACAGAGTGGCTTCGTTATATGCCAAGAAAAGAACGATTTGCGATGCTAAAATCTATAAAACTACCATACATCAGATGAAATAAACATCATAACTTATCAAAATCCCTGACCAAGTTGGAAATGACACTTTTTGGCCCCAAAATCCAATTAATTTTCGCACTCCTCCAGCAATGACTCAAGCAAATTCTGAAACCATTCTGTTGACAAAGGAGTTTCCATTAAAACTCATACATTGTCCTTCTGTTTTGTCATTTGGAGTTTATAGAAATACTGAAAACAGATTTTACTTTCAGAAGGGTGCTAATGATTGTGGCACAGTTTTGTTCATTATTTATACAAAAACATAATCAAAGTTGCCAATGAGGTCTGTGCGATTTATCCAACGGTTTCAAAATGTTAATGATCAGTCAACCCTCTAAGTAAAAGCATGCGTTTGCCTTTGAAGTTAAATGATACTAATGATCGTTAAAGTGCATCGTATTAGTGATGAAAGCCATTTTGTTTTGTTTTTAATAAGAAAAACATAGATTTACTTGCAAGATCTGATTGATAAATATGAGGAAATGAGCCATGTTTTTTGCCATATTGCCATGAGCGGAGAGCCCTGTATGTACAATCGTTTCAAAAAGCTAATTTATTCATAAGCAGATGACGGTGGGCGTGGCAGATGGGAGAGATTTCAGCCCATGTGATGCTTAGGTTGTGTTCATTACTTTACTCAGGGGGAGGTCAAGATCGCTGGACACGACGCTTTAATACTCCACACCACAGGGGGGCCACAATGCACTGCTGCCAATGTATCTCAAAGGTATACGTTCAATTACTAAAGTCAAAAGAGAGAAATAAAAAGGGAATCATCATGATATAGTGTCCACAGGCTACTCAGCTCAGCTTAGTCCCACACAGATTCATCCTTAAATTTAATTTACATAGTCCTAGTTTAGGTTTTGACCTGGTTTGGCCTGCTTTACCACAAGTCTTATCCAGGTTAAGGCAAGGCAAGTTTATTGTGTAGAGCACAATTTGTACACAAGGCAATTCAAAGTGCTCCACACAACAGGAAAAAAAAAAATCCTTAAAATCACAAAGACATGGCAGAAATCACAAAACCTTAATTTAAAGAAATTTAAAGGTGCCATTTTCCGTCAAATAGTTCAAGACATAAAAGAGAAGAGTGCAAAGAAAAGCATTTCAGTCATATGCACAGCCAAACAAAACAGTTTTTAGTTTAGATTTGAACATTGCCAGAGTAGAGGCCTGTCTCACATCCTCAGGAACTGTTCCAGATTTTAGCTGCATAAAACTGAAACGCAGATTCCCCATGTTTAGTCCTGAGGTAACGTTTACTTTGAACAGGTTTAAGTTTCTATCTTGTTTGTCCTGGTTTAGAACCATTTTGAGTTCTGATTTAGACCTAGTTTAGTCCTGGTCAGTGCTGAGAAGTAACTGAATACATGTACTGGAAATATATATTCAGAATACTCATTTTGAGTATTCCGGTACAGTTACTACTTTCAACTGGTAGTATTCAGGAATACAGTTACTTTTCTAAAATTCTGAAGAATACTTTGTGGTATTTGATCATGAAATTTAGCATTCACACTGCATTGAATTGGTGAGGAAAAAGTGTGTTTAGTTTGAATACAGTACTGTCATTTGACAAAGTAACGGAATGTGTTACTAAATACATTTTAATGAAAGTATTTGGTATTCTTTCATTTAAATACATTTTCCAAGTATTCTTCCAGCCCGGGTGCTGGTTTAGACTTACTTTAGTATTGCCTTGAAACTTTTTTTTAAACGTGGGCTCGTCGTTACACTTTTAATCTGCCTAGTTTACTTATAGTTTAGTCCAAGATTAATATTGTTTTAGTCCAGATTATTTTCTGGTTTGGACCTGTAGCAAATTTGTAGTTTGAGTTAGTTTTGGACTGGTCCTGATTTAGTCTAATTTTGACAAGTTAAGTTCCGGTATAGACTTAGTTTAGTCCTGATTTGAACCCATTTTAGGCCTAGTAAGGACTTGGTTTGGACTTGGTTTGAACTTTGGACTAAAATGGCTTTTAAATGTTATTTTTCTCTTCCAAGTTAGACAAGGTTTGAAGCCAATTTTGTTCAATTTAGACCTAGTTTCCTCCTGGTTCAGACCCCTGTAGATTTTATTGGACCCATTTAAAACACTCCTAAACTTGACAAATGACACATCAGCCTTTAGTCCCCGCTGTGTCTTTCTACAGCCCGGGACCATCCATACAGCTCTTGGCCCTGGCATCAACGTACACATAAAACACGCTAATCGGATGCATCAAGCCATCCACAAATAATTAAAGACGCACCTGGGAAATTGGACCCTGGGTTTATACATCCACATCAACAAATTAATTAAAATCAAATCATGGACATGTACGTCTTGGCGCAAATTGCCATGAGGTCCATTGCAATGTGTAGATAAAGACCTGATTATGAGGTTGTCATTGTCCAGCTATATATAACTGTATATATAAATGTGATTGATGCCTTTCTCAACAGCACTTAATGGCATAGGAAGAATTATGAGGCATCCATACTGCTCTCCTGTGCTTACATCTCCTGTAGGAATGACTTCTTGATGGCTAATAAATTATTCTGACATTTTGGGAAATCAAACACGTGCATCAATGTGAACGATGGGTGAAAGGACTGCTATTAACAGTAAATTATTAGGAAATATCATGTTGATTTGAAGTAAATTGAGTAGAGTAAATGACCGCCATGTACTTTCATGTTACGCTAAGCTGTACAGCCATAATAGTATGACAACCTGATTGTAATACGAGGGTAGGAGGTCCGAATGGCACCAAGTTATCTTTCCAACTAACATTTCAAACTCAGTTCCGAGACTAGTAAAAAGGCCTGATACTCAATACGATTTCAAAACTACAATTATATTAAAACACGTTTTTTTTTTCAAGAAATACTTACCATTTATATGCAACAGCTGGACAAGACTGTAGAGTTTTGACACAGAATTGCATGCTACTGTTTCGGTGTTGCCAGGTAATTTGCATGTTCTACCGAGAGACAGTAACTAAAAATACCAACCGTTTAAATGTACACGGGTGTATTGTCTATTAAAAAAAACTGCAGTATCTTTGCTTATCCCACAATCCCAGCAAAGTATATGAGCCTGGGACAAGGAGAGACCGCAACGCAAAGTTACTAAGCTAAATACCAAGACAAAACAGCTAGAGATTGACCGATCCAGAGAAACCGATGAAGGTTTTCATGGTTTTCCCCAACATAAATTGACAACAAACTCACCCACAGCCGCGTTTAACTTCAAACCTATAAGAGAGCAGTGTAGTCACAATCTGCGCAGTGTTTTCCTGGCACTTAAGTGTTTACATTCGCTTTATGTGCATTCTTGAAGCAGCAGGTCGCCCAAAACAAAATATCGCTTTGTGCTGGAGAATTAAGGCCGATATGGGACTAATTGGTACATCTCTATGAACTGCGATTTGGATAGTGCATGACTTACTCTATAATGCATCAATTTAATCATTCAGTAGTCTATTTTTTATTAATACACTGCCTAAAAGTGCTTTAATCCACCTATTGATTAGCTTCTATGCAAATACCCCGGAGTTAACGGCTGCATTGGTCCCTTTATTTGATGGGATTGATTTACTGAGCCATCTTGTGTTGCGTTTAGCTTCACATCAGCGCGCTAAAGAGAAGCTAGCCATAAACAAACGTTGGCATCTCAGGGTCTGCTCTATCTAACATGGCCGCTGCCTTCGCGGAGTGCATTGGCTTCACTCTTGGCGTATATCTTGAGGGATACTTCAAAGGCGGCTCGTGTTTTCTTGCTTCAGTCTAATTAGCCGCGCTGACGAACAGAACTTTGGCTCTTCAGATCAACACAGCAAGCCTTGGCTCGTGTTTTCGCTACAGACATTGATGAAATAATCAGATTGAAAACAGGCCAGCCTTTGATATGAACAATATCATGTAAAATTTAACAGTGTTTCCCATGAAATTCTGTTTGTAGAGACATAACAGAGGAGGGAAGTACTCAATACTCATTGCAACATAACACTTTTTTTTTTTCTTTCATATTTTGGATATTAGTGAGAACTGTGAGTACTAGGTCTATTCTACAAAACAATGAAATGGAGGGCATGTCAGAAGTTGCGTTTAAACTTGTAAAATGTTTTAGTTTAGAGCAGTGATGTTTTCCCTGAGGAATAATATAGATATTCGCACATCACTTCAGGTGCTGGGCTACTGCAGTGCACATGGGAAAAAGAGACGAGATATGATAAACGGAAGACAATGAAATGAATCAATCCGAATTTTGCAAGGTTTGATGAGCTACCACATCTTTAATACTGCTTAGAACATGAATGTTATGTCTGTGTAACATCGACCTGTTTGTTATTTAGGTTGTGATAGCAGAATTAAACTTTTTTTTTTTACAGTAAAGCTGTACTAAAACCAATTTAGCCAAACAAAAAAGAGCCACATTTGGCCTCAGGCCACAGTTTGGATACTCTTGGTTTAGAGTCTACATATTAATGCTAACAAATGCTAACAACAAATAGCTAACAAACAGTAAAAGGTATAATCATTTTGCCTAGAATAATATATCTTGTGAAACCGCTGAGGCTGGATTTTCCAGGCAAATAATAAGAGCTGACTTATATTTCTGTTAGTATTCATAGAGTACTTATTTATGCTTTTTTTTTGGTCCGACACAATATTTTAAGTATTCAGCCAGTAACAGTTTTCTTCCAATTAAAGAGTTCATAAGCATTATTAGCTTTTGTACAGACTATTGAATAATCAAACACACCAATCACCATTTAATGACCAATATGTGGTCTCTAAACTGCGTTACTAGAAATATTTAACTTTTACTACAAAATAAATTGATACTTAAGTTGAACAGTGTCACTTGTACAGAAACTTATCATTAAACTGTGCCCAACTTTTCATCAAAACTGCATTTAAAAAACTATCTTCTGTCTAAGTGTCAAAGTGTGGCAGATGCATGACTTCTCCCATGCATAACGTGTGGATTTACCTGTGGAGAAGACTACATTCCTGGACACCAGTTTGTAGTCCACGATGGAGAACTGCGGCAGCTCGATCCTGGTCACTCCGGTCACGGCCGCCTCGCCTCCTTTCCAGTAAAACTCTATGTCGTCGGTGGTGTACCCATCTGTAAAGCACAAACACAAATATATATATTCACATTTACACACATATAGATGTACGTGAAACCCATCTGTCCCTGAGCACTGGGAACTCCTCTGATATATGCGGAGTTACAGAGAGGACAGCTGGGAACGAGGGGGAGTGTGGATAAGGAAAACATGTCACAAGTTTGAATTCAGAACTAGAACACTATGGCATATATCTTCATAATAAAGAGTTCACAAACTAACTAACTAAATGAATACGTTCATCAGTACCGGAATTTACAATGTGGATTCTATTTTATTCACCAATATTGTAGTATTCATGCAAACGAAGAGGGGGAAAAAGTTAGCAAAAATGGCAAGATATAGCCAGGTAAAAGTAAAATGAATTTAAGGAAAAGCCATGAACTTTATATAAGGGAATAATTTGAAGTGTTATCGTGACATGCAGTTTTAGAGCGATGACCTGTTTAAAGGAGCACTGTGCAACATTTAACAGCAATTATACAATTGAATGTGTTTTTATTTAAGACTTGAACACACTTATTTCAATTGAACTTTTAATAGTTTTAATCTTAAACGATATTCTGATACAATTGACATATATCCCCCCACCTCGCTTTGCTTCCTCATTATGGGCTTGTGTTATGTCTCTTTTATTCAGCTTCTTGGACAACGTGCTATATTCAAATAGATTTGAACATTTTTGTGACTACAGTGGCCCCCAATAAACAACCAAAGCAATAAATTAGGGTTAGAATATGTTTTGTTTGTTGGTTTACAAGAGGTATGTAGAAGAAACAATATTTATTCATATTTTTGCCAGTCCTTTTTTGATTAGTAGAGGCAAACATTTACATAATCAACACTGACGTCAGCTCAGTACTGTTCCTTTTATTTCCCAGGAGGCCGAGGTGTAAATCATCCTTTGATTAGAGCTTTATTTTAAGTTGCAACCATGCCATACATTAGAATAGTAAGCAAACTCAATTACCCTGATTTGCATTATAAAGGCATCATTCTGGCAAACTAATATCCAACAATTGACCATGAAATTTGATGACACTTCTTTCTATCAACGAATGGCAAGGGACAAAGTGCCACAAAACTGTGTTTTATTTCCCCTGAGGCTGAGGTGTAAATGAGAATTTGATTAAAAAGGACAAATTTAGCAGAAGAGTTCTGCATTGTCCAATATGCAAATTAAATGGATTATTTTTTAAACTAGCCAGAAGTCAGATGTAGTGTAGGGTAAATTTACAATAAGCCATAACTTCGTAATATCCGAAGAAAAACAAGAAATTATAGGTCGATAAAATGCTCAGTGAATGTTAAAAGACAAATCTGAAGCATTATTTGAACTGTTATTGGCCTTTGAACATGATCTTGAGTACATTTACTTTGGCATCTTATCATTTAGAACAAAACATTAAAAAACAAACAAAATGACTTTATGTCACTATAGTGCTTCCCACGCCAGGAACTGACTTTTGGCTCCATCTATTGACAGCAGAGGGAATTGCATAGGAAAGAGAAAAAAAAATGCCAGCTCTCCTCCGACATGTTAATGTGGCCACACAGTTGTACTGATCGTGATTCGAGGCAGAAATGCTCTGAATGAATCTGGTGAGGATTTATGGTCTTAAAAACCGTGCAGAAGATCTCGAAGCCATGTCGAATATGACATCACACATCAGAGTTTTTTTTACGCTTGGAAGGAGAGGAGTTTCTAAACAAGAGTGAAAGAAGCTAAATACTTCCGCACAGCATGGTGGGTATAAAACATATTAATCTGTTTGGAGAAAACCAGGTGACGCAACCAGGCCAAGTTAGAGCTCAGCTATAAGTTATAGGTCAGCTATAACTTGGCCTGGTTGCGTCACCCAACACAGATAATTAAGTTTTATACCATATTGTGGAAATTTCCAGGCAAAAATCACAGAGTGAAACGTTAAGATAAAATTAACAGGGCTTAACAATTCTAAAACAATGTATACTGCACATGTCGGATTATTCAGACATTTACGTGGGTTTTCTATGTCTATTTATACATTTATTTGGAAAATAATTCACAATTTTATACCACAGGACAAGAAAAGTACATAATTATCATATTATATAATTAAGAATTAAAGGTAACATGAATGAAATTATTGCTTCATCTGGATACTTTTTGGGGAGGATTAAAAACTGATTTTGAAAGGGACAAATTGTGATGGTAAGAACATTTCCAGGTCTGCAGTGGTCAGTATTTATCAAATGTTTGTCACGTAGAGAACAGTCGCAGACCTGCAAGCTGTGATGCACGTGGGGAGCAACCGATCCCTTGACTTGCGAATCTATGAACAAAATTGCCTAACCTAAAACCTAAATTCCAAATGCAATATGCAGTTATAATGCAATAGGCTTGAAAAAGATCCAAAATGGCACAGCCCTAAGTTCCATCCAACCATGCTATTGAAGTAAAAATAATACTACTGTTATTTTTAGCTGCTGGTTTACTGTCAGTACTTTTAGCACAATGTTTGATATTGACACCAAAGCATCTCATAGTACCCAGTTCAACAAATCCTGCAAGCTTTGAAATCGTAGCCACCGCTAGCACATAAAAAAGCTTTCTGGCTTGATTCAGTCGCACTAAACCGCAAACATTCACTCACAAAGATTGTTTTTTTTTAATGTTTTTTTTTTATGTTTTTTTTTTTTTTTTTACTGGCACTACTTACAGCTCTCTATCTCGAGCGTGCAGTTCTGCTCGTCCAGGGGATAGCGCCGCAGATCCATCATGCAGGCGGCCGTTGTAGTGATCCTGAAGGAGAAGACATATAGAGACAGGCAGGTTTAAATTAAGTCATCGGAGCAAATGGCGCTGAAAGAAAGATGGATAGTGAGGAAGGACGGGAGGGAGGAGGAAAGGAAGCAAGTGATCGTTTTGGTGACCCATTTGAACACAGCAAAGTATATACTGCATAGCAATTGGCCGTGGTTCTCAAACCATGGTGCGAGGACTTTACAGGTGCACTATGTAATTTTTGTTGGTGGTGGTATATGGCATTTAACACACCTTGAAAAGCATGCGTTCTTACTGGTCTGATGCCACCTGCTTGTCTCCATAGAGATAGATACATTTAATGCCATACAGAGAAACATTCCAGGGCAAAGCAATGACATCTTCTTGAGACAAGCAGGTGGTGGACCGTCTACCAGAGAAGTTACAAAGTGCAACTTTAAGTGGTTTTGCTGTTCTGTTAAGTATTGTTTTGTTTCGGCTACCTTTCCCTAGACCTAGTTTTGTCCAAGGTCTAAGGAAGGACCTTTAGTCATGCCTTTTTTTGGTTGAGACCTACAGTAGATCTGTAATGGTTAAGTCCAGGTTTAGTGCTAGATTAGTCCAGTTAAGTCCTGGTTGAATCCCAGAAAAAGTCCCAATCTGTTGGATCTGTTGTCTTTGAAATGAAGAAAGTAAACACTAGACACGTTTAAGGCCGTACTGTGGAACATTCCAGGCAAAGCAATAGCATCTCCATGGTTACAGACCTTCAACCAGAAAAGTTACGTGTGCACCTTCAAGATTCAAAAATATTTAGACTCGCTCTGCAATATCTTCTGTGATGCTACTTTGTGTGAGACAGGAAACTAAACGTCCATTTCTCTTTAGGCAAACTTCCTCCTTCAGTCTCGCATTACCAGGCACTGGCAGAGTCGTCGGCCTAAATGATGTTACTCCAGCGAGTTAGAATGCTGACTGTGTAACTATATACATCTCTATACACCATTCATCACAGGAGACGGGCTTTGATCAAGATTTCGTGCAAAGTTGCCCACTCAAGCGAGTACGTCAATGGCAGGTTTCAGATTTAGATTTAAGTGTCTGAAGGAGATCTATCGGGAGTCAAGTTTGGTTTATCGTCGACGGAAGCCCAAACTGTTCCTAATGTGATGTTAAAAAATAAATGCAAAATGCAAATTGTGGTAGATTTGGAGTTGGTAGGCAGCCCCTAGAGAGTGAGAAAGGGATGAGGAGTTAGAATAGATGGAAGATTGGAAGTAAAATTAGAGAAATTGATGGATATTTGTTGTTGACTTGTAGTGGGAGTTTCGTATCCGACATCATAAAAGGAGTAAGATTGTCAGTCTTAAGTATCAAAAATCAGATACTAATGGATATTAAAACTAGCACTGAAACTAAAAAAATCACAAAGATTGACCACAGGGTTTAATAAAGAAAGTACTTTTATTTTGTGTTGAAATTCAGTCAACTGTTTAAAACATTGACCCATAAAAGAGCATTTTGGTCACAATCAGTATCGAGAATTGAGTATTTTCATTGAATCGAAATTTTAGTATCGTGACTACTCTAATGAGGAGGAGGTTAGCTGTCTGGCAACAAACCATAAAGTTTTTTGAATGAGCAGATTCGTAAAAGATCAACCCACACTGTTACATTGTGAGGGATTATTTAGACAGTCGGTTACTATTGGCTTCATATATATCAAATAGCGTTAAATAGCATTAGTTACCAACACAGCTCTTATTACAATAGTCTGTAAGAGGCTTTTCCTCCGCCGTGCTCAGTATTCTGCAGGGGCCTGGTTCTACCTCTGTACCTGACATACATTTATGTAGGAGGCGCCTCCCAAAGCGCAGCACAGCGCATCTTCCCTTTCATCTCCGCGGCACGCAGAGACCAGGAGCACAGACCACAGGCTAAGAGCTGCTTGTATAATCAGACAGACTACAAAAAACAAACACTCAAGCAGTTTAGCCCTGGTTTATCCCTGGTTTATCATTGGTTTATCATTGGTTTAGCCCTGGTTTATCCCTGGTTCAGCCCTGGTTTAGCCCTGGTTTATCCCTTGTTTATCATTGGTTTATCATTGGTTTAGCCCTGGTTTAGCCCTGGTTTATCATTGGTTTAGCCCTGGTTTAGCCCTGGTTTATCATTGGTTTAGCCCTGGTTTATCCCTGGTTTAGCCCTGGTTTATCCCTGGTTCAGCCCTGGTTTATCCCTGGTTTATCATTGGTTTTGCCCTGGTTTAGCCCTGGTTTATCATTGGTTTAGCCCTGGTTTATCATTGGTTTAGCCCTGGTTTCGCCCTGGTTTTGTTAAATGTTTTTTATATGTTAGTTACCGCCTTTTAAGTTTGTCAAGTCTCGGTCAAGTCTTGGTCAAGTCTTGGTCAAGTCTTTGTTTAGAGCTAGTTTAGTCTGATACTTTCAGTTTTATTTTCCAAGCAGATTTAGGCTTATTTAAATGTGATTTGACACTTCTAAAACCGGATTTATCCTTACTTTTTCATAGATGTATTCAGATTTATCTTGCTTTAGCTTTTGTTTCACTTGTACTGGTTTAGTCCTGGTTTAGACTCACTAAAGCCCACACTTGCGAGCTAATAATTCAAAGTCTCCATATTCATAAGTGAGTCTTCAGAACCTGCCTGTCTCTGTCTGCCACATCAATGGAAATTCAAATGAATGCCGTATCAAACAACAGCTGTGTGCTCAACATTACACGGGAGGTGCCGAGTCTATGGTGTAAAGTGCATTTTCTATTACCGCCGTTTGAATGTTTAGCCTAAAAACTAAAAGGGAGGTGCCCTGAAGCTTGACTCTTAATCCTTTATCTGCTCTCTGGCCAAATGTCTGAGACTGCCAACATCACAGCGATTCCAGGTCAATAAACGCAGGACTAAATAGGAAAACAACATGTTTTTTGTAGGATTTTAACATACTATTTCCAGTGGGATTTTAAACAGTTCACATTATATTTAACAGAGGTTACTCAAATAAACCTACATTTAGCATAAAGATGTCCATGGAGTTACTAACGAAACAGAATAGATTTGGAAAACTAGCTGAAAAGGTCATGCAAAGTCCATGTTTATGCATAGCTCATGCTGATTGGGAACTTTCCGTTAAATGCCACCAAGACTCTTAAATGTTTAATTAAAACTTTAAGTGCTGTGTAATGAACTAATTAGCAAGCTAGCAATGCAATATTAATGCAAGTGTTAGAAAGTTATGCTAGCCCAGCAGGTTGTTTGCTTAGTAAACATAACATGCTAAACTAGAAAAAAATCAATGTTGTTTATGGTTGTCTCTCTCAGGATTTATCATTAATTCAACCACTCAGATCAAGATAAATATTTTGAATCAAAAGTCATTAAATTCAAATATAAACTTCACGCATCAGAGAGGAAAATATAGCTACAAACAATCATCAATTAGCATTAGCATCTCTCAAGTAGGAATTCAATGAAGGACAAACTAGTCAAGCATTTAACCAACCCATTGACTTCGATTCAAGCCGTCCTTACTAATGAATGATTAATAGGCAACACTTATTATTATCATCATCAATGTATTGTGTGTAATAATACAAAAACTAGATATCAGTAACAACCACATCCATTTATGTTTAATTAAGGTGAGCAATTTGTGTATCGTATACATAAATAATAGGTATCATTTTAAAATAAGACTTTGTAAAGACAAATAAATGTGTAAAGACTTAAAGAACATATAGTTTATTAAGTGTGATTCAGGCCTAGTAAATACTTAATTAAGGCTAGTGTTAGGAGTTAGTTTTAGAGTATTAGTTTAATAGTTACTAACACTGAATCATTCTTAATAAGCGATTTGTTCACTATGAATTAAGTCTTTGTTCATGCTTTATTAAGGCAGGAATAAGTGTAGCTATCATAGTTACCAATTTTTAAAAATAATTTAGAAGACGGATTATACGTGCTCAAATCAAAATCTCAATTTGAATGGTCGCAATTAGCAAAGATAGCAATTATTTTGGCATTATAATGTCCTAAGCAAACAATAGGCTGTTTCTCGAACGTAGTTTATCTGTTCATTGTTTTGGTCTTTGCTGAAATATTACCTCTCCTGGACCTCAGATGCACGCTAAGAATACTTTATAAAACCAAAAACGTGAATTGGATGTACCAGAAAATATTGCAAACTAATCTTTCACCCAGGTTTTGTCCAATCCTAGTATATCCACCTGAGGCCGTAGAGGACTGTCCCGTCGGGGTGCAAGCGGATCATGCGGTTCTTCACTGTCACGCCGTGGACGAAGGACTTCTTGTCGTTGAGGAAGTAGGTGTCCGGGACCCAGAGCTGGTCGGCCACGCGGTTATCCAAAGTGAGGTTGAGAGGGATCCCCACGTAAGCCAGACGTTTGTCCCGCCAATACTGCTGGAAGTACATGGTCAGGGTGTAGTCCTGAGGAGAAGAAGCGAGGAAACGGAATAAGAATATGTCCCAGATACAGCAACAGACTACACCAGATTTATTTAAGCTACATTAGAATAGCACTATGTAACGGCCAGATCTGTGGAGAGGCAAATTCCCACAGTAAAAATGAAAATTGAGTTAAGTGTCAAGTCAGAATTGTAAGAATTGTAAGGTAAAATTTGCTGATTAACTGTCAGATTGCAGATTTGTTGACCTGGTTTATGGTTCATATCTCTCTAATTACTGGGCCCATCAACATGAAACAAACACTGGCACAAAGTTCAAGGTCTGCTCTGTCAGCATGAACATGTAATCATTGTTTCACAAATGCTTGTCAAAGTGGTGCCATTATTCAACTCCAAAGACGTGATTTTCGTCAATTGAAAGGACTTGAAGACATAAGATTGATAAAACGAGATCGATATCAAGTTTTTGGAGCTGATCACTTACAAATAATGGGAAAGTTCAATGTTAGTGGATTTCTATTTTGGATTTTCTTCAAAAACACCTCCTATAAAGTTATAAAGGCCATTGCCCACCATCTGAGATTTTCACATCCAATTCTACAACGTTAACGCGACCTACAGAAAACGTAAAGATAGAAGGTTAATGCCAAACTGTGGAACATTCCAGGCAAAGCACTAACATGTCAACGGAGGCAAGCAAGTGGTAGACCCCCACTATTGGCCCCACTATTATTCCGCACCGCCCACTTTTCCCTCTTTTACCACGTGATCGGCACTTCCGTTGTAATGGCACTTCCGGTCCAGCGGGAACTCCATTGGTTTAAATGGGGAACAAGGGAAAGGTCTCGCCGCTAAAATATGCAATGAAGTCGATTGATTTGTGTAAAATATCCAATGTTCATGGGATCAACAAGTCAACAACGCACCGATTCCCTGTGCGGCTTGAAAACAGCTTTTTAGTCTGTGTAGAGCTTATTTTCTCTCGAGGTCGGCAGCCCTAAGTTAACTAACACAACCTCAGACGGGGGTTCTGGAATAAGGTGAATAAAGTTGCATAGTGCACCTCCAATATCGACTTTGGTCTGGTCATATTTGAATTGCTAACATAAGTGATCACAGGTAACAACAGCTTCTTCAGGTAATCGTACCATTAGTCAAAATATTTTGAAATCAAGAAAACAAGGACATTTTTGTTTTGTTAGACCACCAAAATGTCTATGTCTCTGTATTAGCCCTGCGATGAGTTGGCCACTGTCCAGGGTGTACCCCCGCCTAAGGCCCAAAGGCACTGGGATAGGCTCCAGTCACCCGCGACCCCAAACGGGAACAAGCGGTAGAAAATGGATGGATGGATGGACCGACCACCAAAATGAGTTTAATACAATCATTCAAAAATAATATAGACTCTCCACTTTACTTTCCGCGCATCTATGTCCTGTCCTAGCACTAAAACGTACATAAACACCAACAACACACTGGGAGCACTGTGGACGAGCTGTCTTGCCCAGGGACACAACAACGGCAGCGCATTTCGCTTTTGGATAGTGCATGTTCTCATCTACATGCTAACACCCCATTGTGGACAGCAGCTTTGAAACACTAGCACCGTTTTTGTTGTTGTGATGACACGACAGCAGCCTACAGACTGCATGAGCCAGAGCCAACTGGTCCAGTACTTTTGTGCCAAATGTCTCCCTCTTCTCGCGCAGTCTCTCAACGCTTTCCTCTCTTCTTTCATCCCTCTGTTATCTCCCTCACAGTTTCCTTTCCCTTCCTCACTTTTCCATCGCTCTCATCTCTCTTCCTCATCTCTTTTCTCCTTTCTACCACTTGTTTTTCTTCTTTTCTTTTTTTCAATCCCTCACTTTTCTCTGCTTCTCTGTTTCTCACGCTGTTCCTCTCCTCTTTCCATCTCCACCTCCTTTTCGTTCCATCTTTCCTCTACCCTCTTTTTCTTTCTCTTTCTCTCACTTCTCTCACCTCTCTCTGTCTGTTTCTCTCTGTTTCTCTCTCGCTCAGTCTCTGCTCTTCCTTCTGGAATACAGTAACCCAAACACTACTGTTCCATTGTGCAGCAGGAGCGTGTGGGCAGGCTGACTCACATGGCAATGCAGCTACATACCAAAAAAAAAGAAAAAAAAGAAATACGAATTCAATAAAAATCTTGATCAAAATCGGCGTAAAATTCGGTCGTAAAGGCTCCATGAATCATGAAGCCAGAGAGGTGAGCGTCGATGTTCTGAAGATTGACTTTGAACATATGCCGCCGTTCAAAGCAGCATCATTAGCAATTCGAAGTGTTGATGAAAACAAAATTCACAGCCAACTCGAATGACAAGTACTCTCAAAGTTGTGGGAATCGGGAGAAATTTAAGGGACGATGCAGTTTCTCTATTAAAGGAGACTTGTCATGCTTTTTTCTGCTTCAGATATTTGTATTGCACAGCAACAAAAGTAAATCATTATTTTACATTTTGTTAATTTTAAACCATAATACGGTACTAAAACGGCTTGGTAATAGAAACCGGTCCATTGACTTATTTTTCTAAACCGCAGAACTGATAAGCCCCGCCTCTTCATAGTGGCATTTCCCCGTTACAAGCAGCAGATTGTCATGTAAATGTCATTTTTGAAAAGTGGCTGCTTGACATTTTAGTACTCTACATGTATCACCGAGTGTCTTCAATTTTCATATCGTAACTAAGTACAAGGATGTGGGTGGGGATAGGGGGTGGGTGAAAACAGGAATTCTCTGAGAACTCCAGCCTCTGTTGCAGGACGATACAGGATTATTCGAACACATGAAGATAATGTTAACCTTTCTAACAAGATTAAAAGCTCTTTAAAGTTGTTATTTATGTTACTGACATGTGTACTGCAATTCATTTTAAATCACAAAAATACAGAACACGCATGGCACTCCCAATGACTATAAAAATTTAAAATAAATAGAAAAAACATTTATTGTCATTTGGCATAAACTATATGACAAAAACAGTGCCCAGATGACTACAATCGAATGCTTTTCATCGATGAAACACTCCTGGATGAATGAGGGATTACACAGACATAATTGATATAATATCGGTGCGGCGTTAGCATGCTAATGTTTGTTAGCTTCACTGTGACGGCAACACCCATTTCGGGCTCAGAGAGTTGTGAAAAACTTTTATAAACTCAGGTTTTTATGTAATTGAGCGATGCAACTGGATTATTGCAAATATCTTAAATGAATTGACTGATTATTCACATTGAAAGACAGTAGAAATCAGGCCTTTAACTACAATTTTAATTTAATTTTAATTTTTTTGGGCAAATTTGAGCCCAGTCCTTGACAGTTGGTTCATTATACGTCTTCTATTTCTTTGTGATTTATATATTTTTTAATTACTGACCATGGTGCATTCCAAAAGTATCCAAACGGTTTCAGTTGCAGGGGTTTTATGTCCCAGATACATAGTTCGATGTTAAATTCTTCTTTTTTCCATTTGACACATATATTTTGGACAATTACTGATTATGTCTTTCTATTTCTGGAGCCACAAAATTATTATACTAATAAACAATACCCTGGACAAATGCACTTACCTTCTACCATTTCAGATGAAAATTAAGTATGACACATTGGATATAAAACGGTGTCAATACATTAGTTAGAGCCATGTTTCCTGTCATTTACTTCAAAAATAACCCAAACATATCAACTATTGAAAGATATTCTAAGCCAGAAATAGTCATGGTTTTGCCTAACAAGGAATATTTGACCCGACCAAACTCCTTTATGCCTTTTTTCTATCCCTTAATCCCCTTTGTCTTTTCCTCCAGTTTTCCTCACACCATTTTCCCGGCACGCTCCCTTGCCCGCTGTGGCGTTGAAATCAAACCAACCCGCACCAAGCTGGCACTGACACATGCTCATGGTGCCCCCAAATTGGCAGGACAAAGCCCAAAAAAAGTGTAATTTCAGCTTGATTTGACTCCCAAAAGTTCATGTGTTCTAAGCCGTTACGTAACATGCTGTTTATCCCATTTGCCGGGCAAAAGAACTCTTTTTAGAAGCTACATTCAAGCCCCACTTTGCATTTGACATCGCTAAAAATAGTCTCGATTCACTGTCTTTGAATGGATTGCGTTTATGTTCTATGACTTTATGTTTTCAGATAGAGCTTTACTTTATTTTATAATGAAGATATTTATTAATTTATGTCTCTAACTCATCATTTGTCATTTGCATCATTGCGATAAAATAACAAAGAAGTTTACCTCCCCCTAAAAACAATATACCCTTACAATGTGATCAAAAAAGACAGATGTGGGTGCATTTCTCCTGCAACACACCGTTTGGGCTAAACTAAAGAGCTGATTGTAAAGCGACTGTCTGGAAAAGCACAATATAATGCATTATTGTCATCATTAATCATTAGTCTGTATTCTGCAAGTAAATGGGTAAATTAATGTGGAATGAGTCTGTGTGTAATTAGCCATTACATGAAATACCATGTATTTTTGCTACATGTGTTAAAAAAACTTAAATATAACTACTACGCCAACTAAAACTATAATTATGCCACTTTACTCCTGCTACTGCCACTAATGCTACAGTTACTGCTACGACTCCTGCTGCTACTGCTGTTAATACTGCTATTACTACAGCTACTGCTACTACTACAGCAGCTACTACTACTACAGCAGCCACTACTACAGCAGATACTACTACAGAAGCCACTATTACAGCAGATACTACTACTACTACTACTACAGAAGCCACTATTACAGCAGATACTACTACTACTACAGAAGCCACTATTACAGCTGCTACTACTACAGAAGCCACTATTGCTGACTACAATAACAGAGGCACTATTGCTGCTACTACTACTCATCTACTACTACTAACTACTACTACTACTACTACTACTATCTACTACTACTATACTACTCACTACTACAAAACAGCTGATTAAACATAATGGAAAAAAAGGTTATGTTGTAAACCTTCAAATGAAGGGGGATGTTTCTGTGATTACACATTTGTCTGTTTTAACACATTTTGTTGGATTGATCATATTGCCTGAATACTAGAAAATCTAAACCCTGAACACACATATACTGACATTCATTGTGAATAGTGCCAATCCCTTACTTCTACCACCACCACCTATTATCCGGAGAACTACATAACTAACAATTGTGTCGAGTTTGCATTTAAACATTACATGCCATTATTCATTTGTTTACTCAGCCTAATATCTTTTCCGTATCTCTTTATCATGGGGCGCAGGGAGCATGGAAGATCTTAGTCAGCGCAGGGCACAGATTGGTGGCGCAGCGTGAGCCTGGCAGAGCGCCGAGTCCTGGTGTACGGAGGAAGGTAGCGCCGCACGAAAATGAAGCACTCCAATCAGAAAGGCCAACGTACAGGGACCCACCGCGGATAGGACTCTAAAGGGGCATGAGTAACACGGTGTCAAACTGATTGTAGTAGTGCGGTTGTGCTTACAGCTGCATACATATGGTGGAATCAAGGGAGAGCGCTGTGAGTATCGGGGGGTTCAGGGCAAAGGATTTCAAACTGGTGCAAGAAATATAGGGCTTAACATAAAGAAACCAATTATATGAATATATATATATATATATTTTAAATCTGTTTTTAGCTATAACATAAAATGACACAAAACAGAAACGAGACACAGAGAGAGAACATACATTTGTACATAGTTCTAAACATAGTCCGGCGTAATTGTCCCATTTGGTCTATCAAATGAGTCACATTAAACCCAAATTTGTTTTTGTTTTTAAATGTATAAACAAAAACTAAAACTATGGCTTTTCTACCTTCAAGGAACTCAAAGCACTCTACATCAAGCAACCACTAACCCATGCACAAGCGCGCATTCACGCACCAGTGTACGCAGACAGGGCAAGTTAAGTGCCCAAGGACACAGCAACAGTATGGGAGCTGTGGGCCGGTGGATCTGACCACTCTACCAAAGATGTTTTGTTTTTTTTGTATCCAAACTGCCGACCTTCGGATCAGAAGACAACCACTCTATCAACTGAGCTACCTCAGAACATTACACAGAGCGAGAACAAAAGCAACAAAGGCATCCAATGAAGCTACGGCACATATTGTCCAACATAAACGGCCAGTCTCGTCCAAAGTTTGTCAAATTTGTCCATTTTCAAATTATTCAAATGTCATTTTTTCATTATGGTTTTGGTCCAGTACTTGATTGTTGGCGCAGTTTGTGTCATTTGTGTGCAGTTTGTGTCATTTTTTTCAAAGGTATCCATTCATTGTGTCCATGGCAGGAGTTTAGAGGCCCAGATACTTTACATAGTTTCACATTTTCTTTTTCAGCTTACATTTTCAGTCATTTTAAAAGCGCAATTCTGGCACCTGCTTGTCTACATAGAGATGATATTTTATTTATCTTATTTATTGGAACATTCTTTAGTATAGAATTAAATGTATGAATCTCAAAGGACTTAAAGGTCAGATCTGTGGAATGGTGACCCTGGTCACAATAAGAATGCATGTTTTTCCAAGGTATGTTTGAGCAAAAAATGTGTAATTAAATAAATGTTTAGTAGAGACGTTTAGAGTCATACTGTGGAAGATTCTAGGACAGGCTAAATCGTGGAGCAGAAAAAGGTGGTGTACCTTTAAGTCATGTTTTCTGGCTTCGTTGAGACCAGAGGTATAAAACTTTACATGGAATTCTTACTAAAATTGTACAAAACCGAAACTTCCTCAAACTCGCCCACTTCTTGTCTCTCTGAGCACAGATCTCCTTCTGCCTTGTCTCCGAAAACCCCAAAATGCAAAGTTCAGAGTTTGTTTACCAGACCGCACATCTCAAATCGTATTTATATAGATCACGAACGTAACTTTGTAATTCATGTATGCAACATATCTGCACGTTATATATATATATAAGACCCCTGCTGTTTTCCAAGTTCAGAATCCTTTTTCTTTATTTAGTCCTGGTTTAGATCTGGCAACATCATGGTTTAGTCCTTGCTAAAGCTGGAAATAACAATTCTGCTTTAGCTCTTCATTCATAGTTTAGTCCTTCTTTAGACCACGTTTAGTCTTGGTTTAGTCCTGGATTTGATTTGGTTTTTACCTGGTTTAGTCCTGGCTAGATCTTGTTCACCCAAATTTTCACCTCATTTCAACTCTGACCTTTAAAAAAACCTGAAAAAACCCATTTGCGTTCCATATATATTTTCTAATGCTATGCCACTCTACCGGGGGGTCCAAGCCCACCTGCTGCTACTGTTACGAGATAACTATAAAGCAGAGGAAGAGGAGCGGCAGGGGAAGCGATGAGGGTCAAAATATGGCAGCGCTAAGGAGACATTAGTCATGTGTTGGCGGCTTATGTTACTGCGATAATGGGCTGGAAGGGGAAGGCCAGTCGACAGCATTGAAACAGAAAATTCAATAATATTAGCGCAGACGCAGGGATCAATCCACTTTGCCCACTTCAATAAGAACTTCAAATGATAAGACTGCTGGCCTGAGAACGCATGGATTTACTCTGCTATCTCCCCTCATTAGAACTTAGTTTATTAGCGGTAATTTAATGACTATTACTCAACGAGGTGCTCCTAATTTCATAAGGATGTGTCGAGAATGAGCTAATTTGCTGTTAATTTGAAGGAGACGCACTTGGGTCTGATAGCACATGGAGAGAGACAAAACTGTATCACAATAGCATTTCTTTTAGAATCAATGGCAGAGTCGGTCGAATAAAAAGCTTCAAATGATGGGGCAAGAAAATGAGAGCAAAAGATAGGCCTGATGCATTATGTTATTATGAACTGTGCAAGTAAATGAACACGTTAGAAAAGGGTTAAACAAGACTAGGATTGTCTAGGATGGATTTGCTTGTATAGCTACACAATGTTCCACCTGGGCTCTGTACCTGCGAGTCAAAAGAAACTTGGCGTACATTCATGCAATAACCAGAAAATCCCAGAAGTGGAAAATGTGAATGTCCTTTTCAAACAGCCAACAGCAACTAGAGAGCGATTCAAGGCAAATGTACAGCGCGTTCAGGAGACGAAACGGCCAGCATGTAAACCCAGCGCAATGGGCTTTTACGGCGTTTTTACTTCCAAGAACTTCATTTTAGTTGTTAAAATGATGAGAAAAGAATCCATTAAAAGGGGACAAAGGGGAATGTAGTAAAGAATAATGTCAATAAAGAAAAGCGAGTAATATGAAGGTCTGACGACAGACTTCCAGAAAATCTTTTGAACATAGATAATTTATCCGATATGCAATTAACTTAACTTAAAACTGTAAGTCTGATCACGTCTATTCCAATTTACACCAGTCATCCTTGAATTTATTTAAACATGAGTTTTCCTGCAACCATATTGTTAAGGGAAGTGGGGGAATTGGTAGCCAAAGGAGAAAATGAGTAATTGCTCATCTGACAAAGCCGTATTGGTTTAAATGTTTTTCTAGGCAGGTTTTTAGATCATGTCTCCCACAAAATCACATGGCATGTCCCACTTTTATGACTTTTTGAGATGGCCACCCTACCTACTCGTGGAATATGCCTGTTTCTCCACTGTATGGCATTAAAGTGATCCATCTCCACAGAGACAAGCAGGTGATGCTAACAAGCCTTCAATCTGGTTAAAAGCAAGATTGAACCAACAAGTTCTCAGGCAAGCGTGAAGGCTTTGATTTCATTGTCATGTATTTCCTTTTCTTTTCAAAATTTGAATCAATAGTCGATGTACAGTGTGTCATCCATTCCCATATCTCCATACTGTCCAACACCTCTAGAGACATAAATGATTCAAATTACCCATAGATCTTAACACACAGCCAAGGATCCCTCATCAATCTTGCATGGGCAAAATCAAAACGAATTTCAGATGCCTTTGAAAAAAAAAAAAAGGAACGAAAAATCGACTTTTTCCCGCTTTCAAAAAAGGTAGATTTTCTAGGACATGGCTGCATAGCTTATAAATTATTGACAATTCTTGCACACCAAACAAGAATTCCCAACGGCTTTGACACCACTGTTCACTTGTTTGCATATGTTTCTAGGCAAAAATAATAACAACGACGAGTGAAATGGTGAAAGTTTACGTCTTGATGAGTGAAGTAAAAGTATGGCTAATCACTGGTGCTGTGTGACCATTTAGATAAGGAGTTTCTGGCAGCAAAAATGACCCATATTCAATTTAATCCGTCCCAACGCGGAGCAAGCCACTGCTAAGTAATGATAGGGCTGCTACAGAGGAAAGGCCTTGTTAGGAGCTCTGCTGTGGACATAGACAACATAATGGACCACGGGATAAAAAGCAGTGAAGGCTAGCTTAACTCTTATATGGTGGGACATTCAGAAACAAACACCCAACAATAATAGATGTTTGAGTACAATATTATACACAGTACTATTAACAAAATTATAGATATAAACAATGACTTGGGGGTTCGTTTTTTATACTTTTATTACCATGGGGTCTTATGGTTTGGACATAGATGAAGACCATTAAAAAACATTTCAAAAATGCACAATGTGTCCACTTTTATTTTCTCAAAAGAATAGCTAGTTTTGATGCTTGTTTTAGTATCAATTAGTATTTCTGTGTTTTGATAAACCTACAATATACAGCTAATATGTGTGCAAAAGATGAGTAAATAATTAGACTATTAGTTGGTGCATAAATGCAGTAAATTGTTATTAAAAATAACTATATTGCAGCTGTAACTTATTTTAGAATTGTCACTTTTTTAAATAACGATCTTTTTATAATGGATCGGCACTTCCGTTGAACTGGCACTTCCGGTCGGACGGAGAACTCATTTAAGTGAAGAACTAGGGAAAAGTCTTGCCACTGAAATACGCTATAAAGTAGATTGATTTGTGTAAAATGTCTAAAAGGTTCATGTGACCAACAAGTCAACAATGCCCGATTCCCTGGGCGGTCTGAAAACGACTTTATTCCCCATCTACTTTAATCACTTTTGTGTACATACAATCTGCCACTTAGCTCCCTAGACTGTGATTTTCCATGTTTTTACTGCTACTATAAAAACTCCCAAATGTCCTGCTACACCAAAGAATCCCCATTTGTTCGATCAAAGCTGAACAACAACATAAAAAATGGATTAGTGGATCTTTTTGCTAACTTCATACATTTCATTTCCTTGGCGGGGACAGAGACAAACGGTGGTATGATATGTAGCTGTGTACTCCATATGAACCACGCTCAGCAAAGCAATTCAGGAGCAATTTGGTGCCCCTCCCTTGGGACCCCCCGACGGCAGTATATCATCTCTGTGTGAGGGAATCCCTATGCAAGTACCCCTACCCTTCCGCCGCCGCTGCTGCTGCAGAGGGGCGGGTAAAAATAGCACTGTCCCTTTTTGAGAGCAAAGGCAAGATTGAAATGAGGGCTTTGAAAATGCGTTGGCCTGTTAATATGCGCCAGGCAGTCTAATTTGGATGATGTACGGCCTAATAACGTGTCTGACAAACTGAATGAATGGAGAAAAATGCAATGATTATGATTCTATGGCAAGACTACTTGTAATGTTTCCCATCTTGTTTGTACAGATGCAATAGCTATTTTTGGCGTTATGATCCCAAAGTTAACAATGTACAAAAAGCAAGGTGGCAAGGTGGCAAGGTGGGTGAAGAATCAAGAGAAGAAAGTGAGAAAGTATCAGTTCATGCCAACGTAGGTCACATCAAGAATGGTTTCAATGGGAAGCAATGAGTCTTTACTTTTTGAACTTTGCATTTAGATGAACGCAAAATGAGTTCACAAATGTTGCCTGAAATATGTTGTTTTTTTCATCTGTATTTCTTTACGATGTACAAACCACTGCTGACATAAAGATTAGTACTGATATTTGAGTAGTTTATGCAAATGTTCTTCAGAGATTACATTTGTTTGCATTAGTGAAGAATCACGATAGCTGTGGGGGGCATACAGGTCACATGCCTGGCTGCAACAGATTGGGGTTAGCACAATTGACACCAATTTATTTCTCAATTAAATATTGGCATTATCTTGATGGTTTAGAATTGGATAGTTTTATTATTGATTATATACAGTACTCAATAATCTACTGTTGCATATCTTTAAATGTATGTAACATTTGATTTCAACTTTCATTCATTCATTTGACCAACCTGTGTCCCCAGATATGAGAAACATGTTCAAATCCAACATAGATTTTGTTGGTGCCTGATTTATTCTTGATTACATAAACATTGGACATGACGTCCACGTTGTTTATGTTGTAGTTTGGTGTTTTGTTCTCAAGCTTCTAAGCAGAATGAGCCCTATATTAGTCTCTCGTTTGGGTTTCCAGTTCCTATGCCTGAATCCAATCCAAAACTAACCTAAAGCCCACCACCTGCAGCCAGTCATGAATCAGAACTAGTGCAGCCTGTGAAACACTTTCTCTCTCTGCAGATTAAAGCTCTGGCAACCCAGGTTTAGTTGTGATTGTAATGCCTTTTTTAAACCAGTAAGAGTACAGGTTACATATGGATCCTTTAAAATAACATTTGCGATAGCCATTTTGAAATAAGTCCCTCTATGATGGGGCATTGGGCTGGTAAAATTCTTTAGCTCGACAGATTCAAAACAGTATTTTTTTTCCCTATGTGTAAACAGGTGCAAGTACAGGCTGGGAATGCAAGGTCCTGACGGTGTGTCAAAAATAAAAGTAGCACTGAGCGCTCAGAAAAACAACCTGTGTAATGATGTGTTCAGTGTTTCTGTCACTCTGCACTGATGTTTGTCGAGATGAAAGGAGAAGGTGGCGAGAGGTGCAAGGGCAGGTAAACTTTTGCATAGTACCGTCTGCAACCCACATTTAATAACCATATACAATACATTGTATACATTACATATATATACAAAATATACAATGTTTAAATGATCAATTCCTCTTGTTTTCTCCATAGCTGCAAGTACGGGCATGTGGGTAAACCTTGGACAATATTGATGGTAGTAATGCAATTAGTAGTTATTATTGTAGTAGTAGAACTAGTACTAGTTGTCGTAGGAGCAATATGAATAATAGAAGTGATAGTAACTGCAGAAGTAGAAATTGTTGCAACTATCACAAAAGTAGTTGATCATTTTAGAAGCTTCGGAGACCGCACGACAATAAAATAATATTTAATCAACATATTAAAAGCACTGCTAGATTCACAATGAACCATCAGGGTCAAGGTATAGACTCCTGTTCACGTGCAGCACTCTACATGTCCAAGCGTACCACGACGTCATCCTTCTAGTGCGACTATTTCGAGAACAAAAATCTCCCCACTAGCCATGATCCTCTCTGGGGGTCTCTGTCGATTTCCCATGCGGCACTGCACGCTATACCGGACACCTGCCGCGCTGTCTGCAGGGTTGCGCTGTTAATTAGGCAACATAGTACGTGCCGCTAACAAGAAGGCCAGCTTTGACAGCGCTAGCATGTTTCACAGATGTTTCCCGGTCGCTAACAGCGTACCAGCGGTGAGCTTTGGGGGGCTATTAGCTGCCACGAGACACCGCCAACACCTGCCGCCCAAACAACCAATCAGAAATGAGCAAACGTGAAGGATGAATCATGACTAGAAAGCGGAACCAATTTATTTAGCTTGATGGGATTAAGTGTTCCTCATAAAGTCAAAATGAATAACCAGATGTGGTTAAGCGTGTCACCTTTAGAATTGGACCTTTGGATATGATTGGGTTTGTGTTCTAAAATAGGTCCCCCTAAAATTTCAAAAGTCAAGAAGACATTTTGGTTTGAATTGAATGTCATATTTTTGCAGTTAAATATGCTGGAATTGAAAGTAAATTAACTTAAAGGGGCTGTAATTGATTGTTACTGTTTTGAAACGTCAAAAACTAGCTCATTTTAAACTCTTTACAGTAGTCTACATGTATCGCTCACTTAAATAATGCATTCTGAGCATCCAAAATATTCACCACAATAAGTTTCTAAGCACTAAAGCTAACAAACATTAGCATGCTAACCGCGCACTTCTCTTGCAATATAATTTATATAACGTACAAAAAAAATGCTGTTGTCTCATTTTCAACTAAATAGATGCTTTAATATAGTATCTTTACTGGGGCAAAACAGATTTAACATTATAAAACACAATAAAATCTGGTAAATGAGCTAGTTTTCACGACTCAAAACTGTGAAAATCAGGTACAGCCCACTTAAGATGCATATAGCGGCTTTGAATCATGGACCACGGAAAAGGCAATGCCAAGATGCCAAAATGTACCACTTATTTAAAGGTCAGCATGTCATAGTTTTGAGTAAGCCAATACACGAGTTTGAGACAAGTCCCCTGTTCTTAGGAAACAACCAAAATGACAGTTTGAACTCTTAAGTCTGTAAGAAAAATCCGATCAATAACAATATCCTAACGTGGCTCTACATATGGCAGACGGATTGACAAAACTGGCCAACCTTCTAGATGTATAGATGACAAATCGTAGGCTGCTTCAATATAAAGAACTTGACTTTTTCCTACAAGGCACTTTTCTCATTTAAACAAAGCCCCATCCGTCTCCCATGGCTGCTCCATTACCTGGGTCGTATTGTTGACAGATGACCCAGTGTTGTTGCTCTGCTCATCAATCTGTCTTATAGTTTACCTGCCCCCCTTTTATTTGCCACAACCTAACAGCTGTTTGAGAGGAAACGAGGTCGCCCGCCTGTCAATGTGCGATTTCCCAGGCCGATGGATGCGAAGTCTTAAAGGTAGAGCAAGTTAATTAAAGTGGGCTAGACAAAGTAGATTGGGCATTTCCTTACAAATGACTAGTGCGACAAGTGATGCTTCTCTGTGTTGATCACTTTGTTAAACTATGGAACTTTTCCGGTGATTTTTTAATTTATTTTTTAATCAATAGATACGTTATTACTTTGTGAGGACTATTCCACACTATGGCATTAATTACCCGTGCACGGTGGCAGAGCGGTTAGAGCTCTCGCCTCCCGAGAAGGAAATCATGGGTTTGATTCCTGGGCGAACATCACGTCACATGATCTCTCGGGTGGAGTTCTCCGGTTCTTCCTCCCACCATCCAAAGACGTGTTCGGTAAATTGGCAACTGTAAATTGGCCCTAGTGAGTGTGAGAGTGAATGGTTCTCTGTGTGTCTATTAACCCTGCGACGAGTTGGCCACTGTCCAGGGTGTACCCCGCCTAAGGCCCAAAGACAGTGGGATAGGCTCCAGTCACCCGCGACCTCTAACGGGAACAAGCGGTAGAAAATGAATGAATGGAGAAAAAAAAAAAGCATGAACATGTCATTTCAGTTTTTCCAAGTCAACGGGCTTTGAAGGTTAATGGGTTCATGGGTCTTGTTTTACCCACGAACAAGACGCAGCGCTGCATCTTTTCCATTACAATACACAGCTACAAGGCCCTACATTAAGTGGCCAGTCAAACTTTACACCAAAACGTCACCTTGCTGGTTCACAATTGGCTTGGTAAACTAGGAAGTGCCCACTCGAGCTACTCTTTCTAAACCTCTGCGATCATCTCTTCTTCTTACATCTCTTCCTCTCTCTCCCGAGGCCAATTACCTTACATCAGGCAGGAAGTCGGATACTGCATTAAAGACATTGGGGTATATTAAGCCACACGTACAAACGGTATGCTCTTTTCGCAGAGCGGCAAGACCCATTGAAGATATTTAGAGGGACACAATTGTTTTTTGGCTACATCAGATTCGAACATCGAGCATGTATGATCAATTAGTTTATCTTAGCGAGTAGAGAGGTTACAGGGGGTTGTCAATTATGCATCAGAAATTACTTTTGACACCTAATTAACCTCGGAAAGAGTTCCCGTATGTATAATGTATGCGCTTGTAATTTGGGGGGTTAGAAGTATGTAACTACTGCAAAGGTTGAATTGAGAACTCAGATTTGTACACAAGTAAAATGTAGTTAACTGGGAAAGCGTCATTGCTCTTAATACTGTAACTATTAACTACTATTCATCTAACTTACTACTACAGAGAACATAAAATGTGTATTTTTACTAATTATAAAATTCCATTATATACAAAGTCTCCATCACTGGTGTGTGTACTGAGACATTGTTGTGATACAAATGATGTGTGAAGGCCCACTTTACAGCTCAGTGGAAATCCACAAATGAGTTATTTCAACAACCTCAGTGAACCCAGTTTGTGTTCAAACCCTACTTCTAGCTCTCTTGCATTTTAACACCAACAAAAGTTGGATCGAATTACATTGAAAAAAGGTTGCATAATTAAACTAGTGCAAAACTTTCAATGATTATGTAAATTTCTGGTATAAAACGGTTTATCTTTATTCCAGATTTGCAAAACACAAGCATCACCCTTCAGCAATTCAGTTTTGTTAAAAAGATAGAAAGAAAGAAAGCCAAAAACAGTTTGAAAATTGGGCCAACCTGTCCCTTAGTGGTTTACTGGGCCACCTGCCAACATTAAGGCGCAGACAGGGAGTTTATTAGCCTGTCTTTGCTGCATCTTTTGGGAGAACGTACCAAAACTGACTACAACTTAATGAATATATGTTGACATTTAAGCCCGCTTTTTATCTGGTCTCTTTCTCACCCACAAGCACAAGTGGATGTATGAATGGGTAGTTTGTTGCAGTTACATTTGGTTCATGGTGCTCTCAGACCAATTTGTCGTACCTTTTCAGTCACAGTAGGTCTAATTTAGCCGTGGTTGTGATGAGGCGACGGTAATGGCTTGTATGGCCTTGGCGGCTCGAAGCAACAGGCTCATTATGAAGGTGGTTAGACTGATTATACAAAAACACCCTTAGCCTTAGTATTTCACATTTACAACTTGAAATTACAGTTGCACCAATATCTGTATCAGATATCGTCTTCGATCGGTTCAGCCAATATTCTGGATGGACTAGTAACTTGATGTAAAGAGTATTTCCTTGGTCAATGTCTCGTAATGTTTTAAATGTATTCATTCAAAGCTGTTCCATCGTTGCGTTGAGAATAAATAACACTTACCAAACACATTATGTCAATTTTGATGGAAGTTAATTGTGTTGCGAGAAAGAAATGCTCTTTAATTTCTTTACATTAATATTATTTGATATAAATTACAGGTATAAGCCAAAGTATTGGTAATGGAACTGAAAAGTTTGATGTATACATTTGTCTGTAAAGCCAAGGATCAAAGCATTTCATTTCCAGATCAACTAATTGCGACTAGTCAATTATTATTATTATATATCGTATTTTGATACTCATTATTGGTAATTATACAGACTCTAAAACACGTACGAAAAGAACACTTTATTACAAACAGTGGCATTATTAGGTCAAATATAAATAATTTCAGATTTTCATCATTCATTGTAAATATTCTCCATCTAAAACCCTTCAGTCACCATATTTCACCCTGTATTTGATTGATAACGTATTGAAAAAGTCCATGTACAATAGAAACAATCCAAAACCATCCAAACACCACTCACACAAACAAAATATCCATACATAGGCACCATCGGCTACTCCTGTTAATCCAATAATCAACCTCAAACTTATACTAGAAGGTAAAATACAGCTCCATCTGTCCAATATAGGTTTTAAAATATCTTTCCTCCTCCACACAAATCCTTCTAGCTGACATCTCACTTTTTTTTCTACTCCTTGGGTGGATTTTGACAGCGCTGCCATGAAACCCGCTGAAGTTCCTAATGAAAGCAGCCTTCTATCTCCGACTCTGTATCTAGTTTTGAAGTGCGCACAGCTTCTGCACCAACAGAATCTATTTAGACTAGACTCTGATCTCGCGACTCGTGGAAAAACAACCCTCAGAGGTGATTAGTGCGCCTTTCTCGCACGCTACGTGGCATCTGCCGCACGACCAAAACTCGCCCTGTCAAGCTGCCCCTGCCAGGTGGAGTCCCGTACCAGCCCCCCACTCCCCCCCCCAAAAAAGCCAGCCCCCGCCTTCCCTCTCCCAGAGTCACCGAACCCCAGTTTTTTTGCACGGCTTTGATCAAGTTCCTGTCTCACTTTTGACTCGGCTGCAAGATGATCTAAAGTTATCATATCTTTTTTTTAGGTCTCAGAATAGCATCTCTACAGCCGAGTTAGATAAGCAGAATATGACATACATGCTATTGGCTAACATAGGCAACAAATAAACAGCCATGCTGCTATAATTTATAAATGCTGACTATATTAATCATTGTTGTTCCAATAAAGAAGTAAAGAAGTAGATTATATGATAATTTAACCTATAAGGGCACAAAACAGTTACCAAATTAAAACTCCTCAAGTAAGATATAGTAGGAGGACTATAAGAAACAAAAACTAACATCCGACGCAAGCTGCAGGCCCAAAATATGCAGAAGAAACTTGCTATAGATTTGCTACAATACAATAATTTCAATAGAAAACCGCAATTTGTAAAGTCAAATTACGATTGTTACCAGGTTTGGTGTTTCCTTTTGACATCAAACTTGCAATTCAGTAAGACCTAGATTACAAGATTTTGTACATTTGTGAATTTATCAACTATCTTTTTTTCCCCTTCCCGACTACTACTTCTCTTTTAACATTATCATATAGACTACATCAGACAAGCTTTTACAATGGACAATGGACCATCCACCCCCAGTCGATGCATTTTTTAACTTATCTACCTTATTGTTGATCTCCAGTGCCCTTTCAACTTCTATGCGTCTTCTATACGTGCCCTTTCGACAGTGTTCTTTGTCTGCTTCATACAATGGTGAAAAATAACCTTGGGCCATTTCAAAAAGCTAGATCTTCAAGCCCACACTAAAGCCACAGGAGGACTAGCCTTTGAACACGCACAACCAAACCAAAAAGATGCTAAAAATATGCGGCTTCCGTCTTGTCCTATTCCTCTTTTTAGAATTTGCTGACAAAGATCCAGCCTCGTTTTGGCATAATTAGCATTTCTTGTTTCAATAAATTCACATTTTTAACATCAGCGCCCCAAAATTATGCCCCCCGGGTGGCTCCAGTGGACTTGCGAGGTTTGTTTAGCTGCTGAAATGGTATTAAAATGAATGCTGCAATGAGCAAGTTTTTAATCAGAGAAACAGAAGAGAAATGGCCAAGACTGCTGCCGCTTCCATTAGAAGCTACAATATGGGTGGACCGGATTTCATTGAACAATTACAATAGTTGTTATGGATTTCACTGATGGATACTTTTAGTTTTTCGACTGATCGTAATCTGACTTTACAAACAAAACCAATTACATTTTCCTTCATCGGACCACTTGATAAGATGCCAAGAACACCCCACAAGAGCTGCAGTTTTGGAGATGCTCTGATCCACTTGTTGAACGATTGCAAGAGAATTAATTCCTTACCTCTTTCTCTAAATGTTAAACCATTCAATTTCCATCCAATAGAGTTCACTTGCTTGCCATTGTATAGGCTCCGTTCATGGTCTACAACCTGATAATGCCATAGATTCAGATGAAGGTCAGTGGCCTGGGAATTGGACCAAAAGACTATCGCCTCTTTGGGGTTGCACACCTTTCTGAAGCTATTGCGAAAAAGTCCAGTGACTACAGAAATATGAAACATAAACATGGTCAACAAATCTTTGACAGCAAATTAGCTTCTAGTTCACACAGACGCAATCTGTTGATGAAATGGATTGAACATTTACCCCTGAACTAGTCGACCACTGCTACCCCTCTGTGTCCCTGTAATCCCATGTTGTAGGAGGAGGTAGTCGCTGTTTTGGGAGCTTGTACATCGAATATGGGACCGCGCTGTCACTATCCCAACCAAAAGCGCTCATTATCCATTTCCCTGTGGAGGCAAGTCTCCCATGCTCAAACCGCGAAGCATTGTGGGACATATTGGACTACCATTCTGCCAGCAAAATGTCAAAATGCAGTGTAAAAATAACAAGCAGCTTGACCAGTCATGTCTTTGCTTAACAAGAAGCGCAAAAAAAAAAAGATTGTGTCGATCTCTGGCTAGTTACTGATACGTGGAGCAAATCCTTTGCGGGTACAGAGAGAGAGAAAGAGTGCAAATTAATTCAAAAATGAGATCCCAGTTGTCTCGTCTCTTGATCATCTGCTGCCTTCACCAGCTCTGGGGATGGTAAATCTGTTTTTAGCATGCATGTTAGCGTTAGTACCCAGACCTGGGCAATTAAGATTCTGTAGAGATGCTGCTGCAGTGGCAATTGCTGGGTTTCAAATGACGTCAGGGGCCCCGCATTGGACCCTCTTCCTATTCGTTTGTATACGAGGGGGGCCGATGTGAGGTTTCTTGCCTAAAATTCTGACAAGGAATAAACCAGAACTAAACAGGGAATAGACCACAATTGGCAAGGTCTAAATTCTAATCCAAAAGTAAACAAGGCCTAACTCCAGCACTACCAGCACTAAATTAGGACAAATCAAAATTAAACCAAGACTAAATTAGAACTACCCCACTAAACACAATCAAACAAAATAAAGCTCTCTCTGGTGTAGACTTGAGTTGTTAGTGAGGTTACTAGAGTTGTTTTGTTCCTGCCGAAGAAAGGCAAGACCGGAGCCAAGATGTGTTGCCATAGTGAGCAATTAACTAAGTGCTTCTACTATAGTAGGCTTTGTGTTCCAATTAGAATCTGTACTTTCAAATGGTGACTGTTGCTCAAGCATTGCAGTTTAGCCTCGATACATTTTTAAATTGCCATACGCTGTTAAAAAAGCATGTTGGCACAATTTGCTATCAAAATATCTATTTCTTTGCACTGATCAACGTCAGCTTTGTCCATTTTTAGAACGAGACCATGTGATTCAATCTTTACAATTGTGCAATATAAGGATAGTAAAGCATACAAGATAGAGCGGTAGAAGTAAGAAGTGGAACAGGTTTGAGGAAACTTATTTAAGCATTGCAAGATAGGACCAATGCCTAATCTAGTAAAGTATATTTTGGGCATTCATAAATACATAGACCCTCTAGAAAAAACAAAAACAACCTGCACAGTATTGATTAATTCCAAAGCTAAGTCCTACGTCCTTAGAGGGTGGAAGGTCCAGTTATTTCCTCAATATTTCGTTTTTTGCTTGGAATGTTCCCAAAATGGTTTAAAACTTAATCTCCATGGAGACAAGTGGGTGACTCCACCAAACCAAGTTTATACTGTGAAAGATTCCAGGCAAAGCAATAACATTTTCATGAGCCTTCCACCAGAAAACTTAAATTGTGCAGCTTAAGCCTAAAATCCTGGCTTAGAATATGGTTATGTGTCCCAAGGAACTGCACCTGTCAAGTTGCCCCAGCACTGGTTGACGGATGGGTCAAATGCAGAGAGCACATTTCCCACACACATCCAAAATACATGTATCTCCGTCTGCGGCTTTGCATCATTACCATAAATCTTCTTTAGCCTGTACCAAAAGTAAACCAGCAGTGAGGGAATATAGCCTCCGCTTACCACTGCATCTCATTTACACGCAAGACAATGATTGATGCCGACGTTGAGCAATAATCTCTCACGCCGTGTAAAAAATGACCAAAGCTTGCATTTGTTTTGCCTCGGCTCAGAGCTCAAGACACAAAGTCATTTTTTTCCCAGCTGGAGTTACCTTGAGAACTAATCATGCAGTCATTACTATTGATCCACTCGTACCCACATACTCGAACGCGCACGCACACGCAAACTCCCAACTGGCTCCTTACAGTAATGTCATTTAGCAACACAGGATGCCTCTAGAAAAAGCATCAATTGCCATAAACCAAAGCATACCAAATGAAATCAGAACATTTTTCCTGCGTAGTTCATACCTCTATTTCCTCGTCTATCGCTAATGCCGTTCTGCTACCTTTTGATTCTCGACCTATCAGCCCCTAAGTCATCCAGACATTGCATTTTCTCTCCCTTACTTCACCCAGAACTTTCAAATGCGCACAATATTTCCCGTAGCGGCAGTCCTTTCAGCCTCTTCATCTCCTCCTTTTACACCCGCACCAAAAATGAGACCCCAGGCGTAGATATTTTCCCTCACAAATTCATCATGCTCTGGCTTTATTACAAAAGACCAGTTGTCTCCCATCTGCTGGGATCTAAGTGGCAAAGTTTATCCGTGCAATAAATTATTCATCGCACCTCACTCATTTGTCTGCGTCCGATTAAGTCTTTATTGGTTGAGTTATGATTTATAATCGTTTGTAGAATTACGGGTGGATTTAGATTCTTAAATGATTCTCCAAAGATGGGGGGCAAGAACCAGTTATTCTAAATGCACTCTGTGGTATTTGCAAAAGAAAATAATGAACCTTTCATTTATATTCGCACCGTATTCCCTGAACTTATACAGACCATAGAGTTTGTGGTGTCATATGAACTAAGTATGTGCATGACAAAATGTAAATAGACTTCCACCAAGACATGCAAAGACCCTCATTTTAAGTTCTTCTAGTTCAGGCGTAAATGCTGTCCATTGAACCATAAAACTCTTAATATTTGAGGATGGCCTGCCTGACTTCTTGCTGTTTCTCCCTGTTACAGCTGCATTGTAAAATTCTCCACTCTCTCCAGCCGCCTCCAATCCCAATAAAAGTCATAAAAGTCGTATCCGCGCACGCAATGGGCCATAAACCGGGTCACAGTGGAGGTTGATTTCCTAATCGTGGATTCTCAAGCGGACCATTTTGCACTATTGCTGTGGAAAAAGTCAAATTTCACAAATGGAAACGTAGCCAGTGGGATGAGAGAGCCTTGACCGGTTGTAATGCAATTTGGGTCATCGTCAGAAGGAGCAGTTGTATTTTAAGTACCCATGGCCTGGAGTGAGTGTACAATGGAGGGATGGACACGTGTCAACATGCACAACTACAAAAAGCACTCAGTTTAGCCATTCAGCAGCCGTCTTTGCTAGTGGGAGGGAAGTTATATGTAATGTTATGAGGTGGTCCGGAGTAGAAGAGCAATAATGAGCGATTAAGCATTACTCTGGTGATGTCATAGGCCTTAAGAAATGTTGGCAGGTCATGAACTTGTTTGGGTTTCGATCAGGTATTGTCCTGCTTTGGACCTGGTTTAGGATGTGTTCACACTTGCGCAAACACCACCTTCAAATTTGGCTAAACTTGGACTAAACCTGGAACTAAACATGGACAAGCTCAGGACTAAAACAGGTTCAAACCAACGAAACCGGGCTCAAACTGGGATCAAACAAGTGCAAGTGTAAACGTTAGTCTTGGTTTACATATGACTGGGTTTTGATATGGATCTGGTTCAATCTTGGACGTTGTTTCGTTCTGGTTCAACCCTGGTTTAGTCTCAGACAGTTCAGTTTTGGTGCACTCCAAGTTAAGAGTGGTTTAGTCTTGGATTTAATTTATTTACCCGTAACTTTGTCTCAGTCGTGGATCAGAGCTTTTATAGTCCTTGTTCTGACTTGATTTGGTCCTGGCTCAGACCTTTTATAGTCCCGGTTGTCTGGTGAATTACACTTGGTTCAGCCTGGTTTGAATGAAATCTAGCAATGCTGTTTATCATGACAATGTATATTTTAGAACCCTCTTGTTATTATTCATCGTTCCATTCCCTTGGGCACAGACCTATGACATCATAACAAGGTGACAGGTCCTTTGCAGTGATGTAATGCCATCTATTACGGCTTTATGCTTCTTCTAATATGACTAGGGATTCTTCTGTTGATACAATACACACATTTTCTTACTTTAGGCAACACTTCGGCCCCTCGTGGACTCGTCTTATTGTTCAAAGCACAATTGCACAGTTAATCTATCCTCTTAGCCTCCCCATGCAGCACTCATGGGAATTTGCATTGTTTGGCATAAGCAACCTGCAGCTATTTATTCTAACACCAAGCAAAATAACTGCACTGGAATGCATCTGCAAGCTTGAGACGTTTTTCATGCTTAACAGGAAGGAAGCCAAGCCCAATGCAACTCACCAGCCCGTAATGGACATGGCAAAGCAAAATTAGATTCACCACTGCGATGGAATCACAATGTCCCAGTCTCAATATGCGTTAACGTGTCAGTGCTGAGACAACAGGGAGCTCGCATGCATAATTCAGAGCTTTTAATAACATTAGTGGCATGTCTCGTCACTTACCATGTTGACTTCTGATACCATGTCAATACTGGCCACGTCTATGCTCATGCCAACTGCAACCGGCGCCCCTGGAAGAGATTTGGTGAGATGTAAGCAACACCTGGCTGTATGTCACCAAAAACAAAGCAGAGGCAGCCATGTAAGGGAGTAAGGGGAGGGGGGGGGGGGGGGGTTACTGGTTAATTGGGGTGTGTTAACGTACCTCCAAAATCTGGCCTGAGTCGTATGTCATAGCCTTTGAGCAGCTTGTCCACAGTCTCCTTCACGAAAGACATGTTGCCCCGGTTCATTGACGCTGAAAGGAGAGGCAGAAAAAAGGGGGTACACGCTTGTGAAAATGACCACTTATCACCTTGACTTGAATGGGTCTCCAAGCAATAACCTTGACTCGAGCCCAACATGACATGGAAATCACTCACCTCCGCGCGCAACATATTATGGACCCCACAACCAGAAAGGAGAAGACGCGAAATTTGCGGACCCTATGCAAAGCCAACATATCCTATTTCTGTCTTTTCTTAATTTCTGGATCCCTCGTTGTTTACAGCAACAAGAACAAGAAAGGGGGGGAGAAAAAGCAAGCCGAACCCCAATCAACAAACGACGGACCCACTACCGCACACCAGCGCGAAATAATCCATTGATTGGCCAAAAGACGGGGGAAAAAAGAAAAGAAAAGAAGAACCGGAGTCTGGCTGGAGAGCGAAAAAGTCAGCGGCTAAGATGTGAAATATGAGCTGACATCCCGCGTTGACAGGAGGAGGGGGGTTGGGGGGGGAAGAGTGGTTTTCCCTGCGCTGCCGCTCGCGGTGTGTGCGCTCCGAGAGGAGAGGAGAGGGGCGCGTTTTACAGGGGCAAGCGGCTGAAGCGCATATTGATGAGAAGACGGCTGCACGGGGATGAGACGACCGCTCCTGCCGCTGTGGGTGCTGCTGCTGCTGCTGCTGCTGTCGGTGCTGCTGGTGCTGGCGGCGGCGGCTCGGTGGCGGCGAAAGGCTCGTTCAAATGAGATATGGAGCCCCCCCTCCCCGACACACGCACTGTAAAAATAACTGACAATAAAAATGCGCGCCGCTTGCTTGCTTGCTGCGGTGGATTCACACAAGCTTTCACTTCGTTTTCTTTCTTTCTTTTTTTTTCCCCCTCTTTCTTTCTTTTTATACGCACGAGGCGTTTTGTTCAGCTTTGGAATAATCGCACAAACAATCCTAAATGCGTCCTCGATCTTGTGCGTAATGCGTAAATGGACATGTGTTTTGAGTTTTTGCGCAAGTTAAGACATAGTTGGGACTCGTTTTCCCAGAATGCAATCCTATCCCCTGTGGTGACGTGATTAGGCAAGACGTGCGACTACATACAACATTTGAATAGGATGCCTGTGCCCGTTTGGTGATGATTGCATTGAGATGGTGGGTTTTGCCGATTCAGTGCTTTAGGCCAACAATTAGGCCAATTAGTTATGTTTACATGCACTCCAAAACTCTGATTATCTCATTCCTGGTGTTATCAGATTATTAAAATGTCAACAGTTACATCTGATGTGAGTAATCGGATTTCTGTCTGATTGTTCACAGCGTTTGCAGGTTTGCACAAGGAAAACGACAAACCTGGAGATTGAAAAAGTTATTTTGAAATGTATTGCACTTTGTTACTCTAACAATCTATTGATTAACTGGCACACGTCACCAGATATTTTGATGATCGGATTTATTTTGCATGTAAACACACTCACAAAGCTAAAAAGACTTCCAGTAGAGATGGGGCAATATAGCAATCGAGCTATTGAAAATATTGAAACTATTGTGAATGTGGTTGTTTTTTATATTTGCAAAGTTGTATTATCGGGTTTATTGTTGCAAACAGACCCCATTAAAAGTAAAAGTGGAACAAACTTGCGTTGTAATATTTCAAATATACGAAGTAGACCTAAAAAGAGATATTGCTATACTTTTGTGGGTGGTTTTACAGTCCTTACACATTTGTCTCTCTCTTAAACCTTAACCAATACATTTAAATACACAATTTTTCTTTGGTTTCTGTACTTTTTTCCTGATTATCCATATTCGATCAATATTGCCCACCCCTAACCTCTAGCCAACAAACTTGGACAATGCTCCAGCCATTTGAATCCATGAAGTCCATCGTTTGAGAACTTCACTTATCAAAGTTCTCAATTGCATACATAAATTACAAAAAAAGTAAAATGAATAAAATCAGGAATTGAACAAGTATTCACTCTTGCGATCGGCTCTATAGCCAATACATTTTTTGCAGTGCACCTCGCAGCTCCGGTGCCAATCCCCCATCCCCTGTGTTTCCTGTAAAAATGGCGGGACCCTGACAGCACGGAGCGGGGACAGGCGGCATCTATCACACCGGCAATCGATACGTGTGATAGATTAGCCTTATCCTCTTGCGTAATGGCCTTCTTCCTTAAGTAAAAACGTAACTTGGGGGGGGGGTGGGCTGGTGGGTGGGAGCATGAATTATTAAACATATCCCCAATGCCATATGGTGGAACGCCCGTGGATATGAATTGGACACAGTGCGCACATGTAGGGTACATTTACGCACACCACTGGCGCCGTTTGGGAATGTACAGTGTTACAATAAGTACATTTTTAGAAGATGTCATGGTTCAGACCCCTTACCTCGTGTCGTAGATGGCGTACAACTTCTTATTTCCGTCCACAATGTTCCTGCAAAACAACAAACGGGTGTTTTACGTCAGCGTTAAAATGTCCTTGGGTCATTGCATAAAGCTAAGACAGTTCGTTACAGGCTTCAAACTGATGTAAACTAAACTTGTCAGACCATATCAAATGTAGATTGCGTGAATGATTCGTTTAGGGGAGTGATTAAGTTGTTGCATGCAAAGTTAGACTCTAGAATACCTCTTTTGGAGATGTTTTTACAGTCTGTATTCCCTTTTTGTGTCGAATCCCCACTAAACCTTTTCCTCACACACAAGAGTGCCCCCCTAAGTTGATTATTAACTGTATCATTTTAAATATTTATCTGAACAGCTTTCTTCTAGATGCAACATTTTATTCAAAAGATAGAATGTTTAGCTTTATATTGTTAATCGCTATGGTAAAAGTCAGTAGGTTGCTAAACAACTTGACAAACTTGCTCAAAATCTTTTTCCGCTTCAAAAAACAACTTTGGGGGCAATAAATTCACCAAAAAGCGTGATCAAAACCAAGTGATTCAAGTTAGCTCAAGTTGCCTGTGGTCATAAAGTTTTGCTTGATGTGTCCGTGCTTTTGTTTAGGACTGACACAAAAAGTACATTACCCCTCTTTAAAAAAAATAACTATCAAATATCAGCACTATTACAAGGTTGTTTGTTTATTTAACTTCCATCAGTAATTGATTCAACATAATCAAGTCACTCTCAAGTCACTCTGCACTTCCAAATCCACGCCGTTTTAAGTCCATCCATTTCGAGTTACTGAGTTTTAATAAAATAGCTGAACTCAAGAATAAGCTTTAAGTAAGCTGAATGAAAAAGCAATATTACAGTGTTTGCGTGTACTGTACATCACTGTCTGTTGTAGCCTGTGTAACCGTGGTCAATTGAAGCTTGTCTTTCTAGTTTTCTCCCTCTCCGTAGCTCGCGGTGCTGCCTGAATTTTAAAACAGTTGGTTGGCTTGAGGGCAAATATTGAAAGTCTATTTCCTTTGGGAGCCCCCACATTCTCCCCCCTCTCCCCCCGTCTCTCCCTCTCCCTGCCTCTCATCCCTTCACTCACACGTTCCTTCCCTATTCCCCCCTGCATCACTCAAACACTTGTCCAAACGGTCATGCAGGCGCTGTCCACACGAGCCGAGGTGCTGAAAGCCGGGCTTGCCTCCGGGGCGCACCACGGCTTGAATAACGTTTGCTTCACACGCCGCTTTCTAACTTGCGCACGCGTGTAACAAACGCGCACACCTAACACGCGCGCACACAGCATCTGATTAGAACAAGTGGAGAGGTTAAACACGCGTGCGCTAATTACTGCTGTGCCAAATGTGGAGCGCGGCTTCCCTCTTACGGCAAACTTCAGGATCAAGATAAGGATTTTTTTTCCCATGTGATTTTTCCACACTGATAAACGCACGCATGTTCTGTGATATAATACATAGGCTATTAATTATTCCACAGTTAAAAGGCATCTGTTTTGTTGACACCAATTTGGTAATATGCGTGGGTAAAAAAATAATTGCCAGCAAAAGCGTAAACATTAGATCACATTTCACGCAAAAAATGTGAATGTCTTTGAGTTTATGGATGGCATATGCATTTATCAATATTTTATCAAGACAAAATTGGCTGTCATTATCTTTAATCTTTAATGTATTTTTGATTATGTGACTTGGGCATTGTCTAAAGCCATTGTCTTAAAAGTTTATCTGAACATTTTACGCATTTACGCACATATTTTAAATCCATAATTGACTGTAATTCATATATTTTTTTTTATGTATTTTTGTTTGAATCTGTTTTGGGTAACTTAAGTACTGCTGTCTAAAAATTTCAAACACCAACAACCCACAGAAACAATGTGGCAATTTTCATCATAGATTTTTTTGGAGGTTTTTTTCTGCTGTTTTATGCTCGGAACAAACCATCTTTATTTTGGTGCGTAAAACCCCTCTCCACCTCCCCACACATGCAGCCCAATGGCACCACCTCCTTTTGTATAACGCACCAATGAGGAGCATCCATTAACAAAATATCGGCTGCAGCACTTCGATCCTCTCGCGCACCATCCCCAACCCAACGACGCGGAGCATTTTGGGGGGGTTAATGACAATCTTCTACTCCGTTTCGAGGGTTAGATTTCTGTATCGCCTTGGCTGCGGTTGCGATGGTGCGGCAGCGGTGCCCTGACAGAGTCGAAGCAGCCAGCCAAAGCACTTGAAATGTCCATCCACTGATTGGAGGAGGAGAGAGGCAGAGAGAGGTAGACAGAGGCAGCAGAGAGAGAGAGAGAGAGAGAGCGGCTAAAGACATCGGTGGAGACGACACAAGAGACGAAGCACCGGCTGACTGAGGCGATACCCGCGCGCTTGCAAAGAACGTGGAGAAGAAACGCCATGGATACGCACTCAGGTACGACAAAAATAAATAAATAAAAAAGGATAAAATGTCGCTTCTGGGCCTCAGCACAACACGAAGCAAATTTAAATCGACTTGGAAATGGCGTTAAAACGATGCGAGTGTCAAGAAATGCAATGCGCTAAATGCGTTACGATGCTTTTCCTTTACACAACACTGCAGAGAACAAGCAGCTTCTTTTCTTTTTTTTTTTTTTTTTTTTGGAATACGATTGGTTTGTTTCAAGGGAAATCGCTCATGAATACGCATGTGGTTTTAATTGTCATGGTGCAGCGTGCAAAAGAAAGAGTTGGAGGACTTCTTTTTTTTGTGGCGTAGACTTTATTTGTCTTATTTTGTGCAATTCTTGTCGTCTTTTTTGCAGCTTTGCACAAGACATTTGCCCAAACCCAAGCTGTGGCGGTGTTGGTGTTGTCGTTTGTTGTCCTGTGCGGGTGCCAGTTAAGGTAAGCCGCAAAGTTTTGCTCCTTATGCAAAGTGGGAAGCCTCGTAAATCCCCTTGTCTATTCCTTTTGATTGATCGCGCTGTGTACACATCTTAAGTGTCCGGAAGAATGCCAAAATATCTGGGTCAGCGCTCTCCATAAAACACCGTCTTCTCTCAGGAGTGGATCAATTGACTTTTTAGACTTGGCAGCATTTCAAATTCATGATAACCTTACACTTGCATTTGTTTGACACTGGCTGCTGTGTACAAACAGTGTAATTACAATCTCCAAGAGACTGCATCCAATTTATCTAGGCAGAAATACTAGTTTTAAAAACAAACAAAACATCTACCAAGCAGATATCTACAATAACTGCAGTTTTGGAGATCTGTAAGTCAGACGTGTTCACATTCTTAACCTTCTGCTTGATTTTGTAAACTAAATGTTGCTAAATCTCAAATATATTTCCATCGTGCAGAATTGGCAGTGAAAAAGATTGTTTACTACAAACAAAAACTAGCATCTAAACTAGATACTCATGTAAACACGCATTACTTGAAATGGTCTTGATCTTGCCTGTATCATAAGTATAAGACCACATGGCAATATTACTAAAAGAAACTACTATCATTTTTTGTTGACATTACAATCATTGTGGTATTTCAAGCCTTATCCTTAGTGACAAAATCAAGTTTGACATCTTGGTATTTTGAGGAGGAAATTCAGCTAAAACTGGCTTATAATTATAATTAGATCATCTTAATCACTAAATAGCTTATTTCAAATGTAATGGTTGGTTTGTTGTCACTGTTTAACATCTATGGATGGAATTGTTGTTGTCATTAATGCTGTTATCAAGTAGCTCCTCTTCCTGTCTCAGTTTCAATCAAGGCTGTTTCTTTTTTTTTTTTTTTTTTACAAACAAATAAACTCCGTTATTTTTCTTCAAACAGTACAACAACTTCAGAGACACAAAAGGAGAGCAGCGGCATCGACAATAGCACCGTGTTCACTAGGATTTTGGACGGACTTCTGGATGGATACGACAACCGGTTACGACCAGGACTTGGAGGTTTGTCGCCATCGTAGTAGCAGCAGTAGTATTAGTAGTAGTATTAGTAACACAAAGCAAAAAACAAGCAGGTTTCTGCAGTTCAAGCCATCTTTCATTTTATGTATTGATTTAGCAGCTTGGATTTCTGCTGTTTTGTGCAACCCTTGAGTAAATAGTCAAGGCAATCTCTTTTATCTGAAGTGATATTGGTGAGAAGTGACATTGGCTTAGTATGTTTTAGCATTAATCGGACCGCTCCATCTAGCCTTGACACGGGTGACGTTGAACGTGACTGACTGCGAGATGTATGGCCTTTTTAGGAGATACCCAATCGATCAATAAGGCACCTCGTCGACACATTCTTTCAAGAGGTCACAGCAGGCAATCACCGGCCACCGCTTTAACCCTTACGTCTCCATCTCATGTAATCATTTCTACACCCATAAATCTCTTTCCTCTGAGCCTGTAACCTGAGCCTCCCTACACCCACGATCCATGTACAAATCCAAACTTTTACAAATTGTTTGCGTAAGAACAACATCTTATTCGTTTTTGCCTCAACGTTTATTTCTATTTTAAAAAGCAAAAAGCCTGAAATGCAAAGTTCACAAAGTCTCAATGTCCAATTTGCCGTGTTGAAGCTTTTCTGGCCAACATTGCAGCAATGTTTCATGGGAAATAGGTCAAAGAATTGTCACGTGAGCAAGTCGTTCGTCCTTACTGATGAATTCATTTGAAAAGTAATTATATGAGTAAACACGTCAATATGTGAGTTAAATGAGCGTTGTAACGATTAGCAAATAACCAACTCTGCAATTATTTGAGGCGAGACACGACAGGCTAAACTGGTCTTTTTGGTCAGCTTACCCTCTCAGAATACAGGCTTTCATGTGGAAACAACACAATTGACCAGCCTGCTCCTAAAGATGTTTCATTCTTTAATTGAGTCCACTTCATCCATAGATTTCTCTGGGACATTGTAACGTCAAAGTCTGTGTTCTCCAAATGCATTTGTCTCCAATAGAGACATAAAGATCAGCACTTGCACACACCAAACTCAAGATTTGGTTTAGATCTAATTCCAAGCTTGATTTATTCAAGTTTTAAGTTAAAAAAAAAAAGAGGCAAAATTTGAGGCCAATTTTCTGTCAGGTCTAGTTTACTAAATGAGATATCCAAAATGCCCTCTGTTTTTTGTAATCAATATGTGTACAAAATGAACCAAAATGAATGAAGAAGTATAAACCTGTTTAGTCTGTCAATTCTTCAGATTGAAATGCCCCATGTGCAATTTGGGCCATTTTTTTTACAGAAAATGCCTTATTTTGTACACATTTTTGTTCTACCGGAGAAGTTTCAAATTTATATCTTTAAACGTAAAATTGTTTCCTTTTCACCTGCACTGTCTCGCCTCAAGAAACAATACCCTGTGCAGAGAACAAAATGTCCTTGAACCATTTTGTTACTTTGCTAAAAATGGTTGTTTACTTGCTACTTCACTTCATTTTTACTACACCTGACCTGATATATTGTAGCTATGGAAACTGCCCAGCAATGCACCTGTTACAACTAAATCTAACACGCTCACACTAACCTTGGTCAAATGTTATTACAGCTTGTTAAACAGTGCGTTACATTGCACCTAATAAAACTCATCAAGGGTGTGTAACAAAGGCAGACTACTTTATATTGCTGCGTCGCTTTCAGAAATGCCATTTTCTTTCCTCCTAAAAGTAAAGCGTTGGCAGATAGCGGTGTCACAGGTGGACCGGATGCCCTCTCAAGTGAATTTGCACATGTTTGTCATGATGGTGCCGAAGATATTCGCTTTGGCCTTGTCTCAAGCACAAAAAGCCATTGTGGACCTCTGTAAATCAATCTCACCATCACCAACACGATTTGTACTGTGCTGTTTTGTTCATTCGCGCCCTGGCAACCACCGATAACCTTGGAGCCATTCATACAGACACTTTTCTCCCTCTAAAGACGTTTCTGTTAAATGAAGGCAATTCCTTTTCAGTTTGCTGCAGACTCCTTCCTTATGATGCGTTTACATTCAAGATTTGTCCTTGTTTTTTTGTTTGTTTTTTACATTTTACGCCATCGTGCACTGTGTTCTGCAAATGTGTCACATAATTAGCTAACTCCTTCCATTGTAATATAGCCCCAGCAAGCATCCAAATATTGCATTTCATACATCTGCTTTTATAGTGCTGTGATGTGCATATTGATTCTGCAACACATTTTTAGATGTGATTCTGTTTGTGTGTACTTACGTCGACACAACACACACAAAACCAGACTTTTAACCTGTGCCATTTATCATAAGAAAATAGTCACATTTATTTTCCCAAAGTCCAAACTCTGCTCCAAATCACATGCGTTTCCTGATAGAGTTGGCTGCGAACCTCTTGATTAAAAAACGGATCTATAATCTTGATTAAAATTTGATTAACTGCCCGACCTTAGTAGGAAGTCAAATACTTGCAAAATGTATCAACCACTGAATATATTAACTAGTATCAGGAAATACATTTTTGATCATATTTATCACAAAACATTTATCATAAAATACTTTGGTTGCTCAGAGTTGGGTAGAGTAAAATAATATTATTCATGTAGAAGTCAAAAGTAGTGGCTTAAATAATTACTCAAGTAAAAGTAAAAGAAACTAATACTTGAGTACTGAGTAACAGTTTGGCTATATTTAAAATATAATTGATCTGATTTGAGTTCATGTAATCGGACAGGCAAACATTACATTTGTTGCCTGGGAGACAGAACACGCTCTTCTTCAATTCCTTTCAAAGAGTGAGTCTGGTAATCCCGCCCCCTGTGACGCATGTGGAACAGAGTTAATTGGTCATCTGACATTTGGAACTAAATCAAACTTTTCTCACCTCAGATTAACACTTTTACACTTGGCTTGTTGATTCTGTGGGAATCTGCAGTGTTTTTCAGTCCCTGTGATTTTTTTTTGCCTTTTCTTCCTCATAAACTGCCATGTTTGTTTTGATTGGCACACGCATGGTCCGTCCGTGATTGGCTAATCCAACTGTCAGTCACGCCCATCTGAACTCAAACTGATATCGAGTTGGGATTCCCACAGAAATAAATCATACCTGAAGGTGTCATGTAAGATTTCCTCTTGTCACTATAGAATGTCACAGTGTAAAGACTTTTACTGTAGTGAGAGTACAATTACTTCAAACTAAATATTGGCCATATAATATCATTTCTTCAAAAAGTTACTGAAGGAGTATTAGCCACCTCTGTGGTTAATCCATAATGTTTCTACAATCCTGCAGATTTGTATTTTTTAAAGTTCCTTTAATGGTTAAATGTTGAAAACACACATTTTTACACATTATGAATGTTAACATTGGAACAAACAGTACAGTTCTGTACTGTGGGTTTTATTCTGTTGTTTTATTCTGTTGTTTTATTCTCTTGTACAGTGTCCTTGGGTGTTCTGAAAGGCGCTTTTAAATAAAATGTATTATTATTATTATTATTATTACAGACATATTTGTGTAATACAGTGAATCATAATGTTAACATTGTTTTTGCACCATGTAAGCACATGTGTTTTCATGTGTCATGACAGAACCCTGTCATCACTTCCTGGTAACAGTTGCTACCCTTGACGATGAGTGGAGTATAAATGCAAACCTGAAAAACATGATTCAAAATTGCGCTGCCACAGTCCAGGCTTTTGTCACCTCTGGGCTCCAACAAATTGATATGCAGAGGAGAGATCTGTCCAGGCTTTCCCGTCACAAATACAGCAAGTCAGTCTGGCTTTTCCTGTGTCGTGTTCAAGATAGAAGTGTCAAGAATACTAAATCAATTCTTACGCAGTCAAATTTGCAAATGTGTCAAATGTGCTATAATAAGCCGGGAAGCCCCCAAGAACTCAAAGTGATTTATTTATGATCCGGGCTGTCGATCTGTCTGGATCACAATCCTTTGCTTTAATTCAAAACATTTTCTTGAGGATAATTATTGCGTCAGATCATCATGGGTGAGGGTTTGTCACTTGCTTGTCTCCATGGAGATGTTCTTTCTTTGCTTGGAATGTTCTGCAGTGTGGCTTTACACTAATCTATATCCATGGTGGGGGGTGGCACAACTAGGTCACGTTACAGGTCAGATCTGTGGCGAGGCGAGGCTGCTCACAGTAAGAATGTATGTTTTTAAGGGGGTGGTCTGTGATGAAAAGATTATTATTATTTTTTAAATAGATAGTGCAATACACACCAAAAATGTTGACACTGTATTACATCTTTCTTTTTTTTCTTTTTTTTTTAATACAGTATTTAGAGATTTTTTTTAGAGAATTTGGGCCAGACAACAAAATAAACTATACAATATATACAAATAAACCTAATTGTTTATTGTTTTGCAAACGTCTATTTCATTTTACTGTCAGGGTCCCGAGTTGGTTGTATGGTTATTTTGGGAAGTTTGGGAACCCCTGATCTAAGAGACAAATAACATCAGTAGCATTTTACCATCTGAAAAAAATCAAAAGTATAGTGTCTAAACCAGACCTGGAGAGACTTATCCATGCGTTTGTCTCTAGTAGATTAGACTACTGTAACGGCTTGCTCACTGGCCTCTCCAAACGAGCTGTAAAACAGCTGCAGTACATCCAGAACGCTGCTGCTCGGGTCCTGACCAGAACCAGGAAGTACGATCACATTAGTCCTGTGCTCAGGTCTCTGCACTGGCTTCCCTGTGGCTCAGAGAATAGACTTCAAAGCAGCTCTCTGCTTGTGTACAAGTCTCTCCATGGCCTAGCACCAAAGTACATCTCGGACATGTTAGTGCCATATGAACCATCTCGGACTCTGAGGACCTCAGGGACCGGCCTCCTGCTGGTGCCCAGAGTCAGCACTAACCAGGACTAAACATGGGGAATCTGCGTTTCAGTTTTATGCAGCTAAAATCTGGAACAGTCTTCCAGAGGATGTGAGACAGGCCGCTACTCTGGCATTGTTCAAATCTAAACTAAAAACTCTTTTGTTTGGCTGTGCATATGACTGAAATTATTCTCTTTGCACTCTTCTCGTTTATGTATCTGTTTTGTGCTTTCTGTCATGTCTTTGTGATTTTAATGCATTTCTTCCTGTTGTGTGACTTTGAATTGCCTTGTGTACGAATTGTGCTCTACAAATAAACTTGCCTTGCCCTAGTAGTAGTAGTAGTTGTAGTTGTGATAATAGTAGTATGGCCGAACTCGTCAACTCTCGGGAGCGGGCATTTTGATGTTATAATTGTCACTCCAAAGTACAATTACAATAGATATTATATTAATATTCAAGAATAAACAACTAAATCCGTGCAAGCGTACAAACTACACTGAACAAAAATATAAACACAGTCGTACACGCGGCTCCAGAGCATCCCAAACATACTCGATGGCCAATAAAGCAAAAGCGAACATTACATTTAGAGACATTGTAACTCTGTACTTCAATTATCCTTATAACCACCGGTACTATCAATTGTACTATTGACTTGTACTGGATCTGTTGTCTCCTCTTCGTTGGCGTATGTGATTGCCCGTTTACTCCCTCCAATTATCCTTCCCTCTCTTCTATTTTTGCAGAGAACGTCACGGAGATCAAGACCAATATTTTTGTGACAAGCTTCGGACCCGTTTCTGACACCGAGATGGTGAGTTCACACAGTACAAATATTGTTCATTTTCCCCGGATAGATTGGTGTGCCTGAGCAAACATGTGGTATCTGGAAACTGTATATAGATATTTAACAAGGTACAATACTAAAACAAAGTGATTTCATAAATACAGAAGGTGTGCAGTGCAAAAGGAACATATCTATTGGACAAGCTTTTCTTCATTGACATTGTTATACAACTATAATGTCGTATGTTCTTGCTTGTTTTATGTGCGCTGTGTTGTACTTTGTTACACGTACATTTTTATTTAGCAATAATAATATGTTCTAATCAGATCAAGCTCCGGAGATAGTAACTTCATTTAACAACATAATACAAGAGAAAAGTCATTTAAGTAGTAGTCGTAGTAATATAAGTAATAGTTGTGACAGAAATAGATTTATAATAGTTCAGTTAAGAGTAATAAGAGTAGTTTGAAGTAATACATTTGCTTGTAGTAGTAGTAGCAGTAGTAATAGTAAATTAGAAGTAGTAGTCGGCGTAAATTAGTTGTTGTTGTAGTAGTAGTAGTAGTAGTCGTCGTAAATTAGTAATAGTAGTAGTCAATTAGTAGTAGTCAAGTAATAGTAGCAGTAGTAGTTGTCAAGTGGTAGTAGTAGACTAGTAGTCAAGTAGTAAAGTAGTCAATTAGTAGTAGTAGTTGTAGTTGTTGTAGTAGTAGTTGTAGTCGTTAAGTAGTAGTTGTAGTCGTTAAGTAGTAGTTGTAGTAGTAGTTAAGTGGTAGTTGTAGTAGTTGTAGTTAAGTAGTAGTTGTAGTTGCAGTAGTTGTTGTAGTATAGTAGCAGTTGTAGTAGTTGTAGTAGTAGTAGTAGTTGTAGTAGTTGTTGTAGTATAGTAGCAGTTGTAGTTGTAGTAGTTGTAGTTGTTGTTAAGTAGTAGTTGTAGTTAAGTAGTAGTTGTAGTAGTTAAGTAGTAGTAGTTAAGTAGTTGTTGTAGTTGTTGTAGTTGTAGTAGTAGTTAAGTGGTAGTTGTAGTAGTAGTTGTAGGAAAGTAGTAGTTGCAGTAGTTGTAGTAGTAGTTAAGTAGTAGTTGTAGTAGTTGTAGTAGTTAAGTAGTAGTTGTAGTAGTAGTTAAGAAGTAGTTGTAGTTGTAGTAGTAGTTAAGTAGTTGCAGCAGATGTGATTTAGTTAAGGCATAAATGCATAAAATACTCATGTACATGCTTCTTCAAAACCTAGGCAAGGCAAGGCAAGGCAAGTTTATTTGTAGAGCACAATTCGTACACAAGGCAATTCAAAGTGCTTCACACAACAGGAAAAAATGCATTAAAATCACAAAGACATGGCACAAAATAATCTTAGTTCAAGACATAAAAGAGAAGAGTGCAAAGAAAAGCATTTCAGTCATATGCACAGCCAAACAAAACAGTTTTTAGTTTAGATTTGAACATTGCCAGAGTAGCGGCCTGTCTCACATCCTCAGGAAGACTGTTCCAGATTTTAGCTGCATAAAACTGAAACGCAGATTCCCCATGTTTAGTCCTGACTCTGGGCACCAGCAGGAGGCCGGTCCCTGAGGTCCTCAGAGTCCGAGATGGTTCATATGGCACTAACATGTCCGAGATGTACTTTGGTGCTAGGCCATGGAGAGACTTGTATACAAGCAGAGCTGCTTTGAAGTCTATTCTCTGAGCCACAGGGAGCCAGTGCAGAGACCTGAGCACAGGACTAATGTGATCGTACTTCCTGGTTCTAGTCAGGACCCGAGCAGCGGCGTTCTGGATGTACTGCAGCTGTTTTACAGCTCGTTTGGAGAGGCCAGTGAGCAGGCCGTTACAGTAGTCTAATCTACTAGAGACAAACGCATGGATAAGTCTCTCCAGGTCTGGTTTAGACACTATACTTTTGATTTTGGCAATGTTTTTTAGATGGTAAAAAGCTGCTGATGTGATTGATCTGACGTGGCTGTTAAAATTCAAATCTGAGTCCATTATTACCCCCAGATTTCTAACTTGATGTGTAGGTTTTAGAGCGAGACTCTGGAGGTGACAGTTAACAATTTCTCTTTGTTTCTGTGGGCCAAAGACGATGATTTCAGTCTTGTCTGAGTTCAGCTGGAGAAAGTTGTTTTGCATCCACACACTGATCTGTTGGATGCAGTGACAGAGTGAATCCACTGGTCCATATTCACCTGCCGTCAGTGAAACATAGATCTGAGTGTCGTCTGCGTAATTGTGATAGGACACATTCTCGCTGCGTATCAACTGACCTAACGGCAGCATGTAGAGGTTGAACAGAAGGGGTCCCAGGATTGACCCTTGGGGCACCCCACAGGTCAGGGGCATCTGGTCTGAGAACACAGTTACCAATTTCGATAAAGAATTTCCTGTCTTCCAGATAGGACTTTAACCAGTTTAGAGCAGTGCCAGTGATGCCCACCCAGTCCTCTAGTCTCTGTAAGAGGATCCCATGATCGACAGTGTCAAAAGCAGCACTCAGATCTAACAGAATTAAGACTGAGGCTTTGCCCGCGTCAGTGTTCAGGTGGATGTCATTTGTCACCTTGACAAGAGCAGTCTCAGTGCTGTGATGAGGTCTAAAACCTGACTGGAAAACATCAAATGAGTTGTTTATTAAGAGGAAATCAGTGAGCTGTTGGTAAACAACCTTTTCAAGGACTTTGCCCCAAAATGGCAGATTAGAGATGGGCCGGTAATTACTCAGTACTGCGGCATCAAGACTGCTCTTCTTTAGGAGAGGCTTTATGACCGCAGTTTTCAAAGACATTGGGAATGTTCCAGATTGAAGCGACATGTTAACTATTTGAGTGAGTGGTGCTAACAAACTGTTCAGCACAGACTTTAGAAATCTGGTGGGTAACACATCGAGGCAGCATGTAGATGAACTCAGGCTGGTGATGATCTCCTGGACAGTTTTGTCAGTTACAGGTGCAAAGTGAGTCAGCTCTAAGTGTGTAGGTGGTTTGAGGGTTATTTTTTGCATTGTAGAATTGATAGCATTTTTAATGCCCTGAACTTTGTCATTAAAGAATAATGCAAACTCATTACACTTGGATGTGGAAATGAGTTCTAACGGCAGCTGAGCTGGAGGGTTTGTTAATCTGTTTACTGTGGCAAACAGGACACGCGAGTTGTTACTGCAGCTTCCAATTATTTCAGAAAAATATCCTTCCCTAGTTCTACATAAAATGAGGTTGTACATGTACAACTTCTCTCTGTAAATCTCTTTCTGAACCTGGAGCTTCGACTTGCGCCATTTTCGTTCGGCCCGACGGCACTCCCTTTTCTGTGCCCTGACCGAATCATCATTTCTCCATGGCGCCTTCTGCTTATTTTTTAACAATTTTAGCCTTCATAGGGGCAATGGTGTCGAGAACATTCAAAACACTAGATGTAACAGAGTTCAACAAATCATTTACATTAGAACATGAGACATTTTCAAAGTTTTATCATTTCCATAAACAGTTTTCCCGTGCTGTCATTTATGTGTCTCCTCCGGACAATTGCAGGACCAGCTGGTGGTTTGGGAAAAAACAGACAGGTCAAAGAAGACACAGAAATGATCAGACAGAGCAACATCGACCACATTGACGTTTGAAATATTAACCCCTTTTGTAATTAGAAGATCTAGAGTGTGCCCTCTGCTGTGGGTGGGGCCACTCACGCGCTGAGTAAGACCGAAAGTTTCAAGGACAGCATGAAGCTCTTTAGCGTTTCTGTCACAAATATTATCAACATGAACATTGAAATCACCTGTTATAACCAAACCATCAAAGTCTGTGCATACGACTGAAAGCATCTCAGTAAAATCATCAATAAAACTTTTGCAGTGCTGAGGAGGCTTGTATAAAACAATGAAGAGAATGGATGGAGACTGTTTTAGCTCAATTTTAAAGGCTACATACTCAAATGTTGAAAACACCCCAAAGGACAACCTGTGGGTAACTATTTCATCTCTAACAAAAGCACACACACCTCCTCCCTTTTTTGTTTTCTCGTGTTTCAGATTCAAACATAAAGTTGGGTGGAGCAGACTCTATTAGAACTAAATTTCCTGTGTTTTTGTCAAGCCATGTTTCAGTTAAAAACATAAAAATCAAGATTATAAGAAGAAATAAAATTATTAATTAAGAATGATTTGTTACATAAGGATCTGACATTTAGTACACAGCAAGTTTCAGACTAGTTTCAGTGAGACTGGGCGTTATCTTTTTACAGGGAATATGAATCAAATTTCTCAGATTGGGAAGTCTGACTCGCATTTTGTTTTCCCATCTGTGTGATGTTACTACAGAAATAGCACTAGGGGAGGCTGTTTTTACACAGGGCCCCGGGTTGGTTTGATTTTTAATATGACTATAAGTCCCGGCAACGCTGAGACCCAGTGCATCCTAGCTATGGGAGATACCAGGTGAAAGGCGAGGGGGGATAGGTGGGGGGACTTTTGTTGGTGTAGTGGGAGCCGGTGAGCGTTTGGGACCAGGTGAAAGGCGGGTGGGTTTTGGTGGGGTGATTTTTGTCTGTGTAGCAACAGTCAGGGGAGAGTTCATCATCGTTGATATCAGAACTCTTGCTAAATTAGGCGTGAGTGGAGCCATCTTAATGCCTGATTTGATCAGATGTTCAAGATGGCTGGGAAGACCCCTGGGTGAGAGTGGAGATGGAAAGGAGAGTGAGGAATCTGTAGTGGGAGTAGATGTTGCAGGGGGGATCCAGGGCTGCTCTGAGGGCAGGGGCGATGGCGGGGATACTGCCAGGCCCGCCACAGATGGGTCCAAGGCCTTTGATGAGGACCGTGCAGGAAAGAACTGAAATGACTCCTGCGCTAGCCGTGGTGAAGATTGTTGTGGTGCTGCTGCAGATGAGTCCTTTGCTGGAGGTAGTGGAGGTGATCGTGGAGCAGTTGGAGTTGAATTCTTTGCTGCAGGTGGTGGAGCGGCTGCTAATAAATCCTTTGGTGGAGGCTGTGGTTGCGGTGCTGCTGATGCTGAAACTTTGGCTCGGTCTCTGGTTGATGGAGCAGGAATTTTTCTCTCATTCCTCTCTTCTCTAACTATAGCAGGAATTTTTCTCTCATTCTCTCTTCTCTAACTATAGCAGGAATTTTTCTCTCATTCCTCTCTTCTCTAACTATCTGCTCAGGACCCTGTCCAGGCCCAGTCTGTCCAGGCCCAGTCCAATGCCTCAGAGCGTGGAGCAGGTTCTCTTGTCAGCACCCTCACTCCACCTCTGCATAGGTGTGGGCCATTTCTCTTAAACAGGTCCTCCCGTTTCCAGAATAGATAGAAGTTCTCAATGTAGTGCAATTCTCTTGTTGCACACTCTTTAGACAGCCATGTGTTCAGCTGAAGCAGCCGGCTAAACTTGTTGATCTTCCTGTCAATGTTTGGAAGAGGTCCACTTATGAATGTTTTTATTTTCATTTTATCAAGCACGCCGAATAACTCCAAGAAGTCTCTTTTCAAAACTTCAGTCTCTTCGCGTCGTGTGTCCACTGCGCCCCACGTGCACAATCAGCTGTTTAACTCCTTTATGTTTGGCCAAAACATTAGAAATACGTGACGTAATCTCAGTGACTGTGGCGCTGGGAAAAGAATGTGTTTTGATTTTTTCATGCATCACGTGACTTATCGCACCATCCCCAATCAAGACGACCTTGACGTTAGGCACAGATTCTCTCTCTGTCTCTGTCTGCCTTTTCGCCACGTCATGTCTCCCATTTTTCCTTTGTTTCAATTATTTCAGTCTTTGAAAGTGGTAAAAATCTGTTGTTTGTAAGCTGTATTTCAGGTGGCGTTTACATTATCTTTGTATTGCTTAGGCTTCGAACCGCCTTTAGACAGTTTTGGAAACGAAACAGAGTCACTCCGGTTTAAATTGAAAGTTGCTGTTTTTCTTGTAAAAAATTTGGACTTCTTACCACTGGGATGACACTGGGATTGTATCGTGCAGTCCTTTTTCAGATTCCAAAGCAAATATCCGTGCTTGTAGCTCATGAATTTCTTGTTGAAATTTCCAACAGCGTTTACAGGAGTTGTTTCTCTTCTCACGGACATGTCGCTGGTTCGTCAGATTTGTTGATTAAAACTCTAAAAATGTTCTTAAAATCCTTGGTTGACTTAAAAAAGTCATAACAAAAAATGTTTGGAAGACAAAAACTGATTTAAAAGCAAAATAAATAAGGAAAGCAGCTGAAGCAGGCAGGAGCAAGCAGGGAAGTGTCCTCCAAAAGAGTTGTTGCTCCTTTTACATATGTAATACTTGTGAAATACTTCTTCTTCTGGACTCTTGTGTCTTCCACAGTTTTGTGGCTGCTTTTTGGCCGGCTGAGACTGAACTGCAGCGCTAATGCAAACTTCAGCCAAATCATTCCATTTCCTATGAAGTCATTCTCTTATAAACTGCTCGGTGCGGACAAAAAAGCTATTCGTTCTTCTATTTTCATTACATTTTCCATTAGACCTCGCAGTAGCCTTGGCACACTTTGACACCACACTGATCAGACCGGCCCGATCGCTTTCATTGATTAGAAAAGGCTATCGACAGTGAATTTGACGGGTTAGGAAACGAGGGAGAGAAGACAGGATAGTATGGAAGGCCAGTATGTCATGATCGTTATCCAGTGGGATGCAGAAAGGCAGTTATTTATTGGAATACACACACATTTATTGGAATACGCACACATTTATTATTGAATACGCACACATTTATTGGAATACGCACACATTTATTGGAATACGCACACATACATTTATTGGAATACGCGCACATACATTTATTGGAATACGCACACATACATTTATTGGAATACGCACACATTTATTGGAATACGCACACATACATTTATTGGAATACGCATACATTTATGGAATACGCACACATTTATTGGAATACGCACACATTTATGGAACGCACACATTGGAATACACGTCGATTTCGTAGACCGCCGTAAGAAAGATGTCGCAGTGAATCCACATGCACAGACGATGGCCTTCGCATACTGGCATGGGGGGGAAGTTCATTTTTAAAAAGGATGCAATAAGTAATGTCGTTTTTTTTTCTGGCGTAAGTGTCATCATTGGTTGGCCTAGAATGTTCCGCAGTACGGCGTTAAACGGCATCCTCACAGGGACGAGGAGGTTCACGCCGCCAGGTAGAGCGAGTCAAAACCGATTCATCGCAGCAAAACGGTTGTTGAAATGATTGACAACTAGTTTAGTTATTGAATAATTGTTGACCGGTCTTGAGAAAGTATTCATAGCCCTGGAACTTTGTCGCATTTTGTCACGTCACGACCACAAACTTAAATATGTTGTGTTGGCTTTGGGGGGTTTTTTTCCCCCTGAAAGAGCAGCACGAAGCAGGTGCGGATACTTTTTCAAGCCACTGCGCAGGGAGTCCGAAAACATGCCTTCGAGCTGCGAAAGGAAGTTTTGAAGCCATGGAAATGACGCGAAACATTTGTCAATTTCGTGTACTTGATGTAAACACTCTTTTGTCCGTAAATGTGTTCCACCAAAGAGAATCCTCAAACATCTTCACTTCAGCTTCATCTGGGGCAAAAAAACAGCTTTCATTATGTGACTTGTGTTCTAATCAACTACTTAATAAAATAAAAAAATGATTTCTAGACAAGCAAAATGATCAGTTGCAGTTCGACCACCAGGAAGTTACAGGTCAGATCTATGAAGAGGCGACCCTCACACAAAGTAACAACACTGGAAAATTACACCTTCTTTAAACGAGAAAAATACACTTGTTTTAGGCAAAAAATGTCCTTGAAATGAGTGAAAGTATCTGCCAGTGCAGTAATGCAGACTTTTACTTATCAAGAATTCTTGAAATAAGAAAAATAATCGTACTTATTTAGCGTTTATTCAGTCGAAGTGTCTTAAAACAAGATAAGTCAGATTTAACCCAAGATTTAAGTGAGTAAATCTTGGGTTAGATTTATGAAATTTGCAGTGAATGTATTTTTCATGGTAGCAAATTAGCCATAAAACACCTGTAATTGAATAAAAGTACATCTCCATGGAAACCCTCCGCCAGTAAAGTTACATGGTGCCGCTTTAGATTCCTTTCCAAACAGAAGTTGTTCTGGTCTATTGTTCTATCAGTCTTTCTTACATACAGGCAGGACAGGAACGTCTCAAAAATATCACGAGCACGTTCAGAAAGTCAAACCCGTGCATACTGGTCCTATAGGCTCACTGTATTGTAAAAAAGAACTGCATCATAACAAAGTGTATCTATATGATATACTCAATACTTGGTTGTCTCCTTTGGCGTGAATTACAGCCTCAGTGTGGCGTGCAGGTTCAGGTCGGCGAGCGTGCAGAGGCCGTGGACGGAAAAGGAAATCAACGTACATTTCAGAAGCTCGTTCAAATATGCTTTTGTAAAATTCTAATTATTATTATTTTGTTATTATTATTCTCTGTAAGCCATAATTATCAACTTTTCAAGAAATAAAGGCTTGAAATGTTTAACTCAAATGTGATTCACTCTATACATTCCTTTTTATCCTGTGAACAGTTACATGTGATGTGAGTAATCAGATTTCTTATAGATTGTGCTGGTTTTGTTGAGGAAAATGGTGCAAAAAAAAACATTTTTCATTTCATTGCCCTTTGCGTTCCAAATACAACAGTTTCTCAGCTCTACTGTTGTTGATGTTGTTGTTGTTGTTGTTGTTGTTGATGATGATGATCAGCGTGCAAACACATCAAAAATCAGATCTAATTACTGGGTTATCTCATTATTCTGGTTATCTGATTTTGACTGGATGTACTGTGTGTTAGTCGGTAAAGCGGAAATAGGAGATAACAGAAAATTTGACTAATTCTATTGAAATGTTTATGTATTGTTATTCTCAACAAGCCAAATAATCCGTTATCTTCATTAGTAATACATGTTTTCAGTACTATATAATAATAATACCAACAGCTCTCTGCATTCTCCTTCCCAATAGGAGTACACCATCGACGTGTTCTTCCGCCAGAGCTGGAGAGACGAGCGCTTGCGTTTCAAGGGCCCGATGGAGATGCTCGCGCTCAACAACCTCCTGGCCAGCAACATCTGGACCCCCGATACGTTCTTTCTAAACGGCAAGAAGTCCATCGCGCACAACATGACCACTCCCAACAAGCTGCTGCGGCTCCGGGACAATGGCACCCTGCTGTACACGATGAGGTGAGCGGATGTGCAGGTGGAGGCGGGGACATGGAGGGAGCGCGCCCATGGTTATACTGGGGTTATTACGGTTTCAGAAAGGAGGGGATATCGCCTGTCTCGAGCCGTCCGCTGTCGTTTGTGAGGCGATTGAAAAAGTAGACCGACAACTTGTGCTTTCGAAAGTAGCAGTTGTTGTAGTGGTAGTAGTAGTAAAGGTAGTTAGTAGTTAAAGTAGTAGTTGCAAGATATATCAAATCGAGTTAAGACGGCTACAAATATGTTCTGAAATTCATGTAATTCCTGTGTTAGTTCAGCGGTTCATGTTTCAGTCTTCTTCTCTCCAATGTGTTCGCTCCTAAATGTGCTTAAAACGTGCGCTTAAAACAGAAAGTACTAACACATACTGTATACATCGCAATTCTGATCACAATTAATGAAGATACTTTGCCAATAACGTTCAATTTTAGCATATGCATAATAGACGTATACTGGGGACTATTCATGGGAACAATTTTTACAATTTCAGGACCTTTCCCCCCCCGTTAAAGATAAGATAAAAGATGTAATATTCCGTTTTAAATGGTATATTATTGTGGCAACAGGCCTAATGTCTCGTCATTCTGAAACCAAAGTATAGTTATTATTTATTTAGTTAAGAAAAGGAGGAACGGTGCATGTATACGACTGAAAATCGAGGGTTTATTAATTATGGTCTTGAAGACATTTTAAGCAAGATGTTAAAGTTTTAAACTGGTCCAAGCACTGATAGTAGTAGTAAGTATAAATATCAGTATCAGGCTATAGTTGGAACAGAGCGACTACAAATTCTACTAGATTTAAAGTGTCTTCTCCTTAATAATAGTAATAATAATAGTAGTTTTAGTAGTAGGGGTGTTAGTGTTAACAGTAGAACGAGTTGCTGGGAAATGGCAGTAGAAGTTGTTCGATATTGTAGTCACGTTCGCCACATTAAACCATGGTAAAAGGCCCACGTACCATCAAAGATACTCCCTGCCTTAACTTGTTCTTATCCGGGTTTAAACGCTGTGAAAAACAACGCTGAATGAATGAATGAATGAATGAATGGATGGATGCATGAACAAGGAGTGCGGCGTCAGACCATGAGAGAACACTGCCATCTAGTGGCCGTTTGAAGTCACAGCACTCATGTTGTTCCATGTCAGACACTGTGCAAATCGTGTTCGCGTTTATTTCCTTTGGTCATCGACACAATGCTCATCATTTCCAAACGTTGTAGTTGTAATTAATGTCGGCTTTGTTTTATGCATTGTTAAAATAGCTGCGTTGCGGGACCTTGTTGAAAATGATGGGGGCGATATATGATAAATATGTAAAGTATTGAAATCAAGCCTGGACATAAAAAGTCAGTGAGTTGCGGTATGAGTACTACCAGAGCATGCAGTGACCTTTGAACCAGAGTATTAGAATAATTCGGTGCTTATCCTTAGGAGTCACGGTGGCTGTAGGACTTAGGACATAGGAACTAGGAAGGATCGTGTCACGGATCAGGGCAGTTGATACCGCCCAATGAGAAATCACAGACAGGAAGATTACACGTAAAGCAACGTAAGCATGCGTCAGACGTGCTAGAACTGTTATTATTTAAAACTGTTATTATTTAAAGCTCTAAAATAGATCCGTCCCAGTCATATTTGCTTACTAAAAGTGAATCAAAACAAAATAAAAAAGGAGCGGTGATGGCTAAAACTATGACGCTATAACTGCATACATTTCCTTCAACTAAAACTATGACAAAAATGTTTGGGATTTGTTGACTGACAGATATTTTTGGTTGAATTTTACCAATTTACCCAAAACCAATAAACGGAGTCACGCCAGATTGATGTGTGTATCACTCTGAATTGAGCTCTACACATTTATCAGTCTGGAAAGTGAACGCGATTGGGACGTTTAAACAAATATTCGATTGGTCAAAGCGTCACAACAGTGGAATAAGCCCAGAAATGATTGCTTTTAATCCGGTTGAGAGGAAAGCGCAGACATCTATCTTTTTTTTAAATGAAAATAGTCTTTATTTCAGGTCATCTGTCGGGCGCCACCATTTTTGTTTGGTTTGGTTCGGGGCGCTTCACCCTTTTGGCCTCTGCCCGATCAAATGTGCTGCCCTGTGATTGGTCCAGGGATGGTTCAGGGTCCAGTCGCAATCGGACGCAACAAGCTTAACGAGATGGATTCTCAAGAGTTTGTGAACTTGGATAAAAATCGCGGGAATTCAAACCATGAACACACTGAACGTCCAAGGAACACGTCGTTTAATGTCCCAAGAAGGAACGCGACACCGTTTATCATAGTTTCAAATTAAAAATATATATTTTAAGGGTTAAACTGTTTGGATTTAGTCGACACAATTCATCAAAAAAAAAAAAAAAAAACATATTTTAAGGGTTAAACTGTTTGGATTTAGTCGACACAATTCATCAAAAAAAAAAAAAAAAAACTAGAGCTAAAACTTTGACTTTCATGTTTTCATTTTAGTCAGAATGAACACTGCATTGTCATGGTAATTAACACTCTGAAACACAATACTACACTAAATGGGGGGGAGGAACCATCTCAGAACCAAACCACAACCAAACCAGACCTAGATCAGGACTAACCCGGTCTGAACTGAGCTAAGTCCTCACAGCAGGTCTAAGCAGGTCGAAAGGAACTCTTTCTTTTCTAAATGTAATATCCTTGTAAATGTATTCGTTTGCCTTTTCTGCATTATTCCCTTTCTTTGCTTGCATTGGGCCGAACACATCGTTGAGACGCTTCTCTCTAAAAATGGCGGTGGTCAGATGTGCCCAGGGCTGAGGTTTAATCGTGTGAGTGTCATTACTGCTGCAGCTTAACCACAGACCGCCACGGACTTGATTTCCTGTGTGCTAATGCTAGTGCTAACACACACACACACACACACCATCTGGGAGGAGGATATGCTCTTAACAGTACTATTGGTCTTTGTGTGGACTAAACTACTGCTGTCTGTTATTAAGTAAAAGTAGTGACTTTGTTGATGACAATTGAGACTAAAACTAACTAAGTGAACTAACTAAAGTGCATTAACCAGACAGACAATATATTTTCACCATCAAATATAAAATCATAGAGCACATGTAACATGAATGTTCAAATCATTCAATATTGTAAATGCGTAATAAGTGATAAGTAAATATTCAAGGGTTTAAGGTTTATAAAAAATGTGTTCCATTTTGTCCGTTCCAAAATTAGCAAATTCAAAACAATATTTTCTGACTGAAATTATGACTGACATTCAAAAAAGGGAAAAAATTACTTTTTGACCTAAATGACTAAATGGGACACATACGAGGGGCAGGGTGGGCCATGATTTTGTGTCATTTTATTTTGGATGGATGCTTGTAAGTAGATGTTTACTCCGTGTGTCGTGTTCCATATTTTGTGTTTTGTATGTTTGATTAAAAAAAGAAATAAATGGCGCCTATAACAGGGAACCTATAAATACTTATATTTATAATCAATGTGTAAGCGTCACGATTGAAGATGTACAAAAGTGTGGAATTGTTTATTCATTTTCTGTGTTGTGTAAGCTTTTTTTACAAACAAACTGCCGTCATAGTAACGTCCCTCCCCCTCGTGTTAACCACAGCCTCATCTTCAAGCACAGAAGCTTTCCATATCATACAGTGTTGCACCATAAAACGTGCATTATATTTCACACAACATCCTCCACACACAGATCCATTTGCTCCACTGTCGCACCACGAATCCAATGACTGCGTGCGTTGGAGTTTTGCGTGGAATGTCCTGTGAATCCATGATGTTTAGCGCTGCCTTTACCGCCAACGTGGACCTGCTCGAGGTTTGCGGCCATTAACCGTTACGCACACACGACCAGCTCGGCGCGTAACCACTGGATGAAATCGACGAGAAGATGGACACGGTTGACCGCAATGAACTCGGCCGTTCTGAAGCTTTCAGCATGTTGAATTTGACTCCCTCGTGGATGGTGTCGTGGCGCAAAAATCCCCCCGTGAAGCGCTTTAAATGACATTCTTTACAGTTGTTGAAGGGAAAATCTAATAAGTCAATGTTATGACCGGCCTGGCTGCTTACGAATGCAAGGAAAATGTATTGACCTATTATGAAATACTTAACCTTAATAATGACAACACTGTGTAACTATGGAAACGGCTACAAAAATATTTATATAAGAAAGAAAAAGGACATATTTTGTGATGAATGACTTGTTATGTCATGAGTAAATTATACAAATATAGCTCTATAATTCAATATGAGACACAGTATATGCCTTACAGTGGAAAACTGCAATAAGTAACCCATATAACGTGTAATTAGTATCAAATAAAACAATATAAAACAAAACCAGTACACTTATTTTAGCTTGCAATGTTCCATAGTGGCATGAAACTGCATTCATTCAATTACTGGCGTTACATCTTGAGCACCGTGCCATTCTCACTGTGACCGGGGTCGCCTCTGCTCAGGATGGACCTGTCCCCACGGAGATAGACGCGCAATAATATCCCATTTAGAAAAGCAGATGATGGAACAGAGTAAGAATTAGGACTAATTAACACTGAACACAATCAAACTCCACCAGAAAAGAAAGAAAAAGAGAGGCCACACATCCACACACAAATGCAGTATGAAGTGCGACAAAGGTGGGCGATATGACCAAAACATATACATATACTTAGACATATACATATACTTAGACATATACATATACATGTCTTGGTGCCAGATCACTACTTTGATTGAACCACGATTCATGCAAACTGTATTTTTAAATGACCTTGAAGCGGGAACATCATACTGCCCCGCCCTAATGGGTAATATACACCTTACTAGCCACGAGTACTGGTAATACCACAGTAATGAATGACTTTAGTAATCTATTTTTTTTATAATCTGTGTCACAATTTTAAAATATCATAATTGTATAATATTTGAAAACTATTTTAAAATATTTTTTTTATCTAAAATTGTTCTAATAATCAAATCAGTGAAATTATTGCCAGTCAGCACAATCAAACGCCACCTGAGGAGAACAACAACATACTATTTGGTACTTGTGTACAGTAAATACCACAATACTTATTCCATACAAATGTAACATGTTACTATTCATGCACTCCGTCAGAATGGTCTCATTTTCTTATGATTTAGTGATTTAGTTGCTATGATGCACTTGGCTAATCCCGTCGCCATGTGTGCACCTCTGGGCCCCTTGGAATGTCCTCCGTGGCCCCCTGATCTCCATTGTCACGCTGCGTTTCCTTTAACAATATAATTAAGAAAACCCAAAGGACGATTTCTGTTTTCAAGCAAACAAATTTCCCCCGCGAGGGTCCGACTTTAGAGGCGCAGTTGTGTTGAAAGTGCGTCAGTAAACAAAGTGACTGCGCTTAGTGTACTGTGGAGACTTACAGTATGTGTACTTCTAATGCTGCCAGATGCGGCTACGTTATTTATTGTGAATATTTACCTTGGAGGTTTGCATGGGTAGAACAATTTCTTTAATCCCAATGCGACACATTTGAAGCCATTTCTATTGCAAAAGGCCATTTATAGGGAATTAACGCTCTACTTTATTTACTTTATTTAAAAATGACATTAAAATACTTGTAAAAATATAATAAAGAGCAGTTTCACTCCTAATTCCCAAGTTTGGTACAATAAAGCTGGAGTTGTAATAGTAAAAGCTGTAGTAATAGTAATAGTTGTAGTTGAATTAATAGTAGTAGTATGCCGCAATAATGCCTTTAGTGGGAATGGGAGCAGTCAGAGTATCAGTAGTAGTAGTAGTAGTAGTAGTAGTAGTAGTAGTAGTAGTAGTAGTAGTAGTAGTAGTAGTAGTAGTAAGTAGTAGTAGTAGTCCAGTTAGTAGCACAGTAGTAGAAGTAGTAGCAGTACATAGCTAGTACAATACATGTACAAAAATAGTAGTAAATATATACAAAACTATGTAGAAATTGCACAGTTTGAAATGGCGCATGCTTTAGTGTTTTTTGGATTTCAGCTTCCTGTCTGCAGGCGCCATTTTGAGGACTTTGAGAACACTTTTCATCCCTCCACGGAGCGCCTTCCATCGAGAAATGACGCCAGTGGTGCAGAATATGGACTGATGAAAATAGAGACGTTAACTATATGTTCTCCAGCAGGTGAGCAGCGACTTCTCATCCCAAAAAAAAAAAGTGTCATGAAATATTGCACTTCCCATACAGTGAGCTTTACACGGTGTTTTTTCTTTACTTTTCCCATGTATTTGTCCATGTATTCTTTATGATTTGTTCCTCCCTCTCTCCCCATTGAACAGTATTAATGTACGTGGTAAATATTGTAAAGGGTTATCGTTGTTCCGTGTGCACATCATTCTTTGGCAAACCTCACATCTATAATACACGTTTCTGTATTAAAAAATCATAATATGTCCAATGAAACCACGCAGCGCGCTTTTATGACGACTGCATTCTGTTTTGTTTTCTCAGGCTGACCATCTCGGCCGAATGCCCCATGCAGCTCGAGGACTTTCCGATGGACGCTCACGCCTGCCCCCTCAAGTTTGGGAGCTGTAAGTATGCAGAAATTCACTAAAATATTGGTAAAATTTAGCAGTGATTTTGCTAATGAGCGTAATAAGTCTCCCACGGCGTTAAAAGCCTCATTCGTTTCGGGTAAGTTCCAGATTAGCTGCCAAACATGGAGCTTGAGTGGCAATGTGTAATCAAGTAAGAACAATCAGATGAATCAGAAGCAATAAACATGATCATTATAATTATACTTGACTTGAGTATTTGACAGCTTACCAACAACTAGTTTGACTTTGTTTGGAAATGACGTACGATGAGTATTCAAAAGGCATTCAATATGGAAAAAACAATATTACATTTTTGTATCGCAAGCCAACGCCTAAATAGGTCTATGATGGATGTGTGCTTTGATTCCTGGTTCATTCGTCTGTAATTACTGGGCCTATCGTCTCCGTCAGGACGAATAAACAAAGTGAAATGATTTGTTCACATTAGCCTCAGCGAGTGGTGCCATTATTCAACCCCAAAAGCGCCATTGTTGTCAGCTGAAAGGACTTCAAAGCGTGAGATTATTATGGTTTATAGTATATAAGTTTGTGAAGTCAATCCTCGAACAAATAATGATGAGTTCCAGTGTTTGTGAATTTATATTTGAGATATTCCTTTAAACCCCTTACGCTTAGGGACTTTGTCTTTAGTTATTCCATTTTGTCCACCATTTTATTAAAGAAAACTCTCAAGCTGCTTGATCTGCTGTACGTAAAACTAAAGCTGTAACCCTCTTATTTCCAGTCAAATCAATCATTCTGGGAAGCATCGGGCTCAGTTTGTTCGCCACAAGTAAAAAATTACTCTAAAATAAAATGAAGACTGAATAGGACTTTTAATATGGATTCCGCCTGGACATTTTTGCTTTATTACAAGTCCCTAAAACTCATTTTGAGTGAATTTACCTTCAGCTTTAAAAAGAGAATCGTCAAAACCCAATAAATGCTCATTTTAGTGCCAATCAGACCAAACCTCCACCAGCTTCACTCCTTCATATATTTAACAAAGAAAATCGAGGCGAGATTTAACGTCTGAATTCCTCTGTGCAGAGCTCGTTTCTACTTATAATGAGTGTAAAACAGACATCAGAGTCCAAAACTGCAGAGTCTCAGCTTCACAAAGAGTCCAGACATTTGTTTGTGCTCCAGAGGGTTCAGGAACAGCGCCAGCTTTAAATGGGGGTCCTTTTTGCAGCCGAAAATACAACACAATAAATCTCCCATTACATTGCTCTACGCAGGCCCCGCCCCTGCCATCTGAGATTATGACATCATCAAATTCTAGAACATGTGCGTGATCCAAATGTTGATTTTTAGGGTCGGTCCAGTACAGATATTTTTCAGATATATCCAATATTTGCCCGGCACATAACCCATAATTGCCGATAACATATAAACATCTATAGTAAGGCCCGCAAATTCGGTCAAAACGGTCATGAATAAACATGTTCGCAGTTGCATTTGTTTCAGTGTCGTACATATACTGATATTTGACCCGAAATACCCCTCATATCGCCCGCACCAACATTAGCGCCGATAAATTGTCCACTTTTTATAGTAGTCTTAAAAACCTGCCGTAAGCATTGCCCTAAACACATTATTACTTGCTAGCACTTTTAGCCTAGCGGGAACCATTATCTTGTCGCTTGCTATGGGACGTCCCGCTCGCGTTCCCCCTCCCCCTCCCTCCTCCTCTCTCAGGGTAAATTGGATTGCTTGGGTTTAATGCAGACTGTGGGTGGATCGCTTCTCACACACACAAAAAAAAGAAAAAGAAAAAGAGGATTAGCCTCTAAATGTGTGCGACATGTGTCCGATCTGTGACTTTAAATACCCACCGGGGGTCAGAGCATGTTACTCCACAGAGACTGCAGTTGTAGGACGCGCAGGCGGGACAGGGGAGGGGGTAAGGGAGGGGGTAAGCTTTACGTCACCTTTCAGGACAGGTCATAATCTGCGTCTTGTGCGATTACGTTTTCTTGCCAGGAATCTTAAGAATTAATGTAAAAAACTAATGACAAAACTTGACCATTGGCTATGCTTTATTTGAACTAATGTTTGATGTAGTATATTACAGGCGGCTAATATAATTATATATAATAAATGAGTTTCCTTTGGAGGGTGGCTGGGCGCTCCCTTAGAGATAGGGTGAGGAGCTCGGTCACACGGGAGGAGCTTGGAGTAGAGCCGTTGCTCCTCCACATCGAGAGGAGCCAGCTTAGGGACAATGGGTCTCTGTGGCCTGGGAACACCTCGGGATCCCCCCGGAGGAGCGGCCCGGCCCCGGCTAAAGCTGAAGAAAAAGGATGGATGGGTGATTGTTAGTTTCCTGGCACCTGCAAAATAAGATGCCTTTAAGTCCTTGGGCAAGACACTTCACCCACCAATATAAAATGTAGGATTAAATATATTTAATTTTTTGTAACCATACTATTTATGTCTTACTATTCCTGCATTTTTAAGGTTTTACACCATAAATGCAATCCAAATTGACTCCTAAAACGTGCCAAAGTTCATTTGAAGACGCCATTACTCTGATGGGCACGCTGTACATGCATCTGTAACTTCCACGCTGAGTGAGGCGTTGTACTTTTAAATCTTGCTGTAAAGTCGGTCCGCTGAGTGCCAATCTAATATCCTCTGGCTCACTCGGGCGCTTATTTCAACTACTGGACACGGGCCAGGGCTATCCACAGCAGGGCTACTTTTGATTTAGTTTAGTTAAAGGAACAACACTGGAGGAGTGTGCAAAGGCTTAAAAGGTTATAGTTCAAGGGTAAATGCTCTAGTTAACTGCTGCATACATAGGATTTGTGTTATTTATCTCAAAACTACCGTAAATCGGTGTCTTCTAATACAAAGTAAACCTGTTCAGATAGAATGTTGATGTTTACACTTTGTTTTATTGCTCAAGCCAATTCTCTAATCAGAAAGAGTTCTTAACATTGGGTTGCCAGATCCTATGACAACAGCCAGCTGGTAATAAAGCCAAATAGGACTCTCTCTATGATATGATATGCGTATGACAGCTAATGACGTCCTACTCATTATAATGACGTTCTTAAATCAGGAGGAGCGCGTGTTAGCTACTGCACATTTAAAGGACACTTGTCAGGCAAAATAGCCGTTTTCCATGTTCCCTCATCAAATGCATTCCTGGAGTTGTATTTAGTTTCATTCATGCTGGTTTTATTAATCCCGTTTATGAGGTTGTTTCCCTCTGAGCCTCAAAAACACATTCAAATTTCCTCGCTTTGTGATGTCAAATGGTAGAAATCCGGAGGTCTCCTGTGCTTATTTTGAGTCCGTAAACCATCGCCTGGACTCCTTCTGAGCATTTCTGGTCAAATTGCATTCATTACAATTGCGTCTTTACATTTGAATGTCAGTACAAGCTAGCTTTTGTTTATTTCTCCATGTTAATTCCCTTTGCTGCCAGTAGATGGCATGCAACACCAAATGCACACTGCTTTTCATCAGAGAAAACTTCTCCAAAAACTGTTGACTCAATAAACAGACTTGTTCAGCGTAACTTTTACTTCCATCACGTACGCTCACAAGTCAATAACTTGTACAGACATCCCGTCGACCCCGGAAATCCCCCAAAACTCGCGTTACAACAAAACCTCGTACACAGGAAAAACATAACTAACAAAAACTTCTCCAAAACTTCTCTAAGAAAAAGTATTATGCACCTACAAAAACAAATGATCATAGTTGAACTTAAACCCACGGCAAACTGACTCAAAGTGTTGACAAAAAAACAACCAAATAAATTAGGAGATCACGCAGGCTACAGAGTGCAATGTTTTTTCACTTTCAGGAAACGCCGCAGCAGGATTACTGTCAGCGGTGGCTTTACAAAAACAATATGACAGGAACAAAAGTGCAAAAAGTGCCTTTGAGACCATAAATAGCAGAGCAATAAGCAGAAACGCTGTGCTTTTAAAGAGGATCTTGTGTTTGTCCCAGGTTTATTGCTAATGTTGTGTCTTAATTATCTCAAATTAAACATACTGAAAGATGACGTTTTGCTTTGTATGTCGGTAACTATTTATTAATTAGATTTTACATTGTAAAAGTCAAAAGAAATTTTCTTTTTTTACCTGTTTACAAAAAAGGGAACACGAAAACGATAATGATCAAAGGTACCGATAATTAAATATACTAAACAAATGACCGAGATGCTTTTATTATTTTACAGGCGTATGCAGTGTTTACTTTTAAAGCAAACGGCCCTTTTAATGTAAACAAACACAACACGTATGGAACAGATGGTCCTTTACACATGAGTGGAAGTAGTGGCAGCAGTTGTATTTGTGTCGTAGTTGCAGAAGTAGTAGTTGGAGTGATTTCAGTAATAGTTGCAGTAGTTGTAATAGTAGTTGTTGTTGTTGTTGTAGTATTATTTCAAATTATGTATGATTTGAAGTCATTCGAGTTTGAAATACAGGTGGAAATTAGCACTTGTGCAACAACACACAATGCATCTTTCCAGTTAAGGTTAATATAAATTGTGCACGGCCCCTCTCTCATTAAATAAATGAATAAATTGGCTAAATAACAAATGATTTACTTTATATATAAAAGGCGATTCAACTTAATATTCCCGAGGGCCAGATTTTTTACTTCTGTAGCAGCATTTTGGGCTGCACAAAATATCCCCAACACTGTTTGAGATAATACAAAATAATAACTATTTTTGTGTGAAAGAACATACAAAAAGCTTGACTAACTAACTAGTAACAACCAGGTCTAAAGCTGAATTAAAGGACTAAACCAAAACCAAACCAGGTCTAAACTGGTGCTAGCCCAGACTTAATCCGGTAAACAAGAGCTATATTTATATTTTCAGTCGTTCAATCGCCCTGGTCTGTATTGTCCGTTTAAAACCAGCATTTGCATCTGAGCCGTTCAGTCCAAGTTGCTGACTCGACTTGGCAGACCTCAATGTGTGCCGCGGCTAAATGTGGCCTCAATTCGGTCAAAGGGTAAAGGGCTTAATTGGGATTTTAGCCTGTTCGAAATAGTGGACTCAGCGTGTGTTCCAGTACGTACAGTCGAAGGGAGCGCTAAAGACTCTGGCGAAGAGAGAAACGAGCGCAGACACGTTTTAACACGTCAGTACTTGTGAAAGCGTCACTCTGCCGCCGCTTGTGTGAGAGATGCAGTTGTGAAGTCACATCGGCACACGCTAAGGTATAAATGTCAGGAAATTTCACAAGATCACAAATTAATTTCTATTCTTGTCCGCGCAAAGAAAAGGGTCGTGTTGATGCAAAGGCCAAACTTCAACAAGACTTTTCTAAAACTATAAATCTCACTGCTTATATCAAGATGGCAAAGGTGGGCGAGTGTCTTGCCCAATGTATTTATGCATTTAATTATTCATTAACCTTTATTCAACCAGGAAAAACAAACACAAATTGCCCAATATATTACGAACTGGATAGAATGGGAATTGAACAAGTAAAACGTTTTCCTCAGTCTATTTATATATTTCTTATATTGTTTTTAATTAGGAGTAATTGATTTAGGCTTGTCAAACATGTCAAAACCCAGATACTAATCGCTCCTAAAACTCACAAAAAACCTACAAATATTTTGTGTTGAAAATTAGGTTATTTTATATTTCAAAGAGTTTGAAGTTGTTATGAATCAAAGTTTCCATATTAAAGTGTCTATGACAGGTTGAACTACTCATTTTACTAAAACACAGTTAAGATCAGTATATTTAAAGTTTTTCTAAAATGTTTGGTGTAGTGTTTCAAGGATCCAAATAAAATAAATAAATAATTGTATGTAAATTTTCACCCACTTTCGGAGGACGTCTCCCCAGTGTGATGTCATGTTTCGGACCTCTGCTCTATTTTCTGTCATTTTCAACATATTTAACTTTTCTTGATGGATGTAAATATAATATATATTTACAACAGGCTTTATTCTACCAAATAAAGTCCAAACTAAAACATCATAACCACCTGCCGTACGCACTTGAAGCAAAATAATCTTTTTAGATCTTTTAACCATGAATCATTTTCACCTGGGTTGTAATAATATGTTCAGCCTTCAATACAAAACATGTATCAGTTAATGTCACACCGCTAATAGCTGTGTTGCTGATAGGCCAGTTCAACATGCTGCATTTCAAAGTGTTGCCAGCAGAGGGCGACTGCACCCAATTCAATGTGTTGAAAAATGCCTTGTACCAGGTTATAGCAAAAGATGCCAATTTCCACCTGTCATCCCGGATTACACGGCCGTTGTGTGTCAGTACGAAATTAAATATGTTTAAATATGTAGTATGAGTAATTAGCTAATGATGAATGATCTATGCAAGGCATTTATTACACTTCAGGGCACACAAACACTGCTTTCATGGAATAATATTGGGATCACAAGTGTACGCGTGTACAAAAATGTTACATACGTGACATTCCATGTTAGATAATAAAAAACAAATTCACATGCCTGTGGGGCTTTTAGAGGGGATCTGAGAGCTGAGTAAGAATTACATGAAATGTTTTGGAAATAAATGAGACCCCCGGTCATTTTGGAGATGTTATTGCGTTGCCTAGAATGTTCCACAGTACGGCATTAAATACAACTATCTTGCCTATATTTCATTTCTAGTCATAAGTCATAAAATAACAGCATAAAATAGGTCCTTTAGACTAAATAAATATTGAATTAAATGAACTAGCGTTTGGCAGGTCTAGCTCCTCATTATTTTGCCTGGAGCCGTGAGTTGACACATTCACAAACATATTTTCAGTTCGCTGTTTTTCCATCTGTGATGGCTTGTGTTGCCTTTCCCAATTAGACAGAACTTATTTAAAAATTCACCTTGAGAAATTGCAAGAAGTAACACATGCTGTTTTTATGAGCTGCAATTATCACCGTTTTGACACAATTTACCGTAGTACATTCAAGAAGTAGAAGGATTACTCAAACTCAAGACAAAGTACTAAATTTGTTTATTAAAAAATGTTTCACTTTCTGTAACCTCTGTAACCACTACAACTGCTACTGTAAATACTACTCCCACTACAACGACACCAACAACTTCTGCTACTACTACTACTAGTACTACTACAAATATTTTAAAATACTAACTACGTGACTTAAAAATATATAGCTCCAAAACCTGCTATGCCTGTTTTTGTTATTATGCAGATTATGTTAATCTGGTCTCTCTAAAAAATACTTTGACCTCTGACCTCGAGTAACCAGAATCCATATATCTAAAAGGTGCACCGTGTAACTTTTCTGATGGTGGTGGTGGGGGCGTGTCTGCCACCTGCTTGTCTCCATGGTTACTGTTTTGCCTAGAATGTTCCGCAGTATGGTATTGAATGAGTGTTTTCAAGGTATTTTTCCATTAAATTAAATAAATGCATAAGAGAAGAGATGAATGCCATACTGCGGAACATGCAGACAGAGGTGGACCAACGAGGCAGTGGAGGAGCTATGCACGTGTTTGGATATTACAGACACACCAAAGTCACCTTCAATAATGACAAACCCTGGTTCACACCTAAACTCAGGCAGAAGGAGGCAGCGCACAGGGGGCAGAGCGCTACAAAGGTGCGAAGTATGGATTTAGCAAAGAGGTGTCGAGAGCTAGAGCTAAGTACAATACGCGTCTGAAGCAGCAGTTCTCTGACATTAACCCCGCCCCTGTGTGGAGAGGGCTCCGGCTTCTCACCAACTGCAAGCCCCGAGCCCCCCACGCTGCAGAGAACTGTAAACTGGCTGATCAGCTAGTCTCCTTTTATTCAAGGTTTGAGAAACCCCCCCCCCCTTCCCCATCGTGGTCACCTCATACCAACCCAACCCTGGACCCCACAACTCTCTAAGTTCAGAACAGGATGTGAACAGGCTCTTTCAGAAATCCAACCCCCGAAAGCAGCTTTTTTTTTTTTTTTTTTACACAAAACATAAAACATGACATGAGAACACTACACAAAACAAAAATAACAAGTAACACAGTGGACATACACAGAGACAAACTCACGACACACTGAAACTCAAAAACCGGTCCCATTTTGTCCAAAGTCCATTAAATTTGTCCAGTTCCAAATTGAGTCCGAATGAGATCCTTTCCATTTTCCGTATGCCCACTACAACGTCCGTCCAGTCCTCGAGCCCAGGCACAGTTAGTGTGATACATTTTTTTTGTGATGGCCTTTTTTTCCTGCCGCCAATAGTATGCACCATATATAACCATTGATTGTGTCCATGGCAGGAGTTTTAAGGCCAAACTACATATTAGTTATGCATAGCTATAATTTATTTAGATATGATTCCACTTGAAAGCTCTGATTTATAAGACTTGATAAAAAAAGAACCCGTCAGAGGGTTATAATGGTCATTACATGGTTTAATGTCTTGATTATATAACTCCTTATTTGTAAGTACCTATAACATCCCTGTTTCTCTAATTCAAAGGACTCTTTCAGGACTGTTTTTCATGTTATTATCTTTTACAATCTGGTGAAAAACCTTTATACCTTTTGTAATCCAGACCTTGAATCTCAGGTCAGTTCTGTTCGGTACAAAACCTTAGTTATAAACCAACCAGTTTAAGATTTTATCATCTTTGTTTAGTTTGTATGTTTTGACTAGCTCCTTCCTAGCACAGTTTTTACCCAGGGATTCCCAACTTCCTCCTAATTACTCAACCGTCATCTACCAGTAAGGCCTGTACAGGAACCCTCCTACACAACATTAATCTCATATTCTGGGTCACACCAGTGCAGCAACGCTCTGATCAGACAAGCTAACCCCCAACCTCCTTTTTCTTTTGATAAGTGTTTTAAATCTGATTTGAGGTTTCTTGCCTTGCCATACAAATCTTGAAATTGTTTTATTCCACTCATCAAACAGCCTGTTGGGGATGGAAATCGGGAGATTCTGGAATAGGTAGAGAAATTTGGGCAAAACACTCATTTTTATAGTTTCACTGCTCCAAAGCTCTCTGGGCACAGACAATCTGAACTGCGCACAAAGTAAAAACACACAAAAATGTTAACAATATGATTCAGTGATTGACAGTCAAGGGTGGGCTGGCATATGGGAATTTTCCCAGTGGGCCGATGGGCAAATGGGCCGGTGTGGGCCGAGCTGTAGATGAGGCAAGCGGCGCCACAGCCTCAGCTGACTAGAGACCTGCGGACGGGATTTCCCACAGGTCAAACGCTGCAGGATCAGGCGGATTTGCAGGGCAGAGCTGAGAGGTGATACGGGGCAGTGCTCGTAGTGTATGTGTGTGAGCGCGTGACCACTCGCTGGAACAAAGGACAGAGCAGGTGGAGACGAGAGGAGTGCTACAGGAGTGCTCTGTAAGGTGGATGTATAATCACAGGACTTTTTGACCATGTTAGTACAACGACGCTGGTGAAACTTTAAGGCTGATATTTTTTTCTCAGTCAAATCTACGCAAACCTCCCGGACGCACATGGCGGCCAGTTGCAGATCTTGTGGCTCTTGCCGTGGATGTGCTGCAAGGTCTCTGGTTGGCTGCCGTGTGCGTCAGGTAGGTAGATTTGACGGAGAAGCATGAACCAGCCTTATGAGGCAATGAGGCTCAGTGCGACGTGAGTGCGATGTGACCACGGTGCAGTCTGAATGAGCTGTTTGGTGTCATACTGTTCTCCCTCTGTTTCAGTGGGATTCATTCAATTTAGTTTATTTATTCGTCCCGTGCGGGTCTCTAGCTCTGAGCTGTCTAAACGTGGGCCATATAAAATAAATAGATAAAAACACACACACACATCAAAGTATATGGTGTATACCAATATCTCAGACACTTGGAGTATCAGCACAGGATCTCCACAGGGCTGTGCATGTTCTCCTCTGCTCTTCTCCCTGTACACAAACCGCTGCACCTCCAGCCGTTAAACTGATCAAGTTTGCGGACGACACCACCCTCATCGGGCTCATCTCGAACGGGGATGAGTCTGCCTTACAGGAGGGAGGTGGACCGGCTGGTGTCCTGGTGCAGCGCTAACAACCTGGAGCTCAACGCCCAGAAGATAGTGAAGATGATCGTGGATTTCTGGGAAATCACAGCCCCCCCAGCCCCCCTTCGCCCTAACAGACTCCCCCATCACCACCGTGGACTCCTTCCGCTTCCTCTGTATCACCATCACTCCGGACCTCAAGTGTGTGCCCACCATCAGCTCCCTCATCAAGAAGGCCCAGCAGAGCATGTGTTTTTCTGATTAAAATAACAGATGTTTTGAGTAAAATGTTGTTTTCTCTCAGATGCTTATCCCGTATCAGAGGTGGTCTACACATGGACGGAAGGCCATGCCAAATCTGTTGTTGTTGCGGAGGACGGATCAAGACTGAATCAATATCACCTTCTGGGCCAAACTGCGGGCACTGAGGACATCAACACAAGTAGAGGTACAGACATTATTATTCACAAAGTTAATTCTCCAGTAAAAGAACCCGTCTAGACTCTCAAGGCTGCGTCACAATAGAGCATTCTTCATCGGCACTAACCACGCAGTCAATAACAGAAGTATATATACACAGGCAGCCAACTTCTCATAAATCAAACATAGACCATTCATGTCCGTTATCTGTATTGCAGGCATAGATATAACATTAACGCCATCAAATACATGTCGCATAATTTCAGGTTGGAATGTTACGAACAATAAAAAATGTACCACAAGGCATTATTGTTGTGCAACACTGTTCATACAAGATTATACTAAGCCTTAAAACTAATTTTGCTAAAAGTCATAATATATTTAAAGTAGGGCAGCAATTTATGATTATTTTAGTAGTCGACCACTTCTTACTTCTCAGAATCAGAAAAGGTTTATTGTCATTGCCAATGAACAAAATTCACAAACAGGAACTTGCTTTGGTTCATGAAACAATGAACAATGATATAACAACATACAGTATATAAAATCAAAAAGGGCATGCATTATAGAAAAACAATTTAAATCTACTATAGGATAAAAATAGGCTGACTATGTACACAAAATGTACAGTTAAATTTACAGTTGTAGTGCAGAAAGTGAGATTGATTAAATTGTAGTTAAAGTGGCAGGTGTTAAAGCAGGAAGTGTTCATGAGTAACGACAGAGGGAAAGAAACTGTTCTTGTGGCGGGAGGTTCTGGTCCGGATGGACCGTAGCCTCCTGCCTGAGGGGAGTGGTTCAAACAGACCATGTCCAGGGTGAGAAGGGTCAGCTGTGATCCGACCTGCTCGTCCCAGAGCCCTGGAGACGTACAGGTCCTGCAGAGATGGAAGTCTGCAGCCGATGTATATATGTGTAAATATACATATTTCTATTGTTATTTTATTACAAATGAAGTTTGTAATTTGATGATTGATGGATTCTAGACAAAGAATATGTTATGCACATTATTGATGAAAAGCAGAAACTGTTTATCCGTTTTTTACATTTTGATCTTATAAGGCCACTGTAAATAAGGTCATTTATATGTCTAAATGTATACATATATGTTCAAAATATGACTGATTATTATTTTTCTAGTTGAATAGTCACAATTAGTTGATCACTTGTTGCAGCCCTTCTTTAAAGCTACTTTGAATGCTATTAATAGACCTTCTATTTCTTCAAGAAAACGCCTTTGTAAAAGCAGCTATTTATGATAAAACAAATGAGACTGCAGACACTGCATTTCACTTTGAAAGGGATTCTGTTGGACGAGAATTATGAAGACGCAAAGATTGACTCATCTATCCAATCAGAGAAGTCGTTTGGACCATTTCAAACATTGGCCGGGGGAAACACTTCACTTTGTTGTATATAGTATTTAAATCACTTTTATACTACAAATTTGTTTGCATGCCCTTATTTTATTTTATTTTATATTATTATTATTATTATTATTATTATTATTATTATTATTATTATTATTATTATTATTATTATTATTATTATTATTACATCTTAAAATTGAGTTCAGGCCCTTGAATCAATAAATATACTTGTATTAAAGCGCTCATTGTTGCTTCATACAGCAAGCTAAACTAACAAACAATTCATCTTATCTTATGATTTATCCCTTTATAACACACAAATGCATTGCACAAAGACAGAAACTCTCATTTGCGTCTTTTACATTTCAACACCGTTCCGTTTCATAAAATCATCTTTGGCCCGTCGCGTTCCACTCCTGCCGATGTGTCACAGCGCCACCTCACTCCATTCCGGTAAAAACCTACAGATTACAAAAGATCGCAGGGTTGTCGGAGGCGTACGAACATTGCAAGAGTCAACGAGAGTGGCCTATCGCTCACATCAGCAGCTGTCCCACCCTCTTCCCCCTCGCCACACTACCAAGCCTGCAAATTAATCCCCTCTGCATCCATTTCAACCGCTCAGCTTCCACATAAGACCATGACAACACGGAGGAACATCCGCCGTGATTGGTCAGTTTCACCCTGTTGGAATTATTGGAAATAATATGAATATTTACGGCATGAAATTTCGGTAGATACAGGCGAATGCGATGTATAGAAATTGAATGGCACCAGATTGGCAGTAGAGAGTGGCAGGGAGGGCGGGCACTGATAGCCTTCTATTTAATACTGTTATGTAAGAGGCGGCTGTAATACACTTGATAGTAGAATTAAAAGAGTAACATTGCAGTGTTTTATGTTTAACTCACTGCAAAAGGTGGAAGGGCGTAGAAAGGCTATGATGTTATGTGATGCAATAGGGTTAAATATGAAAGATCAAAAAGTACATACATTGCCATACTGGGGGCTACCGCTGCTAAGATAGTAGTAGCATACTGTGGTATAGAAGGTGCAGTCTAATTTGAATTTGGAAGGGCGGAATTAGCGAAATCGTACTAATTATGTTGTGTTTGACCAACTTGTTCGGAAAAGCTTGCAGTTGTTCAATTGTTGTTCAATGTGCACTTTGACCTGAATCTTGATTTTGATAATAAATCACAGATCTATTCACATTTTATTATTCGTTTTTCCCACAAAAGTTTGTCAAAGTATGAAACATCTTTTGTCTTTAGGCTGGCGAATGCAAGAAAGATCGATAATTGTTACCACTGTAAACTAATGAGAAGGAATGTATTACAGTGTATGTGTATTGTTTTGCAATGCCAAGCAGCCTGAGGTATTGGACAGCAATAATGTTTTGGAATACACTGACTCTTTGCGCTCTCGTTTAGTTGACCATTCAAAGGCATTTAACAAATTAGTATGGCAATATCGGGCCTGGAAATCACTAAAGGTTAATGTAAAACCAATTTCTATGAAGCCAAACTGTCGCTGAACAAGAGTAAAGCTTGCCAAATTGACCACAAATCACTGCTTGCAAGAACGCAGAGAAGGCACACACAGAAAAGCCAAAATCCCAATAATATTTCGCTCTATAAAAGGCCAAATTTGTCACAAAAAAAAACATTCTGTATCCATTTCCAATCTGTATCCATTTCCAAAGGTCACATGTGCGCATCTATTTGCCCTAAAGTTTGCTTGACATTATCATTGTTTGCCCCCTATCCATCAATGAACCATCTGGTGCCCCGTCTGCTGCCGCTCAATGCCCAAAAACTGTGTATGCATCGGGCCGTGGGACAGAAATAGCAGGACATTATTGGTTGTGGCGCTGAAAGCTCGCGTTGGAGAGAGTCCAGACGAGGAGCGGCAGAGACAGATGAGTTGCAGATGGGGTCAGATCTAGTCCACTGGGTTAATTTACTTCTGTACATGGAAGACGTGTTACAGTGAATTTGACTGAATCTGTATGAGTCCAAATGGGTTTGGACGGAGCAATCCAATAAAAAGAATCCGCCTCACGACTACGGTACTAACAGGTGACGTGAATAGCAAAGGATGCGGGTGAGAAAGTGAACGTTTTGTACTCCAAGACAACGTAGGCTTTACTGACAGGAAAGTACAGAGTGGAAATGGGGGGTGAGAGAGAAGGGAGGACATGCAGTATTTTGATGGCAAGATCCTCTCCAAAACGGCAGCTCTTGTTGGTATTGTAGTCGGTGTCGGTGGTGGCTTGGTCTCGAGTTGGACCCTGGTTTAGTCCTGGTTTAAGTGCAGCTTTTTGTGGGATTTTCAATGACTGCAGTCGTCCGGATCCACCAGAGGCGCTTTAGATCTGGTTTAGTCCTGGTTTAGTCCTGGTGTCGTCTTGGTTTAGTCGTGGTTTAGTCTTGGTTTAGTACAGCTCATTTTGGGTTTTCCATGTCTGCCATGGCCAAGATCGATCAGCAATGCTTTAGATCTGGTTTAGTCCTGGCCTAGACCACGGTTAAGTTTAGCTCTTGTCATCCATCAATCTCGGCCTCACCATTCATAAACTTTGTCCTTGTTTAAAAAAAGGTAGCTTGACTGTCTCACCAACTATTAAGCGGTTAGTCTCGCTGGAGTTATATCAAATCATTGACCCAAACATGTATAAAATGTATCTACACTAACCAAATTGAACTTCCAATCTTTTGCAATCTTCAACTGTAGTTTTTTTGGGTTTTTTTGCACATGGTCGTTCTTCGCTCACATCACTTGTAGTTAAGTATTTGCTGCATAGCTTGATTAAAAGAAAATCTGACAGGCGCCTGCTGTTTTTTTTATTTTTTTTTATCAGGTCTAGACAAAGTAATGAAGCACTTCAAACACGTCCCGTTCAAAACAGCAGCTAATTACTGCCTGGTCCTCCTCAAGCTGAGCCGAGAGGCCGCAGTTGTATCGGCTGAATGTAAAGACACGTTTATTTTAAAAAGCTTCAGGTCTCAAACGGCTGGCATAAGAGAACAGCTTTTGCCTTAGTGATCACTGTATTCTAGGCATTGTGGGTACATTGCAGAAGCTGGGGTTGGCATTATGTCGTTTCAGCGCCATATCTCAAATTAGTAACAGTATTCAAAAGTAGCTCAACCATTCACAGGCTTTACAATGTAGACGCTGCATAACAAATGTTAGAATTTTAATTGGAACCAAATAAAATACTAGCGCAGCTCGGTGGTGGAGTGGTTAAGTCACAGCACACGTATGCCAGGCGCCAAGTGCGTCGGTATTCGCAGTTCGGATACTGACTCCGACGATGTACTGCACGTCCTCCCTTCTCTTCATCCCCCATGTCACGCTTAACTTTCCTGTCCAATAAAGCCTTTGGGCAAAAAAAAAAAAAAAGAATAAAGAACTAATCTTGATGAACAAGACTTGAGACATCACAGATGGTGATGGTCGACTTTTTATTTCGATGTGAAGCGTATTCAAAAGTGTTTCAGTCAATTCGTGCAAACCCATTGTGACAGTTCACACATGCGACTTTTCACCCCCGAAGGCAATGAAATGATGAAAAATACATTCAAAACACAGCCAATCAAATGTGTTGGATATTTCCGTGCTCCGTTTCAGGGCAGATCGAGACTCGTGAAGCCGTATCGCTGCCCGCGTGTTCGATTCTGAACCTGCTGCGATGAGTGACGCGGGTCGTTTGTCGCCTCCCGTGGGTCGAGACCATTAGCAGCAGATTTTGCAACCGTTCATCTTCAAGTTTACTGTGTTCTTTCGAATGTAATTTATCTTCATATTATCAGTTTGTAGCTTCTCGTCAGCAGTGTATCTAATCAGAGTACTATTTGAAGTACTATTTCTTCTGCTTCTCTGCTTCTTCTATCTGTGGGGTTCCGTTTCCTGTTTACTGGGGCCATTTCGAGGACTTGTGACAATTCAAAACATGTCATATTTTGTCTTGGACTGTGAACGGCTTTGCCAATGTTCCGCTCTGCTCTGAAACCCATTGATAGCTTCATCCAGCTTCTATGACAGTTCTAAAATGACTGCTGGTTATTGCATAATCCCTGCGCCCGCCGGTCCTCCTGCTATACCAACCGGAAGTGGGCCTGGCCTGGTTGTGTGTAGTATGTCTTTAATTAGCGTGTCTAATCTGGCACAACACACCCGCTTGATTCGCGGCTCTGAGCGAGGGCAAAGCAGATTAACCCCAAGTGTTTCTTAAACACTTGGGATCTTTAAGGCCACAACTTCGTTACCGTCTCCTCACCCGCTCCTAAACTAGAACTACTATTACGGCAAAGCACAGGTTTACAAGGTGACATTAGAGGCCTTGTTTTGAGGAGTTTGAGACTTTGAAAAGGGAAATTCTTATGGATTCGGATAGGCTGAAACATTGACTTTTCAACCTTGAGGCCACCAAATAGTCTGAGTGGCTTTGCATGGTATTAGACTTTGGGTCCATCCCAAGCTTGGGTGTATTGAGAGTCATGAGGATTCAACCAGGTCTGTACGAGAACTAAACCTGGACTATACCAGGACATATATGACTGAACTAAGACAGGTGCCAGGTCTAAACTAGGACCTAACCATGACAAAACCAAACCTGGTCTACATCCCAATTCCAAACCATAATGGAGCTTTCTCTTCAACAAGACTAAGAGTCAAGGAACTAACTTCAACTCAGTCCAACTCAAGTCTAAATCAGGACTGAATCGAATCAATACCAGAACAAAACCATGACTTAACCAGGACTTAACTATTACATCTGGCACCAAGACAAAACAAAAACTAAAGTCGAACCAAACCAGAACTTAAAAGCCAGGTACCAGAATGAAACTAGTCGTCAAGTAAGACCAACCAATCCCGGTCTAGAGCAGCCCTAAATCTTGTACGTGGTGTCGTTGGTATGTTTTCCACTGTGTAGGCCTCACTCACCAGTTGACCAACATGGCAGCGTTGTTCCCGGCGAGAAAGGGCAGCTCTCCTCTGACGTGTTCCCAAACACATCCGTGGTACAGCAGTATCAGGACGCACCCGATTGTCATTCTTCTTCCCCCTGTCCTGCCCGGCTCCATGCATTCAGGTCAAAAGGTTATCCTGGGGGGGTGTCCCAACTTTTCGCAAATCTGTAAGAGGGAAAATCACCCAGACGACCCTTAGTCATGGGGGCACCCTGGTGGTATTGGTTAAGATCTAAGAATTAAGTCTTCCAGTCGAGACATAGCAAGTTGTCAATGGTTACGATGCATTATTGAACATACGTAATCCTGGTTCATCCAATAAGAAATCCTCGTCAAATAAATCAAAAATTGAGTAAAATCCCCCAAAAGTTAGCCACCCTCCATCACAAATTAGAAATAAATTGCCGTGTGCGGTCCTTCGGGGCTTGTTCTTGACCGTGCCTGCGAGTTGCCTTGGCAGTTGGTGCGTGCCGTTGCTCTTGGGATTGGCAGAAAGGGGCGGGGTTTAGGCGAGGATCCCGGGATAGGAAGTAGATGGATTGCCCCCCCCCCTCCCCCCTCCATCACACACAACCATCTCTCTCGCTCTCTGCTCTTCTCTCACTCACTCGCTGATGGCAGGTCGCAGATTGTAACCAGGGATTAGGGCGGTTCTCAAAGCGGATTTTGCCCTGAGAAAGGAAAGCCGTGCGCGCGTGTGTTTGCGTGCGTGTGTTTGTGTGTGTGTGTGTGTGTGCGCGCATGTGTGTGTATGTGTGTGTGAACGACGGCTGCTTGTGTACATGTCATTTGATTTATTTTTTTTATAGAATACAGTGAACTAAACCAGGACTAAACTAGAACTTAACAAGGTTCAAGTCCCAATATAATATATTCCGTGTTTGCAGCACCTTTTACCATTTCACGACGGGAATTTTAAACCGCACGTCATTCATAAACATAGAAACATGTTGCGGACGGTGTATTGTGTCACGCGTCGTCCCCAGTTTGTCGTCAGCGCATCATATTTGACTTCTTAAACAGTTCTCATGAGTGAAATTAGAAATAAATCAAGTAAGCTAAAATGTAAGCGAAAAAACATGCCTGTATGTTTGCACAATCATGCCAGAAATGAAGTAAAGTTGCAGGAAAGTTGACAAAAGTAACATCAATTTGTGGTCTTATAATTGCATCTGTTAATATATCAGTTATGGCCCACTACAGTAAGACTTATATTGGTATTGGCTCAAAAGAATCTGTATTGGACAATGCCTCTTAATTTGGATAATGTTTTATCAGTCCAGTTTTCAGATCAGTTTTTTCAATTTGCCAAAGTGTTTTGCATTCCACAGATCTACAGATTACACGTTAAGGTTGCCAAATGTTGTCTCAACTTCATAATACATTCCTATACAGCTAAAATCAACAGATAAAACAGTTGTAATCCCTTAGGTGCAAAGAGTATTTACATGATATATTAAGTGAGGATATTAATTATGCAACTTTGCTGGGAAATTGCCTCCTTAATAAACAAAATAAGATGAATTTGATTTGGTTGCTAATAGAAGTGAATGTGTAGTTGCTCAATTGAAATATTGAAATATTGATGGGATTTGGTATTGCCTCAACAGCCGCTAACACGGCCAAAACTGTGATGCAATGGATTTCCCCCCCCCCCCGTTTTAGATGCAGTTTGGATTCGCTATCAGGTAGGTTGCCAAATTGGCCACGGAAAGCAACAATAGCCTCATTTGGGATTGTCAGCCTTGCCCTTTCTGCTAAATCAAATCTAGTCTTTGCTGTGAGTGGATCAAATTGTCTTTAATACTCCCCCGTTTGGTTTGAGGCGCCTATCATTATAACACATTTATTCCCCGCTCTTGTTTACTGCTCTTTCTCGCTCACTTTATACCCTTTTTATTCGTCTGTTTGTTTGGCTCCAGGACAGTACACGGTGATGATGGCACACTTTTACCTGAAGAGGAAGATTGGATATTTTGTCATCCAGACGTATATGCCCTGCTTCATGACCGTCATTCTATCCCAAGTGTCGTTTTGGCTCAATCGCGAGTCTGTGCCTGCCAGGACCGTCTTTGGTGAGTGAAACCGAGACTAACCAATTTTGAAGCTTTTATTTGTTTGCGTAATATTGCTATTGTACCAACCAGTGACTACATGAATAGGGGGCCGGTATAGGGCTTGTGGGTGGCACTTGATTCGAATTAAACCGGGTATGATGCACAATGCTTTCTCAGGTCACAATATAATCGTAGCAACTTAAAAAAGAATCAACGTGACAATATTAGAAGGTGCATCATTCACGCTTGATCACATGCACCCCCACATATCTCCCCCAGGTGTAACCACAGTCCTGACCATGACCACTCTGAGCATCAGCGCCAGAAACTCCTTACCCAAAGTGGCCTACGCGACAGCTATGGATTGGTTCATCGCCGTCTGCTACGCCTTTGTGTTCTCGGCGCTGATCGAATTCGCCACGGTCAACTACTTCACCAAGAGGAGCTGGGCATGGGACGGCAAGAAGGCCCTGGAAGCGCAACACCCCAAGGTACCATGAGGGGGCGACAAGATTAAAACCGCCTACATGCAATATGGGTTTATAGGAGCTCGGTGTCCTTGTCCAAAGCAGCATAATGTCCTCCCAAATGTAATAGGATGAAGTTAGCAATGTAAAAAATGTGCTTTATCTACTGACAATGTTAGTTTCAAGGGCCACGCTAAGATTAACTGTATTTAAGCATGTATATATATATATTAAATATCTTTTTTATTTTATTCATCACAAAATAAGTCATAAAGAAGGGAAGACATCCAAAGACACGCACATAAAGTCCAAAAGAAAAGTTTTGTCCAATGTCGGCAAGAAGCAAGCAATTTATAATCCCAACTAAGGGTTTAACCAAAAAATGTAAACATAAACAACATTTACAGTTAACAAATTATTACTCACGCAACTGTCGAGAAGTGTAGTTTAAAGTGTAGTTCTTTTTATTATGACTAGGACCCTTTGTTCATCAAAATATCACAAATATTCGTCAGCAAAAGTGAGTCTAAATAAAAAAAAATAAAAAATACAATAAAATTTGTATTTTTTTTTAATAAATAAATACAAATAAAATAAATAGAAATGAAATGAAATGAATACAATTAAATACAATTTAAAAGAAAATGCAATAAAATTAAGAAACATAAAGAAGAAACATGCATGCTCAGCTGACCCCAATACATTTTTGGACTATTTTTGATTAAGATAATCTATTGTCCAAAACTGGATCATTGCCCCACAGGTACAGTTTTAAGGCTACTGAACACATTCATTTTCAGGTATTATAACGACATCATTACAAATGTGTTTGTGTAATGAAGGTAACCAGTTATAGGTTGGCAATGTGGTCTGTCTGCAAACCATTTACCACAGAACTTTTGACAAGATATGGCCATCATTTAGTTGTGCTGTAGATGTTGTAAACACATGCAAATTAAATTATAAAAAGAAAGTTTCAGACCCCTAGAGGAGACTGTTGGACGTGACTACAATCATTAACAAAGCCTTTCCACCGGAGGGCGAGACTACAAATGTTTACCAGTGTACAAATCTCAAATCATTACAGCGAAAGAGAAAAGCATTGATCGTCTGGGGCTGCGGAGTGAGAGCAAATTATACACCCTACCATTTAAAACTACTTAATCCACTGTGGAAAATACAGGCGTAACAATGTCTGCAGATGATTAGTTATGGATGTAGAAATTATTGTTACGATCCATGAGGAAAAAATATAGGATATGCATTTGATTGTGCTTTCTTGTATAGTCAAACACTCAAGGTCTGTGACTAGTGCTGGGTTGGGTTTGGTCCTACTTTAGTCCTAGTTTGGTCCAGTTTACAAACCTAAAATATAATAGTCTTGGTCCAGTCCAATAGTGAAGTTCTGGTTTAAATTCTTTGGAATCATAAAGTTCTGGTTTGATCTGATTTAGTCCTGTTTTCTACCGTATAGTCTTGGTTTAAGTCCTGGTTTGATTTCATTTTTAAATGAAAAGCCATTCATAAATATAATTTGATTTGATTTAGGGTTGTAAAAAAAACATATGCCAATATGCCAAAACTGGTACATAATTATTGTTTCATGTATCTTATTTCATTCATTTACTCAATTCTGGGAAAATAAATAAAATAAATAAACAGGGCCAAATTCAACCTTTCCAGAGTAGTTTTAGAACGGTTTTGAACTGTATTAGTGATATGAAAGAAGGGTGCTATTATTATCATTGTGGTATCAAAATTGGTATTGAATATTAAACCCTTTCTTTATTAACTCGTGTCTGAATTTTTAGTATTGTGACAAAATCCGCCAAATTCACCAGGACATATTTTGAATAGATGAATAGATAATAGACTTTTTGGTCATTTTCTGCAGAAACGTGACCCAATGGTGCTGTCCAAGAAGCCCAACAACGTGTGCTCTGCCGGGGTCAACTACACCCCAAACCTGACCAAAGACGTGTCCATCGCCACCATCTCCAACATGACATCTGTCCAGCTCCGAGGCGCCGAAGGCAGGATGATGGACCCCAAAAAGACCTACAACAGCGTCAGCAAAATCGATAAGATGTCCCGAATAGTTTTCCCAGTGCTTTTTGGTACCTTCAACTTGGTCTACTGGGCGACGTACCTCAACAGGGAACCGCTCGTCAAGGGCGCCATCAATCCGACGTAATTTTAGTGTTTTTTTTTTTTTTTCTGAAAGACCCAAGAAATGTAAATGGACAGAAGAGTTTGTGGTACAATGTTGTTGTTTTTTTTTCTTCTAGACTAAAGAAATCCAAGCTTGGAACTATCAAGCCCATTGGATGAAAGAAAAAAAAAAAAAACTGCAATTTTTTTTCTTCTTCTGCTGCTAAAATTTGCATGACGCCATCTTTAAATTCAATGTATGGATACGCACACTTCAACTGCAACTTTTGGACAACACGAAATGAGAAAATGGTTTGACGTGCGCCACGGTTCGGGAAAAAAAACCCGGCAATTACCCCATCCAAGAAAGCATACAAAAAATAAAAAAAAATCACCTACTTTTGAGTGTAAGGATGGTGGTTTCCCTTGAGATTAATGCTGCAAGTTCTTTAATAATTTCACGTCACGTCTCAGTTCTTTCAAAAAAACAAAAATAAAAACAAAAACAAAAATCTTGCCTTTTTCCCTTACGGCAGTGGCTCTGTCTTTGTACAGCTTTACTTGAACATTCAAAAAGACTTCTGCTGCAGGCCTGATTTCCCCAGAGAATTGCCAGTCAAAGCAGTTCATTGTCTTGATATGGAATAAGTCAAAAAAGAAGGGGGAATGAAAATAACATGCGGTTAAAGATGATATATACATTGCAAGTTGTATTGGAGAGAATTCCTTGAAGCATGCGATATACAAATGTTCTCGGCCCACTTTTGCACCCTGTTGACAAAATTGAGGCCGGGTTTTAAGTGAATTTCGAGGTCAGTTCACGCGACTTGGGAAGTGATATGCACAGATGAGAAGGTAGCGCTTAAAACGAAAAGCCGCGCCCTAAATAAGTGAAGCAAAGTGTTATATTTGCAATTTTAGCCAATGTACTTTGAACTTTTAGACATTAAAAACAAGGCGCGCACCACTACTCTACTGGCTGAATGTTTTACAGCAAGTGCGGTTTGGAGTTTGCGTGTTCTGCCTGTGTTAAGGAGTGCTCTGGCAGCTGCAGTTACCGCCATCAACCTGCAACATGCACATTTAGTGGGTAATCCTTCAGCTAGGTACTCCATTTGTTTTAAAATTTGGAAGGAGAACAAAACAAAAAAAAAGTGCCTGGATAAATGTAGGACAAATTTCGGCAAAGTGTATCCGACTTTACCATTCAATTGTATTTTAAAATATTAGATTTGTAACGGTTTGCAATGACAAATGAGTGTAACGCTGATTCGTCTACATGACACTGCCAGAAACAGTTCCATGTTTTCATGGCGCTTTTAGTGATAAATTGTCTCCATAGTAACCCGTTGTGGAGCAGCATAAACTGTCAAATACAAAGATGGATAACTCATTGGAAATCATAGGGCAATTCTCCTTTTAAAAGAGCTGCTGCAAGACCGCTGACATTTGGTGAAATTAGGCCGACATTCATAAGGGAAATCATGTAAATAGACTTTGACTTTCTCTTTTTTTCTTTGACACGAAAATATGTTTGGAAAAGCCAAAAAGGTCGGCTTCAAAACAACATGCATTGAAATGTAATTTTATCTTTCAATGTGCCATAGTGAATGCATAATTAATACCTTTTTAAGACAGAAAATACTCAGTATTACTTGGGCCTAAATGAGGATTGTTTCATTTTGGACAGACTTGGCATTGAAATGGATCAGCCGTGATTCTGGTCTGGCTCTCGAGACTCGGATCCTAGACTGGTCACATCACCGGACTCAGTCTGTGGACTTGGAACCTGGTCTCGGATCATCGACTTCAGTCTCAGTCCCAGGTTTAAGACCCTAATCTCGGGACCAGACCTTGGACCAGACCCTGGACCAGACCCTGGTCGCAGACACGGACCCAGACACGGACCCTGGACATGGACCCAGGACTTAAACCGTGGACTCGGACTTGGGACTCGGATCTTGGTCTCATACTCTGGTCTCGTCTTTGGACCCGGTCCCCGGACTGGGACCTTGGTTGCGGTCCTAGTTTTTGACCCTGGTCTCAGACTGTTGTCGTGGACTAAAGACTCCAGCCCCGGTCTCGGACTCTCGTCTCCGTCGCTGGTCTCGCACCCTGGTCTCGCACCCTGGTCTCGCACCCTGGTCTCGCACCCTGGTCTCGCACCCTGGTCTCGCACCCTGGTCGTGGTCCTGGTCTGGTTCTATGTGAATTAGAAGCTACAGGCACAGGCGACGTGGTCAGCGTGTCTTAGCTTGGCACACGTTGGACTATGACAAGATCTACTCAGGAAATATATGGCCCATGCTAATAGTGAAATGTTCCATGGACATTTTCTGCTTTTAACAATGTTTAAAAGTAGTTTTTGCTGCAGGGACACATGTTTTTATGCTAGAATTGATGCGTATTGTAAACAAAGAGCTGCTAATGTTGTGTGAACATTGGGACCTCCCCACTGTACAATAGGTCTGTTCATGTCAGTATTTAAAGTCTAAGCGGTTCTGGTCTGTGTGTGCCAAATGGAGCTGAAGTAGACTTATCGGGCTGCACAATAATGAGACTAAATATCACTGCTGATGTTGAAATGACATGGTATGAATCAGAACACGCCTCAATATTCGGTCAACTGAAGGAAACGGCATTTTGTTTCTTTGTGAACTTTGCATTTTTTCCAATGCTTCGATAACAAATGGCTATTTATCGTGCAGCCCTAACGTTGCATTTTTATTCTTTGAGCGAAAATATGAGCAGATGTTTCATGTTCCGTGCTTGTTAGATCCAGCCTTGGTGTTAAAAGTAGTCCAGTTGAGTAATGTTGAATCTTTATGTCGGTCTACGCATCTCCATGGCAGCAGCTCTTTTCACATGAGGCGAGTCTGTCCCTGCTTGTGCTATATACTGTATCTAACACCCATTTGTCTTTACTTTTCAGTGGCAAATGACAATGTTTTAACAGCAGAACGGACTGGAACCCGTGAATGTGACGTTTTACATTTTGGGGCAAAACATTTGACTTTCTTTTTTGTTGTTGTTGTTGCTGGAAACAAACACAATGGCTGTTCATGAGTGACACTTTCAAAAGCAGATGAATTGATGGAAGCGAGGGAGAAAACCGGGTCAGGGGTCAAAAACCGCAGCTTTTGTGGGTTTCCCCCCCCCCATTGCAGGGGTCCGGGAAACTTTCTTTTTTGTTGTTGTTGTTGCTGGAAACAAACACAATGGCTGTTCATGAGTGACACTTTCAAAAGCAGATGAATGTGATGGAAGCGAGGGAGAAAACCGGGTCAGAGCGTGTCAAAAACCGCAGCTTTTGTGGGGTTTCCCCCCCCCCATCTGCAGGGGTCCGGGAAATCTCAATATTGTGTCAGAATGCGCAATGAATGAATTGTAAAAATAGTGACACGCGGTAACGGCGCTGCATATTGGTTAATGTTATGGCATGTATTTTATCTTTCCAATCTCCAAGCAAGACGCAACTAGCCCCTCCCTTTCCTCTCATCCTCCATACATCTGTTAAAGAAAGGATTAAGTTGCTTCCCCGCCAGTAGCAAGCCCCCTCAACCCTCAAAAAAAAAAAAAAAAGATTTAAGCCGTCAGACTGGCCGACCGCTGATGACAAATGCCTGTGAATTTCCGTGTCGCGTCTGGACAGCTGTGGCTTGCTTCATGGGACAAATTTAGGATTGATTACATGTACTTTGGCCTAAGCTAGCTCGCGGCTAACGGAGCAGACCGGATTTACAAGTGGGGTCTTTCAGCTGTGACGCTTTGCACCGAGTTCGAATGAGGAACCAGGCCCTTAGTTATTTATTTGGACATGCATTTTATACTCTATGGCAAGAATGGGAAATAAACAATAAATAAATACAACGTTATCGTTTTATTTTGACATCTGGGTAGTATTTGCTTTACTTTTGTGAAAATGTACCTTCAAAATAAAAGCCTCTTAAGAATACCTTTAATGGCCCCGAACCAAAAGGACGTGAAACAAGTTGTGCCTGCACCACCTCAATTATTTTGTCTGTTAAATAAAGAAATGATTTAGTACCATCTACATCATTGGGACATTTGATGCCCGATGTAGTTTTCCCTTTAAAATGTATAATAGTACGTGACATGACGCAAATACAGAGAGATAGAATTATGTGTACAATACCCATCAAATTCAAATGCATTTTCATTTTGTGATATTGTTACTACACAATGTACATTTTGAAAGTCAATTTTCAACAAGATATGATTTTTTGTGTTTTCATAATTGTATGTACGGTATCACAATGTTACTTTAAAAACCTCATTATTGACTTATTCGAGAAATGAAATGTAACACCGAGCACTTGTACATTTACCGTTTTATTAAACTAGCAGCAGTAGTTTAGCAACGCAAGACTGATTAGCATGGGAGACCTTGTTCGACAACATTTACTTGTATTTTTTAAAGAATTTGTTCAGATTGATCATGATTGCTGCGAGTCATTGTCGCCAGAGCTGGGCTGAAGCATTTGTTACGATTCCGTTTCATGTATTGTATTGTTTTATGTAAATGATCAAATTAAATAAAAATGTTGAACCAAGATGTTTACAAGTTTGTTTGCTCCGTTTTCTTTCTTTTTCTCCATTCAGCGTGCACCCACGGCGCCACATCCCACGTTGGATAGAAAAGACATTTTTCTTTTAATTGTCATCCATAACTTTTGGTGCAAATCATTATTCCAGATAATGCAGCGCATTCAAACTGCAATTTGGAGAGCAATTACGCAAAATTGTGGTTATCTTCATTAGTCTATTTAATGAACAATGCAGACCAGGGCTTCTCCCGATGACTCTTGTATTTTTACTGAACCAAGAATAACAAACAGGTTTCATTGTTTGCAGGAAGAAAACGTGAAATAGGAAGCCGACATTTGAAAGAATAACAGTAGCGCTTGTAGTATTTTTTATAAGGTACAGTATGATGGTTGGGACACATGCACCCCTGCCTCACAGCAAGAAGATCCTGGGTACAACTCCCATATCGGACGGGGGCTGATACGCATCGTCAGGGAGTCCTACAGGCACAATCCTCAGCTACGCACTGGGAATCCGGGCTCATTCTGCAGTGTGTTTGCCCACAGCTTCCACTCCACTGAGAAACTGTTATAGCAGCGATAACACTAGCGGTGGCAGTAGGAGTTGTAGTTTCCAAAAGTGAAAACCAGCTGGAATTTTTGCGCACCGCATTTATCCACATTTCAATGTCGGCGTAATCCCTCATTCGTCCAGTAAAAGATTCCCTTGTAGTCATTTGTTTCTAAAAACAGGGACCGGATGAAGACAACTGAATCTTTTTTTTACACATTTAAATGTAAAAAAACAAAACAAAAAACTATTGAACCATAGAGAGCAACCCCAATGCAGTATAAAACACATTTTGACACATAAAGGGCATAAAAGGCACACAAATATAAGGGTGATTGCCAGGTTACACAACTCTTCGACTCCACTCCGTGTCACAGAGCTGGAAGTGAGACCTCTTCCGTCAGCTCCAGTGTCTCATACACGATCCCCACCACCACATGAAGGTGTCCTCAAGCTTCGGACCATTTCGTTTGTGCTTTGAGTTCATGAGACGAGAAGATGCCCGCCACGTCCTGGATTTGTTTGTTTTCTCCAGGCACACTGAACCACCGGGAGACAACGATGGCTTGGCTTTGAGCAAGGCAAGTTCATTTGTAGAGCACGATTCGAACACAAGGCAACTCAAAGTGCTTGACACAGCACGACAAATAATGCATTCAAATCACAGACATCACCAAAACCGTTGAAGACATAAAAGAGAAGAGTCCGAAGAGAAGAGTGCGACGCTGTCACGGCCTCCAAGTTCAAATCTGAAGAAGCCCTCGTGGTGGATTTGCTGTTGGTGACCACCACTTCTTCAGTCTTCAGACCACTTCTTTTAAAACCCAATGTGACAACGGTGTAACACGAGGGAAGTCATGGACCGGTTTGAGCTTGAAGACTTGGAGGATGGGATTGACCAGAGTGCGTCTCAGGAATTCGAGGTGCACGGACAAAAGGATTTCTTTCTGGACTTCGAGGTGCACGGACAAATTTTGACTTTCTGACTTTTGATTTGACATCTTGATTGTGAAAGGCGGCGTTTCGCTCATCCCCTCCACAGATCCGGATGATAAGCATTGCATATGAAGAGATAAGGGAAAATGTGTTGCAGGGTTGAAATGCCATGCAGGGTTGAAATGCCATGTAATATCTTCATGCAGGCAATTTCTTGTTGTGCAATTTATGTTAATCCCCTTTTTTAACCCCCTTTTTTATTTTACTGTCGAAGGCGTCAATGACCCGTAATCTGACCCGTTCAAGTTTTAGGACTTTGGCAAATGTCATAAAACTTTAACCACTCAAACAATCAAACAATGAAAAGACAAACCACAGTGAAGGAGAAATCCACTCACATTCTCGGACAGGGTGGTCCTGGATGTGCCCACTGTCCTTCTGATAATTGTCATTGTCCAAGGACCTGACGTTCATACCAATCCCAAATCTCGTTTATTCATATTCCTTCGATCTTCAATGATTCTGTGGCATCGGTAGCAGGCGACACAGTGGCTAGCACTCTCGCCTCACAGCAAGGAGGCCAACGGAGCTTTTCTCTGCAGAGTTTGCATGTTTTTCCCGTGTCTGGGTGGGTTTCCCTCTGGGTGGGTTTCCCCCGGGCACTCTGGTTTTCTCCATCAACCCAAAATGAGCACAATCTGGAAGCTTCCAGCTCCGGCAGTAGCTATGGAAGCAGCTGGATGGACGACAAAGCTGAGCTCCAGCGGAGCTTGAGATCTGGATCCCAGAGCTGCAGGTTGCCCCAGAAGCATTGACGGATTAATAAAGTGTACCTTTACCTTAAGTACTTCCAAAAGTAGTCATCCCTTTAACTGCTCTGCAAACACTGAAACAGAAAGGGTTCAGTGCACCTCACACCCCGAGCGATGGTGGTGTCTGCACCAGAGCACTTAGGCTGCCGCCCGTGTCTCCCTTGAGTTTTCTTCATTTGGTTTGACGTTCATGTACCGCTGAGTGGCATGTGGCCCAGAACATTCTTCATAAGATGCTTTCTCTTTACTCTATATACACTTGTATTTGTGTAACTTGGGTTTTCACAGGACAGAACAATGCTTTACAATCTGCAGACTGAGTTGTGTGCATCCACATGTATGCATGATGTTTGTGTTGGATTTGATGAATTGCTCATTCATCTTGGAAACAGCCAATCTTGAGACCTTCTTTGGATTCAGAGCATGTGACTTTAATCTGTACTGAGCTGGTCCATAGGTCCATAAGTCTTTTCAGAAACTTGGTGTTGGCAGTGTTGTCAAAATCCTCCAGGTAGATGATGCTTGGCATGGCATTAGAGCGTCCAGGAGAAACAGTACATTTCTTCCTTCATGTTCTTGTCTTTTCTCTCTTGTTGACTCCATATGAACCTGTTTCCCAACAGAATAATGAGCTTGTTAAGTCTGAACCTTGCAGCAGTTCCTGATTCAAAGATTCTTCGCCACCAAAACGCAATCAAAGACGACGCGCAGCTTTTGTTTCCAAGGATGTCTGACTCCATGGTGATCAATGTCTTTGCTGTGTTAGATCCAGCTATTGGCTCAAGATGAATGCAGCCCTTTACCAGCTCGTGAGGCTGGCCACTTGTGTATCGGAGCAGAAACTGTAGTCTGTCACATGCAGTGTTTTTGCTCCATTTCTAACTCCAGAGATGCTTCTCCACATTTCCTTTGCCATTTCTCACCTTTTCTTGTAATGCCGTAGCCTTTACTTCTCACACAAGTGGTAATTCACACATAAATAATTCTTAACATCTAATCCCGAAACGTCTTTGTATTAACTCAAGTTGTTTTGTCAAACCTGACATTTAGTTGTGCAACGTATGGATTTTTTGCTTTATAATCCACATTTTTCAGCATGCTGGACTTGAAATTTGATTGTCCTTTCTACACAACAACAACACAATAATCCACGAAATAGACAAAAAAAATACATGTCCAGAATATCTACAAACACATCGGCGTCATTCAACATGAGAAGCAGCAAACATTTGTCCATTTGTTTTTCAAACAAAACTGAGGGCAGCTAAACACTTTGAGAAATGTTTTAGCTATTCACATTAAACATTGAATCCATCCACACAGAACTTGGCACAATTAGGACATCCAAAATAAGTGGGATAACTAAATACCCTAAAGCCAACAGAAAAGTAACAAACTCTTTGGATATAGAATGTTCATCTTGCCTTATTATTTTCAAATCGTTTAGCCGTTTCTTCTTTGTCAGACCCTCTCTCTCTTACTCATGTTACACTTGTGTTACAAGTGTTCATCCGGGAGCCATTTCTAGGCTCTGATTGGTGGACTGTTTTTAAGCACTGTCTCTGATAGGCTTTTTGGCTTAACTCTTCCGTTCATCTTTGTAATCCTTTTCACTAAATTATTATTTTATCAACCCACACCCACCGTGTGGTACGCTGGAGCCACAGCCAGGGACAAACAGAGACGACAGCACATTGTGCTTCTGCTGAGAAGGTGATCGGCTGCAGACTTCCATCTCTGCAGGACCTGTACGTCTCCAGGGCTCTGGGACGAGCAGGTCGGATCACAGCTGACCCCTCTCACCCTGGACATGGTCTGTTTGAACCACTCCCCTCAGGCAGGAGGCTACGGTCCATCCGGACCAGAACCTCCTGCCACAAGAATAGTTTCTTCCCCTCTGTCGTTGGACTCATGAACACTTCAAAACACCTGTCACTTTAACTACAATTTAATCAACAAGTATTGCACTGTTCCCTTCAGCACTACAACTGTAAATCTAACTGTAAATGTAACTGTACATTAGGCGTACATACCAAGTCTAGTTTTATCTTATTAGTAAATTGAAACTGTTTTCCTTTAACGCATGGCTTATTTGATATACTGTGCTTCATTATTGTTCATTGTTTTACCGAATCACCAAAGCAAGTTCCTGGCCTGGGAATTTCACAATAAACCTTTTCTGATTCTGATTCTGGGTTGTAACATTTTATTTAGAAACCAAATAAATACCGAATAATTATATAAACCATACACTGTAAACCAAAATTACCACAAATATAAAAAAAAGACTTAAGATAATAACAAAGATGTGAAGAAATACATTTCTAAATAATATTAGTATAAGCATTGAGTTAATATTAACCTCAAAACTTCCAATTCAAATATTGCTTTTATTTGAGGATTACCATAAGCACGTTCACTTGAAAATATTTTCTTTCCAAAAATAAAAGAAGCATTGAAAATGTGACCAAGCCTCTGTGCTTGTACCCTTCTTCTCCACAAGAGGGCAGTAATGTCTCTTTATTTAATTGAGTGCTTTCTCCTCAGTTTTATTTGGGGGGGGGGGGGCTTTGCTGGGACCAAAGACTGGTGGATGTGACTTCCAGTTCTAAGTATTGTCCAAACAAACCCTAAACCGGGACCGTGGAGTTCCCAGGAGCCGTGTTTAGTCCACGGGGTCGTCTCTTGCGCACCACGGCAGCCTGTGCGTAGACTTCGGCCTCTTTGCCTTCATCAAACCCTACATTAACCTTCATTAATATGCGGCCCAAACAAACCTAACCTTTGTCTAATTAATTCACCGGTCGTTTACTTACAATGCTGCTGCGTAATGGGCTTTGTTCCGAGAGCAGGACACGACCAAAACAAAGGAAAGTGCCCACCTTTAAAAGGCTTGTGGATGTAGCCGAAGAAGTCCACATCGTTTTGCTAATTAGATGCATTAGATCACGTCTAATTAGTCTCTATCGTGATTATTAGTTGCATGACGTAAAATAGATTTGTAAAAATGTAGATTTTTTTGGGATAAAAAAAAAAAAAAGTTAATTTACTGGTTTTTGTTCGTCATTGAAATGCGAGATCACGTGACGCCATTACTGGGAATAAACTCACACAAATATATTTACTTTTAGCTCCACTGTCCAAGTGTCAAATCACCTCAATCAAAATATCTGCACGAGCCATTGTTTTAGGACCGGTGCGACTGAACCTTGTGTTGGTCTGTTTTGGCTGCTGCGTCGTGCAAAGTGTGTCTTCTGTCCTGCTTCGCGTTTGGCGTCAGACCCTCCAAAAAGACAGAAATCCCTCCATAAAACCAGCTTGAGTTCGTCCAGGTGCACGCACTCGCTGCTGGATGACTCACGCGCACCCAGCGGTTCACCAGCTCCACGCCGCGTCACCAAAGAAACCTCTGCTTCATCCCCGCGCGCACAGACGCACACACTCCCGCGCGCAGAGAGGGGGGTGTGCACCAGGGGATGAGAGACAGAGAGAGAGACACAGAGAGAGAGAGAGAGAGGGAGAGAGAGAAGGCTCAGTTCCACTTCTCTCATTGATCCTCAGCTCCCACGGACAACATACCCGGGTCTACCCCCGTATCCCCCCTCTCCCTGCATCCTCGGGCACACATGACAGGCGCGGGGAAGGCAGCAGAGCGCGTGGGCGGATGAGGAAGTTCACTGCAAACAGTCGGATTCTCTTGGCACTTTAACGCAGCGCCGTTACTGCGCTCCCGGGGGTCTCCGCGTCTGCACCTTTTCGGTCGGTACAGGTGATCCGCATTTATGGGAAAATGACAGTCAAGTTCGTGGGCATACGCGCGCTCCTGCTCGCGCTCCTGCTCGTCTGCGGAGCTCGGTGAGTCCATTACGCACGTCCCTTCTTTGCGCCATTGATGCTTTAAAAGTTGCATGGGTTATTGGTGGAATTGGGTTGACGCGCGTTCTGGTTTTAGAGGGGCTTTCCCCACGTATTCTCACGCGCGTTCTCGTCATGAGACTTTGCCAACACTTGCATTCTGCGCCTCATCCCTCCACAGCAGCAGAGAAGTGCACATTCCGCGCAAACTTTAATCAGTGCGCAGTCGTTAATTGCTTCTGCAGACTCATTGATTCTTGTTTTGTCTTATGTCACCCCCCCCCACTACCAACCCCCCTCCCCGCTCCCCAACCCGTCCCAAAATTGCCCACCCCTTACATCTCCTCCTCAGTTGTGATCTTCTGGAATATGGCGACGAAGACGAGGAAGACCAGCACGACACCGCTGTCAATCAACTGTTAGTCCCCAGGTCGCACCAAGCAGACGCCACGAATATACTCAACAATCTGCTCAAGGAATACGACAAGACGCTCCGCCCTGACATAGGAGGTAGGACCACTGGGCCACTGGACCACTGGCACTGGAGGGAACTTAGTTATGGCCACGCTATGGAGTTTGGTAGTCGCATTTTTGGTTCAGCGATCATGAAACACAGCATGAGCTCGAGTACATGGGCCTAGCGTTTCTGTCGATGCCTCTTTGACTAATGGTGGTCTTTTATATAATGTATCTGTAATTATGTCTCGAGAGCTGGGTGTGTTGTTGTAAAGGTGCATTATGTAACTTTTCTGGAGGAGAGTTTGTCACCTGCTTGTCTCGCGTGGCCTGGAGTTCCACAGCATAAGATTAAAGGAGACCTCTTGTGGTTTTTAGGGGGGCTTTGTACTCATTTTACATTTTGTTTTCTGCACATCTTAAACAGGTTCACTGACTCCCTGTTCAAAACCGCAGAACTTGATCATTTTAAAGCCCTGAATGTCTCACTTGGCCTCTTCATTTTTTCAACTATTCCCAACTAAGTATATGTGGGGATGTGGGCGGGGATAGGGGGTAGGTGAAAACAGCAATTTTCTGAACACTCAGCATCCAGGAATGAATCGAAAGGCAACGTGGCGTAAAGGAATGATGAGGAAACGCTGTTGTAACGAGGTTAAAAACTCATTAAAGTGGATTTCGCATCATATGTCTCATTTAAGCTCATCAAGCATTTTAATTGCATATAAAAAAAACAAAAAAAAAACAAAAACATTCATTCTAACTGTGAGAAATAACATCTCTGGAGAAAAGTAGGTGGCAGACTGTAACCTCCACCAGAAAAGTTACACCGTGCACCTTTAACTCTTTGTACAGCATCGGTTGAATAGAAATCCGAGTAACAACTATAAAAACTATTCACATCTTACAAGCGTCGGTTTACAATTGAGGTAGTGCAACGTTGACCCTGAGCTCTCTTTTATATTCACTTGATTCAAACGGCGTCATGGCCTCGCGGTTGCCAAATAACTGAATATGAGAATGAAACATGCCAAAAAAGGTGCACTTCCCTTTGTGCCAGCTCCGAAGCGAAAATGCTTGAATTAGATTTGGAATTTCGCTGAAGTATAACGAGCAAGTCTTGATCCACCCGCAAAAAAGGGTCCTAAAAAAATGAATCGTTGCTCACGCTACGATGACATCACGATCTTGCGATACGTGCGATAATCGATATACTGCTCGCGCTATTCTACGATATATACCCGTATTTTTTTTAAAGAACCCAATGCATTTTAACAACCTTTTTTCTTTGTTAAACCACGACCAAAATGTCACAAGTCTTCCCATCTACAACGATTTTACTTTCTATTTTTACTACTTACTGCCTAGTAATGTATGTATACAGTACATGTTCCCAGCAGAAGGCAGGTGCTGCACTGAGGAGTGAAGAGTATAAATGGGGCTAAAAACAGGAGATGCACCTTTAAGTCATTTGAGACGGAATCAGGAAAGTCAAGACCGTTTGTCTAATCAATAACTAAGATTATTCAGGTCACAACGTAATCGCACAAATGAAAAAAAATATATAATTTGACCATTTTAGAAGCAAAAATACGTTATTTCAGTTCAATCTAGACCCTACAAAAGTTAATCTGAACGTAAAAAGATGTTAATTTACATATTATTGTTGGTGGATTATTAACTCATTAACTTGACGGTTCATAGTTTGTTTTAATCAAAGCTGGTCACGTACAGCACGATTATGCTTCTTCTCATTTGACATTGCCAATGGGTAGATGGATCGATTACTACTTGATGATGTCACAAGATGCAACCGAGCATGTTCAGCTCGAAATATGGAGGATTAAGATAAAATCATAAGATAAAATCACCTTTATTTGTCCCACAATGGGGAAATTCCAGTGTTGCAACAAAGGGTACAGAAGAACTATATTCAGTCAACTCCAGATATCAGAACAATCGCAGTTGAATGTTTACAACATTTTCATTTTTTTAAAATCAGCTCTATTTTTTTCATTAAAAAAAAGAAAACTCTTATAATCTTAATAATAATAATAATAATAATAATAATAATAATAATAACAACAACACTCTTATTTACAGCTGTCAAATGGACAGAAAATATTGCACTGGGATGATTGACATTATGTCCCAGTATTGCACATGATTATGACAGTATTGCACAGGATTATGACAGTATTGCACAGGATTATGACAGTATTGCACAGGATTATGACAGTATTGCACAGGATTATGACAGTATTGCACAGGATTATGACAGCTGAATGACACGTTCAGGACCAACAGTGTTTGTTGTAAAGTCTGAAGGAAAGACCTGTGAAACCTCTCCTTCACACAGCGAGGGTGGATCAGTCTGTCACTGAAGCTGCTCTCCAGAGCAGACAGTGTCCTGCAGGGGGCGACACTCATGGTCCAGCATAGATGTGAGTTTAGTCAGGACCCTTCTGTCCCCCACCTCCTGCACCAAGTTCAGAGCACAGCCCAGGACGGAGCTGGACTTCTTGATGACTTTGTCCAGTTTCTTCCTCCTCCTCTCTGTGATGCTGCTGCTCCAGCAGACCACACCGTACAGGAGGGCCGATGCCACCACCACAGAGTTGTAGAATGTCCTCAGGAGTGGCCCCGTCACTCCAAAGGACCGGAGTCTCCTCAGGAAGTAGAGCCGACTGTACAGTGCGTCAGTGTGATGAGTCCAGTCCAGTTTGTGGTTCAGATGAACACCCAGGTACTTGTATGAGTCCCTCTCTCAATGTCCCTTCCCTGGATGTTCACTGGTGAGGGGGGCAGCAGAGTGGCGTCTGCGGAAGTCCACCACCATCTCCTTGGTCTTCCCCGCTTCCTTGGCCTTCTTTTGCTGACACCAGTCCACAAAGTCCTGCGCGAGTCCTCTGTACTCCGCAGAAGAGAACTTCTGCAGGACACAGCTGTCCGTGTCGTGTCTGAGGTCTGCAGTGTAGAGGGTGAAGAGGAAGGGCGCGAGGACGGTGCCCTGGGGCGCCCCCACACTGCAGGGCCGAGTGTCACACACACAGTCCCGTGCAAACCGACCCCAGTTTGTGGCGTAGTCCAGGATCCACTCCGCCAGGATTAGTCTAACCTGCACGAGCAAAACTAAATGTTTTTCAGGAGGAAACGATATACATAGTGACTCAGAACTTGAAGGCACAACCATCACTCTCATGAGCTTCCACACGGGAGGTTGGTTTTTCACTGCCGCCCAAACCTTCTGCTGATTACAGGCTGTTGTATTTCTGGGCTGATTTTTTTTGGGGAGCAATCAAAAACCCTGCCTTTCGGTGGAGCACATACTGCTGCCATCGAGTTCCTCACATAGGAGGTCCGCTAATCAAACCCCGACCACCAGGCTCACCCCCCCCTTGGAGACTTGACCCTCTCAGCTTGCCACAAAAGTGATGAAAGAAGGATTTGCTTTTGTTTTTCGGGCCGTTCAAAGAAATGCAGCCGGCAACATCAAAGTCAGGGCGATGTACGGTGTGTGTGGGGGGGGGGCTTTGGGGTCCCGTCAGATGAGAAGGGGGATTTCAGGTTTGGAACATGTTGGAGGTGTTAGTACGTAAAACATGAGGAATTATAAGATGCGTTGATGTTGTGTATGTTGTGTATATCATTTGGTTCCAGGTTTTCCGCTAATGAGGTGGGATACGTCAAGTGTAAACATTGTGATATAGGGAAGCAGCAGCCATATTGGGTAGCCCCCCATCAAAGAATAAGCCCTATTGCATTGTGCATGGACAGATCAGTAATAATTAAAAAAAACAACACATGGTTTATATAGTAGAATGTCATTTTCCATTAGAGGCGGGACATTCATATTTATAACTATATTCAGTCAACTCCAATCGTCCGAAAAATCGCAAAAGTAGAATTTATTTATTTGAAAGTTTACAACATGACTATATTCAATAAATGCTATACTACATGCTCAGATTTGGCATGTCTTCACTTTAGGGGTCTTGAGTCGAGTCTTACATAATACTGTGAATGTAGTTTTGAATGTTGTAACATTAGAATATCGAGTATATCGTTTGTAGGGGAAAAAAATGCGCCAAAATGAGCTGATTAAAAATGAAAGAGTTATGTGGTAAACGTCTATATTCAAATATAGTCAGACATTCCTGAATGTTTGTGATCCATTTGATTATTAAACCTTTACGAATACGTTTACAGACATGTTTTAACACATGACGTAATATCATCTGAATATTGTTATCGAGATACTGCAAACATAGCATACAATAACCCCTCAGTTATTCATTCACACTTACAGCTTTGTTCTATTGTAGTATTTCCTTTCCCGTCGTTACCTCAAGTATTGATATTCATTTAGTATTGACTTGTACAGTATAAAGGCATGGTTTTGTAGTGGACTCCTCTAAGAACACAGCATGGATGAAGAGTATTTCTTTTTGGATTTGCAAATAGATTCACTTTGAAACAAACAAACCGACACTGGGAAATCAGAGTGAGAGCAGTTTGGTCTGTGTGTGTCCGAAGTTCACACCGTCCCACATCAATCAAGCTTCCCTCGTCTCAATTTCACTCCCTCCGTCTCTGCCCGACCTTCTCCTCCTCTTCCTCCTCCTCCTCCTCCTCCTCCTCTCACGGAGCTAAACCACTGTTTGGGATGGACTCCAAATTGCCCTTAAAAGTGTGTGCGAGGCGATGCTTTTAAATGTCAACACCGCAATTAACTGGCAATTGTCCAAGGAGCAGCCGGCGCCGTGGCTTTGGCCAAAGCGTCAGGCTGCGACTCTGTAACAAGCGGCAAGCTTTTCCTGCCATGACAAACTGAGGGGGAAAGAGCGAAGTAAGTTGAAGTTAGGACCACTTAGGCAGAAGCAGCAAAACTATCGGCCCCCTCAGCCTCGCTATCGGCCCCTCAGCCTCACCATCAGCCCCGCAGCCTCACCATGAGCCCCTCAGCCTCTCCATCGGCCCTCCCAGCCTCTCCATCGGCCCCTCAGCCTCACTATGCTCAGCCCCGCCCCCTCACTATGACCCCTCAGCTCACTATGAGCCCCCGCAGCTCTCCATCGGCCCCCTCAGCCTCTCCATCGGCCCCCTCAGCCTCCTCCATCGGCCCCTCAGCCTCTCCATCGGCCCCTCAGCCCTCACTCTGAGCCCCTCCTCACTATCAGCGCTGATGAGCCCCCTCAGCGTCACTATGAGCCCCCTCAGCCCTCTCCATCGGCCCCCTCAGCCTCTCCATCGGCCCCCTCAGCCTCACTCTCGAGCCCCTCAGCCTCACAACATGAGCCCCGCAGCCTCTCCATCGGCCCCCGCAGGCCTCTCCATCGGCCCCCGCAGCCTCGCCATCGGCCCCTCAGCCTCGCCATCGGCCCCTCAGCTCACTATCAGCTCCCTGCTAGCGTCACTATGAGCCCCCTCAGCCTCACCATCGGCCCCCACCTCACACGGCCCTCGCCTCAAGCGGCCCCCTCAGCCCTCACGTCACCCTCAGCCTATAACCAGCGCTGATGAGCCCCCTCAGCCTCACCATTCGGCCCCCTCAGCCTCACTGATGAAGCCCCCTCAGCCTCTCCATCGGCCCCCTCAGCCTCACTAACAGCGCTGATGAGCCCAGCCTGCCATCGGCGCCCTCAGCCTGCCATCGGCCCCTCAGCCTCACCATCGGGCCCTCAGCCTCACCATCGGCCCCCTCAGCCTCACCATCGCCCCCTCAGCTCACCATCAGGCCCCTCAAGCCTCTCTATGAGCCCCCTCAGCCTCTCTATGAGCCCCCTCAGCCTCTCTATCGGAGCCCCCTCAGCCTCTCTATGAGCCCCCCAGCCTCTCTATGAGCCCTCAGCCTCTCTGAAGTCGCCCCTCAGCTCTCCATCGGCCCCCTCAGCCTCTCCATCAGCTTTTCAATACGGACATTTCACATTCAGCTTTGATTCTAAAAAGGCTCAATGCGCTTTTCAATACTTCAGTGGAAACGGAAATACACAATTAGAAAAAAAACACAAAATGATAGTTTCTTTCATTTTACCATTTTGTAATCTCATTCTAGCTCAGATTTACATTGAGGCCATTTGAAAAATATTTCAGGAAAAAGGAAGGAAATGTCGTATTTATGGGATTTCTTTCAGCTTTGAAACTTGATCCTCAATACTATTTTTTAAAAGTCACATTCATTACACTTTTAAAATATGATTGATCACATTGCACATTGGTTTTAAAGTCTAAAAATACAATATTGGCTCAAATAAAACAAGCCTCTCGTGCCTTTCAGAACAAGCTAGGTTTCAATTCAAGTTTTATGCATAAAACCTCACATAGAAAAGATATTTTGTGGTTTGCATCATATATAAATACATTAAATCTTTAAAAAAAAAACAGATTGCATTATTCAAATTAGCCTTAAATCAATATTGGCCGCTAGTTTTGCCATTGACTCATATTTCTGCAGAAAAGTACGCTCATGGTTCATTTGTTTTCAGAAATGTGTGTATAAAATTAGCACACAACAGCAGCTATGGGCCTGAGACATTGCAGATAGCTGTTGTTTTGAAGTGGGAAGAAACAGGCATTGCATTTCGGTGAAGCCGTAACATCCAGAATATCTCCCTGCCCGAGTTAGCCAGCAAGTTTAAACGGCTAAGATGCAACTCCGCCGTGTGGGAGTACTAATCTGCACATCATTAGACCTGCTCATTTCTGTCCCGAGCTCGTCGCAAATCGCCGAGAAGCAATATTTATCCACAGAAACCTAGCGGGAATTGATTTTCGCTCCGAGTTTCTGCGTCAAGTCTCCACGCTCACCTCGCGGATACGGGGATCTCCCGCTCGTCTATAGCTTTTGGTAATTAAGGCTGAAAATTTGATGAGATGCAGTTGACAAACCTGAGTACAAGGCATGAAATGTTAATGCAGCTGGGATAATATCAGAGCGGAAACAACACAGGCATCTGCGGCGTATAGAAGAAACGGCGTTGTGTGACATATCTGGGACATTTAGGTGATTGTAATGGCATAGCAACAGGGGGCATAGCATCCTTTAACATAGCAACTTAAAGACGCAATCTTAGAATTAAATGTTTCAAGTCGTCAGCCGAAACATTATGACTACTGAAACTGAAAAAATATTATTATTATTATCTGTTCATATTATGCGCATGCTAGTGGGTGTCATATATTCGCAATTGAGGGAATATTTTGTCCTTGAAGTTGATGAATCAGAACTCTTTCTACCAATTTCCTTCCATCACACTGCTCTCAATTGTGTGCTTTTCCCTCTCAATTCAATTCAATTTATTTTTCTAAAGGCCAAAATCACAACTGCGGTGACCTCGGTGGTCGTCCCAGATTACGGTGAATCTTTCTGACATTTTATTTATCTTTATTGACATCTTTCCCTCTCCACTAGGGGTGCTTATGGTTAGCTGATTAACCGCCACGCAGCGCTGAGAAGTGAAGACATTTTGCCTCATTGACCGTCACGTTTAAATTTTGCCTCTGGTTTTCTAACCTGTGATAGCACAATTGCGTCACCAGATGGCGTTCATGTGCCCTCATACAATTGTGACGTCACACTAAAAAAAAAAAAAAAAATTTAATTTTTTAAAAAAAAAAATTTAATTTTTTTTTTTTTTTAAAAAGCGTAAACTCCAAAACAGTGGATTTATGATTTATGTCATAACGACTGAGCAAACCTGCGTGACGCTGCAGTATTTATGGACTAATCCTAATCACACATGCTTTATTTAACATGGATTTCATGCTAGTTCGAGAAAACAGACTGGATTATGTCGCTTTTTGCCACAAATGGGGAAACTATTGCTCTTTTTACCTCCACATGCTAAGATAAGCCGCTAACGTTCGTGACTTTTCAACGTGACTCTTTGCGACGGTGCATCAAAACAACGTCAAAAACAGCTTTTATTCTGCCGCGTGGTGCTGGGTTCAAAGACCGGCCGCTGCTCTGCGTTTACCCTCGTAACGCGACGTAACGTGGGCCCTTTGTGACCAGCACAGTAAAAAAATGAACACAAATAAAAGCAGTGCGTTGACTTAACTGGTTAAACGACTATTGACCGCGAAGGGCTCCATCTATTGGTTCAAGAAACAATTGAAAACGTGCGTCCCTGCTCATCACCGATCACATCTCAAGTCTTTCACATAAAGACACTCTCTCACCCCTCCTTCACCCTGTCATTTAAGCCAATTCCAATATCTGATGCGTTATGTCCGTATATGTAAAAAATAATCAAAACATGGTGCTAAATATTGGCGCTTTGCTTATTAAAATATTGGTATATGAAGAAAAAAAAATGGAGAAAAAAAAGGGGTTGAAACTAACAATTATTTTGACAATTGATTAATGTCTTTTGATGAATTAATTGCTGTAGTGGTTTTGATTTTAACATTTGCCCAGGATAAAGCTAAAGTGATGTTGCTTGAGGACATCTTAATCAAAGTGTACTTCCTGACAAAATAGGTGATTCCTTCCTTTTGTCATTCTGATTACTGTTTGATTACAATACTCAAAACCTCGTCTTCATTTGCTGAAGTCTGCGTATAGACGAGTTCGCGGTTATTCGATTACTGAATTAGTCGACGGTTATTTCAATAATAGCTTAGTTGCAATGAAGTGATGAATTGACGTGTTTCAGCCCCAACATCATCGCCATGACGCCGTTCAGCTCTCATTTCAGCTCCTCTTCACCGATTCTCATGGGATGTCGAAGTTTAGTGTTGCGATTATTGTGAGAAATATGAAGTTAACGATTAGTCACGATTATCGATGAAGACCAAACGAGAGTAAAATACTCCATTTTGTCTGCAATAGATCACAATTCCGGTTGAATTAAATCAAACTTTCTTTACAAATCATGAACGCCAAGTTGATAGTACACACAGTACTATAGTACAATAGTTTAGTTCATTTGCCGTTTGTAGTTTGAAAACCACAAAGTGCACGGTAAAACATCAAAATACTCAATATACCTACAAAAAACAAACAATGGGCAAAAGTTACTAAACAGAAATAATGACATGTAAGCTATCCATTCAGGTTTACGTTTTAATATAGATCGAACATTTTAATCAGTTCCACTTTTCTAACCACGCTAACACACACACATTCACCTTTACGCTTGGGCAAGACGGGTGAACAGCAATCCATTTAATCATTTAGCCGCCGCTCCATTTGAACAGGTGGAAATAAAGTTCCGGCTGTTCAGTGCATACGCAATTACGTCTGCATCAAATCTTTCAAAACGGCGATGTAGCCGTCGTTTTCGCGCTCGCCAACTGTGAAATGTCCTCAGCGTATTCGAAATGTCCCTAATTAATTGGTCATCATTTCAAACTGTCGCAGAGTGAAGTTTGCACAAACACAAACAGTGGGAGACGCCTTCAAGTTGATTTCTTGTTTATCCATTTGCCACGTAATGTGTCGTGCTTTTCACTTTCGTTGACCTTTGTAAAAAAATACAAAAATAAAAATAAACACACAAAAAACTAACGATTGCTTTTGAAAGAAATGTGTGAGTTATCTATTTGCAGACAAAAGAACAATGCGCATTAAGATTTCATTATATTTTGTCAGCAGTTGAGTTGCCAAATGCCTCCTCTGCATTAGCGATATTTTGTTTCCGACGGTTACCGCGACAGTAGATCCTTCTCACTTCTCCAGATGTTAATCCGTTATGGAAAATTATCACCGATGTCAAATTACAGGCAATAAAATGGTTGGTTGGTTTGTTGTTCCATTTGTTTCAAAATAATCAGCATTAGGACTTTGCTGGGGGAAAAAAACATGTTTATTTGTGTTTACAATGGCAAGATAGAGTTATAACATTATTATTCATGTCAAAATGTACTGAATTAGCAGCAAAACTCGAGAACTGTAGCATTGTAAGATAGGGTCAAAGATTCCAATTCAGGGTGCATCATTGCAAGATAGGGCCACAAATACCCGTTCCAGCCACAAGGGGGCAGTAAAGGTCAGAGGGTCCAATTGACATATAGGGTTTCTATTTTGTTTTATTAGTCATTGGGGGGGCAACAATCCTACCTCACACAGCAAAACATCCCGCAACACGCACACGGCACAACGCACAACAACACACACACGACACACGCACACACGCACCACACGTACACTACACACACACAGCACACCGCACACTGGCATTAAATTCCTCTATCTTCCATTTATTCAGTTACAAGAGTTGTAGGGCAAGGGCAATGTGGGAAGGCTCACCCCTACACAGATCTGACCTGTACCTTGAGTTAGGCTTGCCTTGAGCTAAATTTAAAGCCGTACTGTGGAACATTCAAGGCAAATAACAGTGGTGGACCCTCTGCAGGAAAGGTTACCAACTTAAAATGATGCGTCTTAGTATATGTATTTATATTAGATGGGAGTGTCATCTGTTAGTTCCATTATTTAAGTCTTACTTAGTTGAAGAACAGTTTTATGCCAAAGAAAAAGTACAATATTTTCTAGTCAAATGAATTTATTGTGGCAAAAATGTTTAACTTCTTTGACTCAAACTCAATTTCCTTCTTAGCTGTGCGCATAATTCCCAATGTATAGAAAACTAAAGACTTTAAATTAGCTCCATTCATTTGCACTGCCTTTAATTTGTTCTTTTGTTTGGCTAAAGCTGGAATAATGTGGGATTTAGAATGACGGCGTTTAACTCAAATTATCTTTCATTTACTGCCTATTTATTTAGTCTGTACGGAATGAAGTCTGTGTCCTGGAGGCAAATAGGCTTTTTGGGACGTCAGCAAGTGTCAGTGGCAGAGCTGTGAAACCCTGTCATGTCCTGTCCATCTGCACCCTGTCAAATGTTGAGCTGCGATTGGCTGGATCACCTATCAATCACTAATGTTGTGGGACAGCAGCACCCCGAGGTACAAAACAGGAAAGAAACAACTGACTGAAACAACGAACAGGTAGAGTTATAGATATATATATCAAGCAGCCAACTTGTAGTTCAAAGTAAAATGAAATGAAGACAAAGACTATTGAAGTAGAAGTAGTAAACAAGTAAAGTATTCACTACTGTATTTCTGTTAGTACTCCTCTAAGCTGCAGTCACACACCACAGCAAAATTGGGCTGAATCTTGGACTAAACCTTGACTAAACCAGGACCAAACCAAGTGTATATCAGGACAATATATAAGATATATACATATTTATGTACATTTTACAAAAACGGAGTAGGATAATTACATTTAAGATTTTGTCATAAATGTTACACATTTGATCCCGGTTCAGCAACTTAGTAAGTTTCTAATGCGACATCACTCTGGAAAATTCTGTAACTAACTTAGCAACCATGTAGTACTTGTAGTAGTAGTAGTAGAAGTACTTTTATTGTGTTGAATTCATGTTTTAAGTGGTCAGAAAATGTGATTGTTGCGTGTAAATTCTGCCAAAAATTGTGCCTGCCATTTTCAACAGATTTGCCCTGTCTTTCATGACTAACTCATCCCAAACTTCTACTGAATTGGTGTAAAACTATCATTTAAATTAGAACACAGCATACCCAGTCGACTCAGACAGTTCAAAAGCGGCGACACGATTGTGAACGTAGGCAAGGCAAGGCAAGTTTATTTGTAGAGCACAATTCATACACAAGGCAATTCAAAGTGCTTCAACAACACAAAAATGCATTAAAATCACAAGACATGGCACAAAATAATAGTTCAAGACATAAAAGAGAAGAGTGCAAAGAAAAGCATTTCAGTCATATGCACAGCCAAATAAAACAGTTTTTAGGTTTAGATTTGAACATTGCCAGAGTCTCACATCCTCAGGAAGACTGTTCCAGATTTAGCTGCATAAAACTGAAACGCAGATTCCCATGTTTAGTCCTGACTCTGGGCACCAGCAGAGCCGGTCCCTGAGGTCCTCAGAGTCGAGATGGTTCATTATGCACTAACATGTCCGAAGATGTACTTTGGTCTAGGCCATGGAGAGACTTGTATACAAGCAGAGCGCTGCTTTGAACGGTAAAAGCAGAAAAAGCCTCCTCTAAAGCTGGAAAACTCATAGTTATATAATGATACTTAAACACGCTCTACTGAGGAGGACAGGAGACAATACTTGACCTCAGAGCAGTAGTTTAGGACCTCAGCTCATTTTTGGAAGGGTTGAATATTGTCTGACACTCAATATTGGGGGGGGTTAAAATTTAGCTACCCAACTAGGGCTGCAAGATTAAGCGCAAGATTTGTAAATCGCAAAAAGCTGCAATTTTTGAAGGGCCATACAGTCATTTTCCTCCACAAACAACAAAATATCTGCATAAAACAGCTGACTATAGTTTAAATCTTGTACAAACATGCTCTGAATACAATTCGTGGCGTCTGTTTCAGTGTTTTTTTTGGCAAATTTGCGTTTAAATGTGAACGTTGAACAGAACCCTATTATTAAAACACGACTCACAAATCGCAATTCTGGTAAAAAAAATTAAAGGTTTTTTTTCCAAATTGTGCAGCCCATACCAAAAGTTCTCTATGCTACCTTTAAATACATGAAATCTTAGACTTAACTTGATCCAAATCCCTGCATCCCTCCGTCTTTCTACTCCAGTCGCCCAAGTCACCTGTAATCTTCTGTCTCTGATCCAACTGACAAAATAAAATCTGTACGCTTCCACTTTCACATCTCGCATTGCACATCCAATATGTCTGCCTCCGCCTCCCGAGGAAGAAGAGACGCACTGTGCCCCATTTGTGTCACATTCCTTTTGGTTCGGGAGCGTGATCTGCGAGTGTGATCCCGGTATCCGTGCTCTCGCGTGGGAAGAGGAGCGAGGGCGAGAGAAGAGAGAGAGAGGGGGGGACGACGTGGTTTGGGGGAGGGGGAAACAATGGAAATGTTCAGGCTGGTGTGGAAATACGACGGACTTAAAAATAGTTGCTATAACTCGGTAAATGCGGTAAATAATACGCAAAAAGGTGATTGGCTTTGAGCTTTGTTTTATTTAAAGGACAACGTTTATGTTAGATATGTGAAAGATGAGACAGTTGTCAACAAAATATCTGTAAAAAGTATGTCAGGTCATTTAATAAAAGTAGTAAACGTTAAAAAGGTTCTTTTTAAAGGTTCGGAAATTGTTTGTTTGTTTGTTTGTATGAATGTGAACAAATGTAAATATGACGGATTATAACTACAAAGCTCACTTACATCTGCAGTCCGTGGGCAGGTAACAAACAATAACATACAAATAAGAGATGAGTACAATGCTGAATGTGAAAAATGACCTGTTGTTTATAAATGGCTCCCATTGGCTGAAAGCTGTGCAATCAGCTGGTCTTCTTGGGTCCATTACAGTTTAAAAAAATAAATAAAAAGTGACATTTCAAGTACAAGAGCATTTCATTTACAGCAACTATTTAACTAACTAAAATTATGTTACTTTTTTTTTATAGGAAGTGTTAAATATGTAACTCTTTAGGTTAATTTTAAATATCTTATTTTTGAGTGGCCTAATTTTAATAGGAATGCGGTTCCAAATGGACATCGCTCTGTACACAACTGTTCCTTTCATAAAGTTGGATTTGGGATGTGGTGGGACAAGATGACCATTGGCTGCGGTTCTAGTGTTATGCGTATGGACGGACTCACAGGAAACCATTTGATTCAGTACACAAGCCGGCATTTTTAAGGTCGTTGTGTTGTATATCACGGTGCCTAATGTAACTTGTATTCTTTTGTCTAAATTAAGCCAAGTTGTGTTGCTTTTAATGGCGGTTGTACGTCTTCTGCAGTTGTACGTCTTCTGTAGTTTTACGTCTTCTATAGTTGTTTACGTCTTCTGTAGTTGTACACGTCTTCTGTAGTTGTACACGTCTTCTGTAGTTGTACGTCTTCTGTAGTTGTACGTCTTCTGTAGTTGTACGTCTTCAAAATATGTGTTTTACGCTATACTGTTTGAAAAAAGAATTAAAAAAATAAAAAAAGGAGAGAAAGTCTGACACGGGAGGCGGGGCTAAAAAACCACGTCACGCTTACAATCTACGCGTCGCATTCTTTTTAAGTTTAGAAAATCGAAAAATGCTTTAAATATGCATGCTACATTTGCAAACATGGAACGCAAGTGGTTTCCTATCAACAGGCCTTCTTTTATAGAGCGATTCCGTTATTTTGAGTGTGTACTTACAGTTCGAAAAACAAACCGTGATGCAATATTCAACGTGGAATAAAAATGACTGAGTGGAGAAACATTCTAGCCGTGTTTATAAATGTCCCGAGTTGTCTGAAATTGTGAAGGTTAAATGTCACCGTACTAGCAATTATTTTTATATGGTTCAAGCGTCGCACCATTCGAGTTTTGTCCATTCTTCTCTCAAAAATAGTACTGAATGTTTTAGATCTTGCGCTTGCTTTGTAAATCAAATCAATAAAACCGCTTTTGTTGTTGTTTTCGTTTTTGGCATTCAGCGGAGATTTAATCAGCCAATCATTTACCGACTGCATTGCTGACATCAGAGTGGTGGGCGTCTCCAGTCGTAGTTATAGTACAGGTAATAAGTAGAAGTATATAACGGTAGTACTACATACCCGCGTACAAAGCTGCACTACTTTGAAAACACAACTTAAAAAAGAAATGCAAAAAGGATGAGTGCATCAGGTGTGGGCGCACAGATGTTCACGGAAATACAGAAACATGCACTTTTCTGACACAAATGTGGTCGAGTCGTTTTCCAAGCGCAATAGTGTTGAAAGTGGATGGGGAAAATAGCTAGAAGTGAGAAAAATATTGTTTGGAAGTTGTCTGGTTGGAGAGGTGAGGCCTTGGTTTCCGCGTCGAGTCGTATACCGCCCGAGCTGAGGAAAGAGAACTGCCGTCGGACTGGAATTTGAGCGGTGAAAGAAGTCGATATGTTGTAGGCAGTCCGTTTCCGGTTAGTGATCGCTTCAAATGGTGCAAAGCCGATCAATTGTATGAAAAGCAGGACTAATTGCTGCTACTTGATGTTATTGACAAGTTTCACTCTATAGAGAGAAATGCAGTAGATTTGCTGGTTTATTACCCGCTGAGACCGTTTCCAACTCCATATTCTCCTACAGCATCATCATCGTCACACTATTGTTTTCACATCTGCTGGTTCCTTTGGGGTCCATTCATGTTGTTGGACCTGGCTCGTCCCAACTTAGACCTGGTTTCGTCCTAGTGTACATCTGGTGTCGGGTAAGACCTAGGGCTGGGCGATACATCCATATTTTGTTTACGTCGATATCATTTTGGGCTAGATATGAATTTGGCCATATCGTGAATGTAGTTTAAGAATTCTGTGTTGCTTCTCTTCTCCGAGCACAGACCTGCGGCACAGACCTGCACTTCATGTCTGCAGCCTGCTCTCATTTGTCGCTCCTCGGGACTAAAGCTGTTCACTGTGACCCAAAGGAATATCTATCCAGGCTTTATCAGAGGCTTTATTTCGCTCACATCCGAGTTTGCAGGAAAAGCCACTGCACGCAAGTCAACAGCGCGGCGCTAACTTCTTTCAAAAAGGTTTTTCCCATGTCAGCTTCCCAGGGCCATCCCTGAAATGTAATTGGCCACCCTAGTGGTTAGGCAATGTCTGATTGGTTGGAAACTGAAAATGTATATTTTGATGCATTCTGCTAAGTGCTATCTCACATTTAGGCCACATGGCAGCCAAAACAATGATAAGCTGATCATTCTTCACACATATAACCATCCCTTGTGCCTTTTGTGCACGTCAGAGTGAAAGCAATGCGCTCTTTAAAAGGTGCAATCTTGGATAATCAGTGCTGGTTCACCACATCAGATCTAGGCCTATATTACTCTCAGAAGTTTTCCAAGAACTTTACTGTAATTGCTAAAAAAAAAATACCCTGACTTGCTAGAAACCCCCAAAGTGCACAAAATGACCTGAAATATGATCTAGTATAAAATGTCGAGGGGAGAACCCCCAGACCGTCTTCTGGCCACCCCATGGCCACTCCTGTTGAAGAGAATAGTGACAAAGTACAAACATGAGGAGAGAGGTTTTGGTGTTTGGGTAAGGTTTGGGTAAATGAAACGCTATGCCCTGATAGTTTATAATGATATGATTATACTGTAAGTGAAGGGAAGTACCTGTGTGATGCATAACATTTCTATGTTTATGTCAGCTTTAGTTTAATCAGAAACAGGCATCACTTTTCTACTGTTTAATCAGCAGCCTAAAGGCTTGGAAAAGATGATTTCACTTTAAAAAGATATGTACTGTATGTCGTATATCCAGATATGAGAAATGATAGAGATATACATTTTTGTCCATAATCACCTAGCCCTAGTTAGATCAGGTTTGTTCCTAGTTTACAGCTGGTTTAGACCTGGTTTAGTCTTAGTTTAAGTCTGGTTTGTTTGTTTATTTATTTGGTGGGGACAGGTCTGGTTTAGACCTAGTTTAGTTCTTGTTTACATCTGGTTTAGACCTGGTTTAGTCCTAGTTTAAGTCGGGTTTAGACCTGGTTTAGTCCTAGTTTACATCTGGTTTAGACCTGGTTTAGTCCTAGGTCACATCTGGTTTAGTCCTAGTTCAAGTCTGGTTTAGACCTGGTTTAATCCTAGTTTACAGGGTTAAACATGGTTTAGTTCTAGTTTATACCTGGTTTAGTCCTAGTATAGACCTGGTTTAGTCCTTGTTTGGATCTTGTTTGGTCCCATTATGCTAAATGAACTTTGAAGAACCTTTAACCAGGTTATAATAGTTTCTCCTTCTCATTTAGCACTCAAAAGTTGAATTTAGAGTGATTCATGCATCTTTGAGTATTGTATTATTATTTATTATTTCCTGCTTTCAAGGAGCCATTGCTCCGACATGATTATTTATTCTTTTTAGCTACTATTTGTATGTGTATGTGCACTGGTAATTGTTGCTATGTTTGTTGTAATAGGTTTCTGTGCAGCAAGTTCATAAAATGTGCTCTATACAGTAAATAAAATGGATTGGATCGATCTATTATTATTGGTCTATTACAGGATAGTCACAAAGCTTTACTCGGTACAATAAAACTGATATAATGAAGTTTGTTCTGGTAACACAAATATCTTCCACATGCATGTACCAGAAAGCTGAAAAATGTATCACAAGATGTTCTTTGACCAAATCGTCAGTATCCATGATTACAGTGTGGCACGCTCAGAGAAGTACTGCCAAATCTGAACATGTAAAACTCTCTCCTTAACAAGGTGTCTCCTCCCTCATTATGAATCAGTGTCATGCAAATGGAGCCGTCTGACAGTTTCTCGATATATTCAGCCCAGTAAATACTGCTGCGATCTTGTGAGCAATAACAGTAATTGTCCGAGTTATTGATCGACGCGCGTTGACCTGGTTGGTGCAATCAAATGGTCATTATTGTTGTCCTCTTTCAATGTCTGCAGTAACACTATACAATATAAAAAGCAGGATAAAATTACACAAAATGAATTCATAAAATGGCATAAAATCATTGACTTTAAAAAGTCTCTGGGTTTTGTTCCACAGGACAGGGAGCAAAATAGCCTGTTTTTTTTTTTTTTTACTGATACTGTGTTGCCTCTATGTTGACTGTAATCTAAAAATTTGTCCTGAAATCTCAAGTTGATGAATACCTTGATCTGATGTTCAAAGCAAACGTGTTAAATAATCAGGCAAAATCCCAATGAGAGCCTTAATAAACAAACAAAAGGCAGTGCTGTTCTCTTCTTGGTTTCCAATGATTGTCAGCTCTACTTTAGGGTATAATTGACAGTGGTGAGTTCTGTCTCCTTCTCCTGTAATGAACCTTAGAGCTGAGCCTTAGAGCTGAGCCTTAGAGCTGAATGATAAACCGAGTTCAGAGGTTTTAAGAATGTTGCTGTAGAATGCATATATACATATATATATATATATATATATATCCATTGTCACCATAATCGAGAACTGAAAGAAATTAGCCTGGATTAACTGTTTTCCTACAATTAAGATGCAAACATTGTTTTATTTCTAAAGAAGAATGAGAATCTGGCTTTAAGATTATTTGTCAGCTCTTGTACGTGTTTGTTGAAGGAGAGTTTATCATCGATCCAGATGCCTCAAGTATTTGTTAATAGGGTATTTGTTCAATCATTTGACCATCAGGCATAAGGAATACATACCATTTTTGGTAGTCACTAGATGTGCCCTTTTGGAGAACACCACACATTTTCAGTTATTACTTAAGTTCATTTAACAATTTTAAATTGAACACAGTTTTGGTTGGATGGAGTGAAAATCTTCTTGACTATTATGAATCACTTGAGCATCAGAAGGTGCATTAGCATACAGAATTCGCATCATCTGCATACAAGTTGGATGCTACTTTGTTTTAGATTGTGTCCAATTGAGTTTATGTAAATTGTAAATAAAAGTGGTCCAAAGGGACGGACCCTTGAGGGAACCACCTTTGTTAAAATTGGGACAAAATCCTGACTGAAAGCCTATCATCAGAATATCAGCTTTGAGCTCTATTCTGTGAGGGAACCTGACACTTTTTGCATTTTGTATAAAACCCAAATAACATCCAGACGACCCAAGAAGAATACAATTGATCTACAGAATCAAAGGCCTTTGACAAGATACAAGAAAGAACAGCAGCACATTCTTCATGATTGTACAATTGGGGCAATTATGGCAATATAATTTATTATAACTTTGGTAGCAGCTGTGATAGTACTATGCCCTGGTCTAAATCCATGTAATCTTTGAATACTTGAACATTTGGTTAGAGGGAAGCATGGATTTTGCGTTAAAGGATTCAACTTCGCCAAGACTTTTGCAGAAGAGCCTGTAGTCAGTAAGATGCTTTGAGGGCCTTTACGAACAGTAGAAACATATTTATTGCGAAATTCTGATAAAACTGCTGCTGATTTGGTTGCCTTGGCTTCTGCCCAGGCTAATTGTCACGTTCTTAGGATGATGCTGCAATGTCTAGACAAAACACAGGATCATCAGGTCTTATTTTTGTACCCTGGGACAACTTTTAAGAGATGGAGCATGTTTCATCAAAGATATTATCCATGAAACAGTTTTAAGTGTGATTAAATGATCCAGCGCTGTATTTTGGGCTTGAGAATACTAGTGGTAAAACCAGTGTCATCTTATAGAACAGATCAGACAGTGTGCTTGTTCATTCAAATGCTTATAGGACCTTTTAACAGTTAAACTTGATTTGGATTTAATATTGTGTTCTGCACACACCCAATGGGACAGTGGTCACTAAAATCAAGAGGAAAAACACCACTACAATTGGTAGTTCTGAGGCTTGTTGCTTAAGATAATGTCCAGTAATGCTGCTTTGAAGTGGGTCTTTATTGGGTCAGGTCGGGTGGGAGCAGTAATACCTTGTGTGTGGTTTAACTCATTACAATAGATTTTTAGACGGTCAGAAGTTTTGGAACAACCAATCGATATTCATGTGGCCTCAAACAAGTAACTCAGAATGATCAAAAGTGGAGAGAAAAGTAAAGAAGCCCTCATGCCAAACCCATCTCAAAGGCTATAAATTCTCTTTGACTTGGAGACTTGAAAACACAATATGTTATAAATATTGCTACTCGTTTGGTGGGTCCATCACAACGAAATATATTATCAGTCATTAGTGAGAAAGACGTAGTGCAAGAGGTTTCCTTTGATCCTTTGATGACAAGTACTGATGTTGAGGATGATGTTGATGAGCACAGAAAGTTACGATAAGCAAAGCGACCACAAATGAATGAAGAAAACCACAGCTTTCCCTCAAGCAAATGGCATTAAATAGGATTTACTATGATCATTATGATTCTGTCATTCTAAATAAAGATTAATTTAAAAAGATCAGAAAAAAGTACAGTTTAGATACCAGTAGAAGAAACCATGTCGGTACAAATAATGAAAATGACTGACTGGACTGGATTTAGTAGTAAACCAGGATTAGTAGAAAAAAATAAAAATAAATGGATAATAACAGGACTAAACCAGCACTAAACAATACATGAAATCTCAACCAGGCCCGAACCATTTCAGAACCAGGACCAACTAAACCAGACCATACTAAACAAGGAAACTCAATTAACCTGTAAATTGCAACCAAACCAAACCGGATCTGAAACCATGACTCTAAAATCCACATCAGGTCTAAGCTTCTGCGTTGTCAGCTATGAGGTCAACTTTTCTTTGTATGCTATGTCAAATTAACTTCATATTGTGCATCCCAGACTTTTCTTAACACGTTCACAAAGACAATACACTCCCAAATATCTGTATTATGATAAGAGCCTTGTGTTTTTGTTGTTTGGCGTCTTCTGCAAACAGAATAAATGCATGTGTAAATGTGGACTGACTTTGATTAGATGAAAGAGTGGAGCAGAAATAGAAGCCCTTCACGTGATTGTCTGCAGCTGTTTCCGTGGCGCTCATGTCTGCTGGGCTCTGATTGGTCAGTCAGCACATGGCTGTAAAAATACATGGTCTCTGTAGCCGTAATTTAAATAATGGTTTGACTAGTCGTATAATGGTTTATGAAAAAGAAATTGAAACTTATAGGCTAGATGTTATGTATATTCTAGGGTTTTTAAACTCTTCTCATCCATTTTTAAATAAATTATATCATTGTTGACTTTGAATTACATTGTGCAATTATTGTGCTCTATAAATTAACTCGTCTTGTCTTGGTATTTGAATATTGATCAACTTCTAAGAAAATAATGGCTTGTGCGTCTAACGTCCAATGAATATTTCTAAAATGTCTATAGCATTGGGTTGTGGACTGTGAACTGAAGTTATTTTAACCAAGCTAAAAACAAGGAGTTATTGTTGATTCATTGGGCAAATTATACAAAGTCTGGTTAAGGTGTATGGGCTTCAAAAACACGGAGGAGCTTCATCGGCTCTATGGAGGAAAACTTTGAACTCTGAAGTAGATGGACTAAGCAGGAGCACTGAAACGTGTGCAAAGACAATTCCCAAAAAAATGCAAAAAAATCTAAATCTACGTCAAACATGAAGGGTAAGTAATACGTTTTAAAGACAAATTTGAACACAATTTTTGTTGGATTGACACAGTATCGTCAGACTATCGCCCTTATACATGGCCAATTTTCAAAAAAATAAAAATAAGTGGAATATATTAAATGCACAAATATGTTTTCAGTTTTTTGTTGTTAGCTGCATGGCATGGACATTTTATATTTCTAAGTCAAAATAACATCCATTTAAAAACGTGTGAAGTGAAGTGTGAAATATGTTCTGAGAGCCAGGTGTGCAGAGGGATACATGCTGCTCAGGCCTGCTGCTGCCTCCTGTCTGCTCTTCTTCCACTCAACTTCATACAGATACTGCTTCTCCTACTTTTCTTCCTACTACTACTACTACTACTCCTCCTACTCCTGTCATATTACTAGATATAGCTTAAAAGTCACATATTATGCATTATTTGTATTGCCATTAGCCTTTAAACATGCTCTGGAGTCACATACCTTTAGTTTTGTTTCTCATGTTTTAGAACAAAAATATAATAAATGTTTAATTGTTTATAGCAAACAAAATCACATTTGGAGTTTTGGCACCATCTACTGGCTGCAGGTGGAATTATGCAGAGTTTAAGCTAATCATAGATTGATGATTTCTGCGCATTTCAAACTGTTCGCTCACTTCCGGGCCTCAGCACGCAGTTGTACTGATCGTGATTAGACAGGAGAAATGCACAATCAGGCGATGGTTTATGGACTTCAAAATCAGCGGAAGGTTCACAGATCGAGTAAATGTCAGTCATCTTTTTAAGCAAGATTCCTCAAACTAGCGTAAAGGAAGCTAAATGAGACTCCAGGTATGATTTTGATAAGGGAACAATGTTAGAACATGGTTAAAAGCTCGAAAATTTGTCCTGGGTGGGCAAAGAGGTGGGCAATATTATTATATGAAGCACTCAAAACTGTAAATCTAACTAACTCTTGTGTACATAGTAATGCCTATTTTTATTTTTATCTTATAGTAATTTTTAAATTGTTTCTTAATGCATGCCCTTTTTGATTGAATATATGTTATTTTATTATTGCTCAGTGTTTTATGTTGCACCTTAAGGCCAAGACAAGTTCCTATGTTTGTGAAATTTGTTCATTGACAATGGCAATAAACTCTTTCTGATTCTGAAGTACTGTATATTGTTTGTAGTAGAACATGCAACAAAAAGGGCTGATTATAAATGAAAATGAAAAAGCTATGTTGTAATCTTTCAAATAAGGGTACAAGGTGATATTTTCTGATAAAAAAACCTCATCTAATACATTTAAAGACATGTCGGAACACACTTCTGTCAGAGTTACATAATACTGTCTGACTATTGGTTATCTGGGATCTCATTTCGGCCAATATCGCCCATCCAGTGAGCCAAGTCATTTACTCAAGTATATTACTTGCTTGTGATGTTGAATGATATGAACTATTTTAATTTTAGTTACAAAATTCAATTTAGAGCAGGGCTGTCACTAACGATTATTTTAATAATTGACGAGTCAGCCATTATTTTTATGATTAGTTGACTTGTCAAAGGATTATTTCCATTGTACATTTACTTTTGAAATACATTTCTAACCAAATAAAGGCTGAAATATGGTGACCCAAGGCTTCTAAATGGAGAATATTTATAAATAAAGTGAATTATTGATGAAAATCTGAAAGTATTTGTTTTTTGTTCTGTTTGGGATTTGCCTCTTTCGTTGTTATAGAAAGGTCTTTTTGTATGCGTTTAGACTATGTATAGTTGATATAACAATGATCAAAAAAGGACTATGAATATTTTTTGTCGTTGACACTTAATTGATTAATTGTTACAGCCCTAAAAAAAAAGAAAAAAAGATGATCTCTACCAAGTATACCACCCAAGTTTTTAAAATACGATATATTTTTGTATATAATAAAAAATATAAATATAAAATAAAACACGCCTCCTGTGTGGATGAAGATCTGATCCATCCCCATTGCCATCCCCATTCCATCCCCTCATGTTTGTTGTCCTGTATCAATGTGTGTGTGTGTGTGTGTGTGTGTATCTTTAAAAAAAATGAACACTGATCATTTTAAACACAAAACATCTAAGTGAAAACTAATCTGATTGGTCCACATCTTCTCCATGACCTCCTCGTCCAAGCTCCATCTCTCACTGTAACTCAGTTAAAGCTGCCATCCTCTCTGCACCCCATCACCGCTGATGCCCTTCTGCATTATTTATATCAATACACCACATCCAGATTTTGGGACAAACTCATTTTGAAATGCGGGGAGGAATTTTGACCCACTTTGCATCCCATATAAAAGTCCAATTCGCTGGGGACTGTCACATTCGATCAGCCTGAAGCATTAAAGTGGAGAAAGCTGGCATTGAGGCGCAATTGTTCAAATCATCGTCTGAATATTGATTTGTTTAACACGTTTGTGGTTCTGCCTTTGAAATGAGATGGTATTAAGATGTTACTACTGTATTATAAGAGGAGGTAGTTAGAGGTAGTTAACTTAACCATGAGAAAGCTCTGTTGTGATTCTGTTGTAATGACTGAATAAATTATGCTACACGCTATTTCACTTAGTCTGGAAACTACCTGTGTATATTGTACACGGGGCTTTCCTCTAAAGAAATCAGGAATCAGGATATATTTATTGCCATTGTCATTGTCAAATACTTCTTTCAGTTCAAATACAATCAAGAAGAACTTCAAATATTTCTCACAAGTACTACCTCTCAAACCCAAGATCTATTTGACACACGTAGGCCCACTGCAACCTATTACTACTTCTACCACTATACATTTATTCAAAATACAAATTCTGAACTAGTTACTATATTAGGGTTGGTCAATACAAATCAAATTGTCACATGAGATCACAAATCAAATTGTGACGATATGATATTTTAGTAAAAATGTCCATCTTGTGAATCACAAACTTTCTCTTGAATACAGCTCGATACTCAAAACACAAACACATTTTCTCACGCACTTCCCCTATTGGTCACCCTCGGAAATTAGTGAGTGACGGTAGATTTAACATTTGCAATGAAGGGGTTTCGTTGAGTCTGTTTTTTTTCATTATTATACATGATAGATGTACGGTACATGGCATTTAATGTTGTCCAGTGTGACCTCAAAAGACACAAATGACTTCAGTTCCCTCTTCAAGGTCTTCAACGCTACAACGAGTGCATGAATTGTTTGTGAACGTAACAATTGTGATCAGACCCCAAGAAAATAGTGAATATGTTTTGCCATACAGCCCACCCCTACTGCTGCTGCTACAATACAACTACGGCCAGTGCAGCTTTAATTTATTCACCTTTTAAAAAAAAATTTATTCTTTATTTATAGTAGTTTACAGTTACAGTTTGTGTTATTAGAGGAGCTACATTTGCCATCCATTCTGTCTTTTTTGTTTTTCCTCTTACAGTAGTCTATAGCTGTATAAGCAGAACTTTAAGCTTAGGTCTTTTAATAATCAAGAGGTCAAGTAAAAGCATGTGGTTTGGAGCAGAGTTCAGAGTCTTGTTTATATTCATGAATTTAACATATTACGGTAATAAGATGTCGCTCTAGGAAAAAGTCAAATCAAAGCAATACAAGAAGAATAAAAAACAACATTTTATTTACATATGCCACCCCATTGCCCTGACTAACTGCCACTTGAATCAGACGAGATGGAACTTGCAATTTCTGGCTCTAAAAACAAAAACTTTGTAACCAAAGTAAAAAAACAAAAACAAAAAAAAAGGTACTTTTAAATTGTCTCGGTACTAAAGTCAGTCACAGACAAAATAGTCCAAAGTCAGTATTAATAACATGATATAAATGTCAAATACGACTATTATGGGTATTTAGGTATGTACAAAGAAGGAGTTATCACAATCAATAAATTCAACTACGCAACGACCACCATAAATAACCCTTTGAATAAAATATATATTAAAGCTTATAAATCGGAACTTAACCCTGCGACGAGCTGGCCACTGCAAGGGTGTGCCCCGCCTAAGGCCCAAAGGCACTGGGATAGGCTCCAGTCACCCGCGACCTCTAACGGGAACAAGCGGGAGAAAATGAATGAATCAGAACTTTCAAGGGGAAAAATATCTAAATTATATAAGTATATTAACAATTTGGACAACCACTCTACTAATAAATAAATAAATAAATGGGAAAGAGAGGGTCATTTTATTTTAACTGACGAAGAATGGGAAAATATGAGCACATCTGAGTTGAGAACCACAAAATCACATGCTTGAAAGGAATTCAGCAGTGCCAAAGTGCTCATTATTACGAGTGCTGGAGAAACTGTGGCAGCCAGGAAGCAACCCATTATCATGTGTTCTGGGACTGCCCTGTTGCTCAGAAATATTGGACTGAGGTCCTTGAGACAGAATGTGGACTACAGATGAAAATGAGCTACGATCTGGTGCGGAACATCTTTGTTTTTTTACAAGCTTAATGTCTCCGAACATTGTCCCTTCAAATAAAGACTAAACTGATAAATTGTTATGGTTTTTGACATGATCACTAGGATTTCACTAGGCATTTGGGACTGACATTATATTAGACTCTCTCAAAATGGAAAAATTACATTTAGACTTAATTTGAAAATGGACAAATTTGACTAAATGAGGCCATTGTTTTGGTTTATATGTGCTTTAATTTCCTTTTTTTTGTTCCTTTTGGATATCTACTGACCTCTGGTCTTGTTTTTTACTTCACTGTATTTGTTTTGTATATACTTTAATATATGTATATAAAAAAAAAAAGAAATGTCAAATACTTGTTCTGGTTAATAATAGTTCTATTTTAATAGTTTTCATGGCTGTGTACTTCTGTATAAAACGCTTTTATTAACAGTGCCACACAATAGAGAAGTGAGGTTAGCCTCAGTAATGGGCACACTACATGACAGCTGCACTAAACATAGTATTTTTCTGCCACTTGTCTCCAAGCACCAGTCATCGTGGTGACGGGTTTTAAATGGGGGAGAGATTCTGTTCGTTTGTTATAGCTGGAGGCTCTAGCACAATTCCTAGTGACCATCGTTGGACTGGACTCATTTTCTGACCCAAAATCCTTTTGATTCGTGGACGACAATAGGAAGCTGGAGGTGCATTCCGAGTCGCTAACACGTGGTAGCAGAATGTATTTGAAGTAAATGTACGTACTGAAATAAAGTAAAAGTGTGCTCACAAAGAAGGTCAAGGCGAGTTAAGAATTTCTCCTTGAGGATGAATAAAAAGGTCAATTCTGATTCTGAAACAAGCTAAATAAATTAGCGGTGACCTCATAATAAAAAACAGATGATACAGTTGCAGCACGATGCACAAGGTGAAGATGTTCAATAACGCTTCTCTCCTCCTCCTCCTCTTGCCTTCTTTCTCCTCCTCTGCCCTTCTTCTCCTCTTCCCTCTGCTCTTCTTCTCCTCTTCCTCTGCCTTCTTCTCCCTCTTCTCTGCCCTTCTCTCTCCTCTTCCTCTGCCCTTCTTCTCCTCTTCCTCTCTGCCTTCGCTTCCTCCCTCTTCCTCTGCCCTCTCTCTGCCCTTCTTCTTCTCCCCTTCCTCCCTCTCCTCCTCTCCTCCTCCTCCTCTCCTCCTCCTCCTCCTCTCCTCCTCCTCCTCCTCCCCTCCTCCTCCTCCTCTCCTCTCCTCCTCCTTCTCCTCCTCTCCTCCTCCTCCTCTCCTCCGTCCTCCTCCTCGCTGCCTCCCTCTCCTCCTCCTCGCCTCTCCTCCTCCTCCTGTCCTCCTCCTCCTCCTCCTCCTCCTCCCTCTCCTCCTCCTCCCCTCCTCCCCTCCTACCTCCTCCTTCCTTCTACTATCTTGTTGTGTGTTGCTCCTCTCGTCTCCGTCCTCACTCCTCCTCTCCTCCTCTCCCGTCCTCCTCCTCCTAAGGTACACATCAAAAAGTCGCAAGTTAATTGTTTTCTTTTTTTCTTTATGACAGTTTTTAAATTTGAAAACACAACATAAAAACACAGAACATGACCACAGAGAGACAATAAATGATAAATGGCTGATAATGGCTCAAGACATAAAAAGAAAAATGCATAAATTGTCCAGCGTTTAGCGTTAGTTGAAAGGCTGTAAAATGTTCAAATTAAGTCCAGATGGCATTTTTCTAATCTTCTAATGCTGTTCAACTTAATTTTCCTGAGGGCCAGATTTCTCGGGGGGCCGCGGCCTCTGGGCCGGATAGGCTACTAACCAGGTCGGAACCAAGACTAACCCAGAATCAAACCAGGTCCGTCCAAACCAAGTCTAAAGCAGAATTACAAAAGGACTAAGCCAGAAAAACATGCAAACCAGGTTTAAACTTGTACGAACCCAAAATTAAACCAGAAAACAAGAAAAAAACTATAATAATATTTGGAAGATGGGTCGGGGCCGGATCAGATTGTTTGCGGGCCTGATCTGGCCCCCGGGCTTTAAGTTGAATAGCCCTGTTCTAATGTCTATTAACAAGTCAGTCCAGTCTTTGATCGTTGTCACAGTTTGTGTCATCCATTTTGTTGTTATGACCTTCTTCCTTGTGGCCAGAAGTAAAAATTGGCAGTTTTTTACTGAATGTATCAATTTTTTGTGTCCATGGCATGAGTTTTGAGGCCCAAATACATAGCTCTAAAGTCAAATGGAACACCAACGCCGAAGACAATCTGCCGCGCTCCATTGATCTCAGATCAATATACAGTATCTGGTCAGTCCCCAAACACATGATAACAATGGGCTACCTGGCAACCACAATTTCACCTGCAGGCTTTGTATTTTGGGGGCAAAGATAAGCCTAATATGTACCTACAAAGCACTAGAGCTGCCTCCTTCAAGACTGAGCCGTTAAACACCAGAAGAATGTAATTTCCTGTGAGAAGCTCTTCTACTCTTTTCGACCAACAACATGGAGGCCCTCACTGCTTGAGCTTTCACAGATGACATTTGTCACATCTGTGGCAGCTATGGCTGCCCAGAAAGGCCAAACCTTAGGTGAGCTGCCTCCGGAATGGTTCTCCAACCCAATGACATTTTATTAGTGCAGTGGTTCAAGTCAAATGGTGGTTTATTGGATGGTCAAGCACACTTACGGGATAGAGGCCAAAACTGGATCTTAAAGTAGTTGCACGGACTAAAAAATACATAAAACAATACATATAGTAGTTAAAAATGTAAATATAATGTATTGGTTAGCATATCTCATTCATTTTCTACAATGTATAGACACCTTAGATTTTTTGGGCCATATTAGAAACAAGTATATCATCGGTTGGCAGCGACACATACCAATAGTTCAAACAACGGCAACAAAAGACACTTGTTAAAACAGTTTAGAAAATATCATTATGTGTATTGTAGTGTCAACAAAAATGGCATCTGCAAAAAAAATACCCTTGTGCGTAACCTTTCTCCAGCTCTGTCATGCAAATTCTGTCTGCGGCGCTTCTCAAAATAGCTTTTAATCGTATTCTCCGCAAATTCATGCACACGAGTGACAAATTAAAAACGTGTCAGCTGACGTTAGGGGCAGCACGATAAACATACATGTTGACAACTGTTTTGATAAGTTGTATTTTCCGAAAAGATGATCTCATTATAGTCCCGAGCCCTTTCCTGAATACATTAGCAAATAAATGGGGTTCTTCTTGGTTACACAGCGATGGCATTTCTACCTGATTTTTGTTTCTTTTCCCTGATTATTATTATTATTATTGCAAATGTATTCAGCTTGGAAGGTTAATTACTGGAAATATGCAGATCAATGACATGAAATGATGTAGAAAAGATTCATTTGGAATAGTGTCAGCGTAGTTGGGTCAAATGCAGAGGACACAGTTTAGTTTAGTTTATTTGTCAGGGAACATCTACAAAATCATTAATCTTCAAGAGAAAAGATGATCTGCACCAGATTGAGCTACTGCTACTTTCAATCTGCAGTCCCTTGGCAGGTGAATACATAACAGTAATAAAAGTACACATTTTAGCACAATTACAACACATTATATTTCATTAGTAGCATTAGCTCAGTAAAATACACTATAAAACAAATCCATTTCTAAAAGTTCAGACAGATGGACAATGCAGCTAAAATCTAACTCTAACTTGGCTGATGTTGGCACCGTTGATCTTATCGAGGATGTGTTTTTCAAGTTACGAGTGAAGTTATGAATATCTACAGACAATTTCAAACCATCTGGAAGTTGATTCCACTGTCTGATAGTTAAAAAAGAAAAGGCTGGTGCGAAAGCAGTGGATCTTTTCGGGATGGTGCAATTTCTGCCAGCTGTGGAGCGGGTCGATCGAGTCGTTTGTTCAGAGCAAAGTTGGACACATTTTTTCAAGGGAGATGAAGCAGCATTATTAAGGATTTGGAATAGAGTTCTTAGATTTGAAAATACAATAAAATTGTCAAAACTAAGCATTTTGTATTTGCTAAGGATGTTGCAATGGTGATAACGAAGTGTTTTTTTGTCAATTGGCTTTAATGCTTGGTTATAGAGATCTGAGAGATTTGAGCGCGGTCTCATTGGCCTGAGGCCGACAGGAGAAGCAATAGGTCATGGGTGGGATACTGGAAATAGGTTGAAAGCGGCCTCGACTGTAAGATAAGATCCTTTATTTGTCCCACAATGGGGAAAATCCATTGTTGCAAAAAGATTCGATAGAGAAACAGATTATGCACAGAAGTATAATAATAAACAGATAATTTAGAAAAAAACGTAATAATCTTAAAAATAATAACACTCTTATTTACAGCTGTCATATGGACAGAAAATATTGCACTGGGATGAATTGACATTGTGTCACAGGTATTGCACAGGATTATGACAGTATTGCACAGGATTATGACAGTATTGCACAGTATTGCACAGGATTATGACAGCTGAATGACACGTTCAGGACCAACAGTGTTTGTTGTAAAGTCTGACAGCAGCAGAAGGAAAGACCTGGGAAACCTCTCACAGCGAGGGTGGATCAGTCTGTCACTGAAGCTGCTCTCAGAGCAGACAGAGTGTCCTGCAGGGGGCGACACTCATGGTCCAGCATAGACGTGAGTTTAGCCAGGAATCTACGAAATAGTTGCTAAAACTCTGAGCCGCTGTCGGCCCATCTTTTATGTAGGCCCCATCTACTTGAAGCTCTATTGTCCTGCACTTTGGTTTCCCTCTTCCAGTTTATCAATTGTTTGTCACAACTGTTTTGAGTTTGCTTTGGGCTGTTTGATTACATTGAGATAAAATGTCACTCTAGCTTTTCTAAATTGCTGATTGACTTTGTTTCGAAGGCCATTATATGCAAGTCGATCAGTTGTAGGCCCCGGTTTTAAATCCTTCAAGGCCAAGTCTCTAATTTTCATCAATTTCCATAAATCACCTGTCAACCAGGGTAGAGGAGTTTTTCCTTTACAGTTTACCTTAATTACTTTGGAATATTTAGAAATGAGATGTCTGAACCTTGTTATTAAATCATTGGATGCTAAATTGTTATCTTTTTGATTGACCAGCTCATTCCAATGAACCTGTCATATTTCATTATCAAGTAACTCAATGTCTTCCCTGGGTGTGCATGATATGACTTCATTTGGTTCAGCCGTATTTAGGTTTCTATAACGTGATTTGGATAACTTTCTGGCTACTAATGTTAGATTATGGTCAGATAGGCCAGTTATTAAATTGTACACCTTGGTGATGCGGTGGGTTTTGTTTTAGAAGATAAGGTCTAAATGTCCCGCGTTGCCCTTTCAATCATTTGTGTGAATTGTAGAAAAAGATTCCGTTGTCGTCATCTGGACTCTGTTTTTTCTAAAACTGACTCCAGATGAGTTTAAGTTTGTGAGCAATTTATTTTAGTTTTTTTCTGCCATGTTTATCCAGCCAATTGATATTAAAATCCCCCATGAGGAGTACTTCATTTGCATTACTTAAGGTGATTTAAAAAGGACAGTAAAGTGTACCATAACCTTAAATGTAAGACTGGTGGTCGTAATGTTTAGGTGGATGTATCATATCGTTTCATGATATGTCGTCATTTGCTTTTGGGGCATTGAAATATGAAATAGCATGATTAGTCGGCGTTTATGGCGGCTGATTGTTCCCCTCAGTTGTGAAACGAGGCAAGAAAGAGTTTGCATCTAATTGAGAACGCCCAGGGCAGCCACCGTCATTTGATTGTTGAATATTTTACAGCCCTTTACATTACAAAGTAGTGAATTTCAAATATGTTGTATTTGTGTCCGAATGTCATTTGTGTTTATATTGTGTAATTGTGTAAATTAGATGTCTTTCCGTCAATACAATACTGATTAGCAACTGTGGATGCAGTGATGAATTACTTGCTAAATGTGTCTTGGATTTGCAATAAGTATTAAATATATCAAATCTGTGTTATTTTGCCTGCAATCCCATCTTTATCTTGCCCTTAAAACTGCATTAAAAAGTCGTCAAAAGGTGTTGAATTTCACTTTCCCAATCCTGGAATGGCCCGACACTAATGACTAGAGACGCATAAACATCCACTGTGGAAGCTCCGCAGAGGCGAAAATACTAACGACTGAAACCAGACGTGAGGAGCTGAAGCAGAACTAGGACTCAGAATCCACAAGTTTGTACAGATATTATATAAGTACAAACCTAAACATTATACTTATCTGTATTTGACCTAAGTAAATGCTGCATCAGATACTTGTTTACTTTTACTTCTGCTGCACTGCATTTTTGGACAGGACTGAAATGTTAAAAGTACTTTCCTTTTATTTTTTAGCACATTGATGATACCATTCTGTGTGAACATTTTGAGTTCAAGTCTGGGCTTCGGACAAACAAAAATAGGGCTGCCGATCTCAATAGCAAATAAGTTCTACACGGGCTAAAGAGCAGTTTTCAGGCCGCCCGGGGAAACGGTGTATTGCTGACTTGTTGGTCACATGAACATTGGATATATTACACAAATCTATCTACTCATATTTTAGCGGCAAGACTTTTTCCTCGTTCTCCAAGTTTCGTTGCAATAGTAATCGTTCTTGTTCTAAGTTGGCTCCGGGATAAGAGAGAACGCGAGCGAGGCGAGATGGAAAGGAAAAGACATAAACTCCGCATTTATTTGAAATGATTTTTAGTCTGAATTGATACGTTTTCATATTGGATCAAGACCTATAATGTTACATGTCGGTGTGCAGTTTTCTTTCATTGAAGCGGGTTGAAAACAATTATTCAACGTTGGTTGTTCCATCTGATCACAGCAACATTTTAAGTAAAAAAAAAAGAAAATCAGCTTTCGAAATTGGCCTTGAAAATCAGCTATGGCAAAACAGCTGACCAAAATTTGAAAAAAATAAATCTGCTTTGACATTGGCCAAGGACAAAGCCATATCGCTCGACCTCTAACAGAAAGTCTACAAACGGTGAGAACTTTATTGACTTAGAAAATCAGGACTATTCTATATCAAGGTCATTGCAGTTCACTCTTTAATATTTGTAAAAAATCTGCAATACTTTTTACCTTTTACGTTTTACTCTAATAGTGAAATTTTAAATGTGCTCTTCAGTACTTTTAGGAAACTTTCTGAAAATGACATTTTTTTTTACTGTATCTCTACGTTTATGTAAGAAACAAAATGCCGTACTTCTTCCGCCACTGATAATATACTAATTTTGCGTACCTTACATATTACTCTATCTGAACTAGACAAAAGGTGCGAAACAGGAATTTACAGGAGTATCTTCAAATTAACTTTACAAAGTCATATTTTAGCATAATTGTACAGTCCATTCACATTTTTGCCGTGCTTGAGCCTCAACAAAGACAGAAATCCAGAAAGCAAATTTTTATCAATATCGCCCACTCACTCCTGTATTCAACATCAAACTAGTGGAAAAGGAGTAATGATAAACTTTTCCCACAACACGTACAGTATTTTTAACCACATTTTATAACCTTGACATCTCTACCTGAAATGTTTTTGCAAATTAATTCCACACAGCCACCTAATTATAAGAAATAAACATCCTCTAAAAAGTGTGCATGTAATTTGTTTCCTAAGAAGCCTTGTATGAAGCTCTTTATTCCTCCTGCATACCGCCGTTAATGAGAATTCAGCCAGGAGCCCGAGCAATCTCGTCTGCTTTACAACGCTACCAAAAGAAGAGGGCATTAGCGCGTAATAGAAGCTAGCCAGCTCTGGATCACGACATCCAAGAAATGCTAACCATTTAATCAATTCCCATCTGTCCGTGCAACTCCTGACTCTGCGCGGGAATGTTGGGGAAGAAGATGGGGCTGCTGGGGGTGCTGGAGGTCGGGTGGCTGGGGGTGTGTGATTGCTGGGCTGCTGGGGGCTGCTGGGGGTGCCGTTGGTGCTGTGGGGGCCGGGGGTGCTGGGGTGCCGGGGTGCTTGAGGTGCCGGGGGTGCTGTTGATGCTGGGGGTGCATCAATGCTGGGGGTGCATCAATGCTGGGGGTGCATCAATGCTGGGGGTGCATCAATGCTGGGGGGTGCCGTTGGTGCTGGGGGTGCCGTTGGGTGCGGGGGTGCCGTTGGTGCTGGGGGTGCGTTGGTGCTGGGGGTGCGTTGGTGCTGGGGTGCCGTTGGTGCTGGGGGTGCCGTTGGTGCTGGTGGTGGCTGGGGGTGCCGTTGGTGCGGTTGGTGCTGGGGGTGCTCGTTGGTGCTGGTGGTGCTGGGGTGCCGTTGTGCCGTTGTGCTGGGGTGCCGTCGGTGCTGGTGGTGCTGGGGTGCCGTTGGTGCCGTTGGTCTGGGGTGCCGTTGGTGCTGGGGGTGCCGGTGGGTGCCGTTGGTGCTGATGGTGCTGGGGTGCCTGTTGGTGCGTGGGATGCTGTTGGTGCTGGGGGTGCTGTGGATGCTGTTCGGTGCTGGGGGTGCTGTGGATGCACTTGGATGAATGTCGGCTACAGATTGCTACAGTGGAGGAGGAGATGCAGAAATGGAGCGGCCTGCTGGTATCTGTGGGTTTCAGAGCGATGGAAAATGAGGGCCGTTGCCCTAGAAATCAACATATTACAACCAAATAGGCCTTTTATGTCTTTTGAAGGAGAAAAACTTCCCATAAATGTTGCATAACAGGAGGTTGAAACCCATGAACGAAGAGGGAAAAGAGGAGTGAATAAATGTGAATAAGGGATGTCATGATTAGGTTTACCGATAATCGTAATACATTTATAATAATATAATCGTAAGAACCACAAAAGAATAATCGTGACAATTTTACCAAAATTAAGTATTTTTAGTTCCATCTAATGTCCGGAAAACTGACCTAAAATGCAAATAACTTTTTTTAATCTGGCGGTTTTTGTCACATTTACTTTATTTTGTCTTTCAGAAAGTATAATTTCATAAAGCCGGTGACAAACTTGACAGTCACAGTCTCGTATCGTGATGGTTTTTCCTCACAATAGTCGAAGCACTAAAATATGATACCGTAACATCCCTAATTTAACAACATGGTAGACAATATGTGGATTTACTGCATGTGGCACTAATTACTTTCCATTTACATTGTGTTAAGTTGTATGGTTTGAATATTTTGGATCAGATTCTAAACTGTTCTGACCGTACCAAAGCTAACCATTAAGGACTTGATTTGTTCCTCCAGATTTTGTCCTGTTTAGTACATTCTGTTCTTTACCATTTGTGTTGGTTTTGCTCCTAGATTGGACCATTTAATCTGGCAGCAAATTTAAAATGTGTCGATAAAACTGCCCATCAAGCATTAATGAAAAATGTACGACAATAAAATCACTTTGTGGAATTCTTGTCATATTCTGAGCTATAAAGAGTTTTAGTATTGAATTGGACAGTGATAACTCCTGTTGTTGTGCATTGTATTCTATAAGAACTGGACATATTCCTATGGTATGATCCACTAATAAGGTGCTAATTGCAGAAAGCATATTAATGTAATAATTTGGGCCGGAGGTGCACAACATGCCACCCCTCAACACTGTTTCAATAACTGATAGATTAGATTGTTGTTAGAAATGACATACAAAATGCTTCACCATTTGACTAGACTAGACCCACCAAGTCTAAACCAGGACTAACCCAGAGTCAAAACAGGTCTAAAGCAGAGTTAAACAAGGACTAAACCAAGACCAAACCAGGTCTAAACTAGTGCTAATCCAGAATTAAACCAGTAGACAAGATTTTATATTATTTTTTTATATTATTTTTTCACCTTATGTTTAATAGTCCCGTAGTATTCACCTTATTCCACCCACTTTTGCCTCTTTTTGCCACGGATCAGCACTTCCGTTGTAATCACACTTCTGGTCCAGCATGAACTTCGTTCTCTTAAGTGGAGAACGAGGGAAAGTCATTAAAATATGCTCTAAAGTAAACTGATGTGTGTCAAATGTCCTATGTTCATGTGACCAACAATAATGCACCTGTTTTTGGTCTGAAAACGGCCTTTCAGGCTTATTTTCTCTGGAGGTCGGAAGCCCTAATTTAACTAATCCAACGTGAAGAAGGATTACGTCGCACGGCGCTTCCGAAATAAGGAGGATAGGGTTATTACAGTATCGAAAATCGGATACTAATCGATATTAAAACTAGTATTGAAATGGAATACTCATTTGAGCAAGTATCAATACTAAGAAAATACGATCCCATTACCAGTACAAAATGTGACCTTTTCCGAACAGTTTTAGAATGATCAGAACTACCAAATGAGCTGAAATATGTGAAAAAAACTTAAATCATCACGTTGTCTGGTATGAGGTGAATCAGTTTATCAACTTTAGCCTTGTGTTGCTTTCAGGGTCTTTTCCTCAGCGTCTGCAAGAGAATAGTCTTCATACATTCAGAATACAGTACGTTGCCTAACGACTTCACAATGTAAACCTTAAAATGACAATACTTTCCGTAGGTTTGGACTGGGGTGACTGCATTTCCCTGTTCAATTCGAGCAGTGTCTTGTTTAGCACCGCACTTGTTATGTTCTGGAAGTTGATCTGTTGCATAATTCATTGTTTACATGATGGACACGCAGTCTAATTAGATGTGTGAAATGGTGCACATTTGTGACGGGCCGCTCAACCTGCTCCAGTGCAAGTGACAAAGTTAGAAATAATGACGCTCCCAGTGTTACTGAGGGCTAGTGCTACTCAGGCAGGAATAAGACGGAAAATAGATGTAGTATTGTAGTGTTCATTTTGTTTGTTATGGCTGGTGCAAGTTTGCTGCTGTTAGACTCTAAGTTTAGAATTAAAACAATATATATAATGCTGTGTTGTTGTTTTTTTAAATACAGCTGTTTGTTCTCTTGCTGTGTCACAAAAGGCATTACTATAATTGACAAAAATCAACTAGGGGCAGTAACCGCGTCATATTTTTACACATCGAAAATGTTGGATTGATTCCGTCTGGTGTCCTTGGGCAAGACACTCCACACACCTTACCTGTAGGGTTAAAGTCCATATGACAGGTTCTCAAGTTTTTTCTAATTATGACTTACTTTGGTAGGATCGCACCTGTAGTAACTATTTATCATAGCTTTACTTCCGTTAAGTTACAGTTTGTGAGGACATTTAGAAAAATACAAGTTTATTTTAATTACAGGAAGTAGAAAAAACAGAATCCTTGTGTGATGTCATCAATATGCGACGTACCATTGGAAATACAGACAATTTACACTTAACTGATACACTTTTCTGACAATTTAAACAATCATTCAAGAAGATAAAGGTGTTGTGTATTATTATTGTGTGTTCAATCGTAACTTTATTAAAAATGAATATGGATTTTGGCTCTTCTTTTCAGTATGGTTGCCAGGTGACAGTTTTTGAATTGCCTCTACCTATGCAGTCTGCCCCAGATCAACTTTGGTACAGAAAATGAATCACGATTACTTAGATTTGAAAAAGAGGAGAAATAAAAGCTTTTTTTAAAAACGTTGTAATTTTATTATGTAAAACAAATCACAAATCTCGTCAACTGTAATAAAAATATAGCATTATTAAAATTAGGACTACACACACACTGTAATCGACTTTTATGAGCTTATAACAATTTTATAATTGTTTTCCCTTCTCGTTCAACCACTTGCACTTAGAGTGATTCATCCATGTTTGAGTAATCCTTTTTCCCCAGCGGACAAGATGCCATTGCTCTGTCTGTCCCCGTTTCAACAATGCACTGCTCATTACTTTCTTTGTTCTGTTATTTTATTTTATTAAATGGTGACACACGTAAGATTGGGCAGTGTCACATAGTCGTTTAGGCACAAATAAAACAGCGGCTCCCTAAAGGCCGACCATAAAAGACTAGAAAAAGATTCAGTTGTAGTCATCTGGACTCTGTTGGGAGTGAAAGTCAGTGTACAATAGGATGTGGATGGCCCATCTCAGGTCTGTTCGTAAAACAATGGGATTAGTCTCAAGTGAAACCAAAAACTCCCTTTATCAGGGGTCCCGCGATGTGGGCAGGGCTTTCACAGAGGAGGATATTAAACCAGATGACTACAACTGAATCTTTTTGTACAATGGAACACTCCTGGATGAATGAGGGATTACACGACATAAAAGACTAGATCTGATTTTTAACCCAAAATTAATAACACTTTTTTAAAAGTCATTTTAGATCAATATTGCTATTTAAAATGTCCAAAACATAATGATCCACAGGTGTCATAGATTAAAACTAGCCAATACGTCTGCTTTAAGTTAAATATTTTTACCCTGTAGTTCAAACCTTTACAAACTGTATTAGTTTAGCAGTTCATGTTCCAGTCTTAAACTTCTGTTTAAAATGTCAACTGTGATCTGAATCCTGATTTCAAAACATAATTTGCAAATCTAATTGCAGTACTACCACTGACTCGTTCAAACATGTTGAAGTACATGTTTTCAGCTCAGTCCCGTCTTTTCAGTCCTGTCCCAGTCCAGCGATCACTTATTTACTCCTGCCTGTCAAACACACCACACACGCATCAATAACACAGTGTTAGCCACAGTTTTGCCAGACTTTCTTAACGTTCTCAACCTGGCTCACGTCAGCCGTCGAGATGTTTAAAGATAATACTTCACACTGATCGGTCGAAGTGTCACAACAGCGGAAGAAGCAGAAAAATATAAATTGTGTGAAAGCCAGTGTTGAGAAAAGCACAGCCCTCTTTACCTCTGGTGGGGAATGGGGGACCGCAAACGAATCAGCGGGAGCCACACAAGATGGATTCTCAAGCGTTTGTGAACTCTTGAAAACCCACAGAATTCATCTTGCTGGGACGGTTAGAACTTACTAGCTTCCTTGCTAAACTCTTTAGCATGAACCTTTAAATCCTCCAACAGGATTTGAAAAACAAATATTTCCAACTAAGCACTGTAAACGCTACCTGAGGTTTCGGGTAAAGCTTTCTAATGACCACACCTTAATTAGCCTTAACAAAGCATGAACAAAGACATAATTCATAATGAACTACTAATTTATTAAGAATGATTCAGGGTTTAGTAACCAGGATTTAGGGTTAGGATATTACTAAGCAATAAAAAATTTGTTCATTGTGATTTAAGTCACTGTTCAACCTTTATTACGGCTGTTCAAAGTGTTGTTATTATAAAATGCTCCTGGGTTTTGAGTGACAGTAGAGAACCTCGCACCTGTCATTGTCCGTCCTGGAAAAGTTTATTTTTTCACAGTTTTGGCTGTGTCCCTGAGTGCTCGTGAGTGTGACAAATGTTATCTGTGTCTGGCAAGTCTCTATTGAACCTGCAGATAAACGCAATTTAGGAGAAAGCAAGGGAACAGTGAGGCCTCCATTCACTGGACCAAAGGGAAGGTTGGCCTTAACTACTACTCGCACGAACGTTACCAGATACGATGCTCCTGCTACGATGGTCCATGCAATGTTTCTCTTAATTATGACAAAATATGACATTTAGGGAGGAAAGAGTGGCAATATTTCAATGGCTCCCAACTACCGGATTGACTCTAATGACTCCTGCGACTACTGCAACTACTACCACCAAAAAAGCAAATTGCCTTCTCTTTGCCCAGTTATCTCTGCTCTCCCAGCCCTAATTATTATAGTGGCATTTGGGTGATAACCTGCTCCAGAGTTTTGAATGAAGCCGTTTTGAAATTTAAAACTGCACAAAAAGGATCAGCGAAGCCTGGTTTTCCTCTAGAGATCGTTTTTAGACACGTTTTTTTAGACACAGTACGTTATCAATATTTTCCAAACTAAAATTGTAGAGTGAAACCGTTTCAGTTGACTAATATGTCTTTAATTCATTAGGGGGCTTGGACCCGTGACACAAAGCCATAGGCAGACTTCTGTACGGTCGCTATGGTTCCCCAAGGCTCTTTTTTAACTTTGTGGAGGATTCAAAGTGGCAGACAGGCAAGTGCCGAGGACGGTGTAAAGGTGTTTCTCTTTCTGGGAGGTGTGAGCGGGTTGGCAATTTAGAAACTTTATTTGAAAGTTTACAAGATAACTTTTTTTCCATTTTTAATTTTTAAATCAGCTCCTTTTTTTAGATTTGTTTTTACTATTAATGATATACTCAATATTAAAGTTTGGCACATCTTCAAAAACAGCATTCACAATTGTTTCTCATTTTTATATTTTTCCCAACTCTAAACAGCCCTATCCTCTCTGTCTGAAGTTCGAAATGCTCTTATTATTATTTTATTATATATAATAATATAATAATAATAATAATATAATAATATAATAATATAAAATATAATATAATAAAAAAATAATAATAATAATAATATAATTATTAATAATAATAATAAAAAAAAATAATAATAATAATTAATTAATAAAATAATAATAAATGATAATAATAAAAATAATTTAAAAAACACAGCTGTTTGGAAGCCACCAGAGAAACGGTGCATTGTTGACAACACAATACAATCTTCTTAATATTATATTTTTGCTGCGAGAATTTCCCTTCCCTTAAAACCAGAAGTGTCAACACAACGGAAGTGCGGATCCGTAGCAAAAAGAGGCGTGGCAGAATAACTTTGCTCAAAAGTGGGGATTCAACCGTCAATCAACAGTCAATCCAAATTATCTGCTACATAAAACTGCAAAAGAAAGAAAGAAATAAGCATCAGACCATTTTCCTCAGAACGAAAGCGTGGAAATGTTCCATGTGTTTATTCACGTTCATTACCAAATCACACAGATCATTTTGTATTGAGGATTTTTGATACTTTCCTTTGGCGTTATTTTATCTGCAGAATATACAACTATACATTTGACATTGCTTAAATAAATCTTACTCAGTTTAATACATGTTATTTGTACAGAACACCATCTGTAATACAAGTTAGAATTACTTTGATAATAATATTTCAAGCGTCCATTCATGTCCAGCGTAGGGGCAGCACTGGAGGATGGATGTCTTAATAGGGGTTTTGTGGAGCTGCTGAGAGGAGGAGATGGATGAGAGCGGGTCAGAGTTCTTACAGTCTGTACAGTTTCAATCATGGCCTTGAATTCTAAGCGAAGGAGGAGGAACTGTGGTTCAGACGTCAGACACAGGACTCTATGTACTGTTCTGATCTAAGGTTTAGCCTGTAGTGACTCATATTTCGACATATATCCATGCTTTAATTTATTTTACTGAAATGTTATGTAATGTTTCACTGTACATGTTTAATTTCCTTCATTCGATTTCTTTTATTGGTGCAAACACATTTTTTTACTTGGAATATGTGTAAAATTTGATCTAGATTTTGAGTTTACAATATGAACATTGAGGATTCGTTACACAAAGATTGTAGTGCATGTTGTATTCATTTATTGTAGAGTTTAGGTAATCGTTTGCGTATGTAGCAAAGTCATATTTTTATCCATAACTTTTACAACAAAGTCAATTTCACTACCTGAAGATATAGACAAAAGCACACAGGGTTTCATAAGTTCAGCCTCAACCATTATTTTGAAGATAGTTTCAAATGTCACAAAACACTCACTCCTCCTAGAGTTATATTATCATTTCCAAGTGGTAAGCCAGTTTTTATGAAGTAAAGATCTGTATTTTATGAGCATTTTATTTTGGATTTGAGGATATTTCACTTAAACCGGTTGTTGGAGTCGGCTGCACTCCCTTTGAGTAAAGTTTAAAGACCGTGTTGGAGCTCTGAAATCCCCTCAGATGTGTGTTAGAACAGGCTGTTACTGTAAAGTGTGCTGCTGCCACACACACAGGTCGGTATCAGCCTGACAGCCAAGACTTTTCATTACGGAGCTCCATCTTATTGTGACTATGAGTTTATATCTTGGGCCAATCAAATGAATTCTATGTTTTGTTGTGTTGTGATGTGATGAAATGCACTATGTTATGCTTGTGGATGTAATACATGGATTTATTATATTATCTTGATAGGGTATTGCTAGCCTAAACATGTCGCTAGCGGCCCCAGTGGCCAGTCTATTGGTACTGCAGCGAAAAAAATCGTGCGACTCAGAAAGCTTTTTTTACCTAGAGCGCAATGCGATGGAAAAGTGCTCGTGCTCGGCTGACAGCGACCTGCGGCTTGCAGAAATATCGGATATAGAAGCAAAACTTTTTCTAGGTATAAAATTCTTCAGTTGTCTTTAAAACGCATTTTAAGCCTTTAGCTTCGGCTATGCTCTAGCGCGCTGCTCTAGCCCAGCGCGCCATGGATCTACTAAAATAACACCTTTCATCTGGTCCTTTACTTTTTTTCAGTTGAAAAGCCTTCAGTTTTCTTAAAACCTGTTTTTTAATATTTCCCTTTATCTCGCACTGGCCTCTGCGCAGCTCTAGTAACTCACATGGTATGCGAGCCTACGTAACTTCTTGGCCACAGTGCTAACTGGCGACATGCGCCAGTTAGCATCTGCCATTGACTTGAATGGGCCGCCATCTTGAGGGAGGAGCTATTTTTTTAATTGATCAGCACCAAAGCTAATATTAATAATACTGATGCCGACACCAACTTTGTCTGTAATTTAGTCTGCAAACACATACGTACATGTCACATTAAAACCTAATGAAAATCAATTTTACAAGTATTTGCTTTGGTCATAGTGTTTGGCCGATAAAGTAAGATGTACAGTGCTGCCCTCTGCTGTTGTGGCAGAATGCGTGTCACGATAACCGTGAAAGCAGTGGAGCACTACTGCTTCATCAATGCACAAGAGGTACAGTAAAAGTACTGCGACACATGGTTTCCGATACAATACAATCACAACAAAACTGCATGACAATATATTGCAAAATGATATGTTGTCCCAAGTTGTCCTTTGTCAAGCTGAAGGAAGCTTATGCCAGCAATATGGACCTTGAATGTTTGGCCTCTACAGTGAGGTAAGGAAACGCTTTAACCCGTCTTTCAACAACATATTCATTCACACGGAGAATTTTAGACCCAATTCACAGCCATGCAAAATACGGACGACGAGATTGTCAACCACTCTGCCACTAAGCCTTCGACCAAAAACAAGGATGAAAAATAGCCTATACTCGTAATTTTGGGGAAAATTTTCACATTCTTGCATACAACTTCAGTAGCATTTTTCTTCTTGACATTATAACTCTATAGGCTTATCCTGAGCATGCAGCTGCACTCCTGCCATGCTTTGTACCGCGGTAGTTGTGAAGTCGCTGCCCTCATGGGTCCATAATCGTTCCCCATTTCACTATCCTTTTGCTTCTTGTGTTGCAGTAAACCGGATGCCTTTTGTTCGCCATTCGCACTATATACGCTCTTTAGTTATTAAACATTTCTCGGAGTCAATCGTCGGTTATTATTTAGTTGACCCGGACCACGGAGCAGGGAGGAAGGGGAACTGATGCCAAGTCAAAACAATGTAAGAGGAGGAAGCGGATTCTAAAGTCTGTCGAGACTCAATAAATAAATCACATTGAAATTATGTCATGAATAGCTATTGAGTCTCAATAAATTCAACTAAGAAGAGTAGATCTTGTGTGGCACTTCCTGACACTTTCCTCAAATATTATGCAAATTTACTACTCATCGAATACAGTTTCACAAATTCTGTTCCCGTTGCTGATTGGAGAAGTAAATTCAAGTTGTTGGTTTGCCTGCAAGGTCATTTAACCAAGTTAGTTTGAATAACGCACTGTAAAACAAGTAAAAAGTAAAAGATGAGTTTCACAACAAATAAATTCCGAAGGTAGTGGTTTGAATAAATATAGATAGGGCCAGAGATACTGAACATAGAGCATCAAAAAAATTGCATTTACCCCTGAACTATGTCCCGGGAGAGCAGGGTGCAACTTTAAATTGGGTCTTTTAACCATTGTGAAATATTACTATTGGCCAATTTGTTTCTCTGGTAAAAAATAAAAAACAGCTAATATTCAACACCAACTAGACAAAAAATGAAAGAAAAACTCTTGAAAAAATGATGACCTTTGGTTTGGTTTGTATGAGTAATTTATATTTGGACATTCCACAGTCCATTTTAACAGGTTTAAGGTGTTTGACATCTTAAAAATGGGTTCAAAGTTGCTGCCCGTTGGTTAAAGCGGCTCCAAGTGCAGTGTCGTGAGTCTGAGACGTTTTACTGCGTGTCTTCCCTTCTCTGCCATCCTTATTTCATGCTCAGATGTCTTGTCTAATAAAGCCTACGGGCCAAAAAATCATTTTAAGAGATAAATTAGATAAAACTTGTTTAAAACGTATAACTGTAAGTATAGTTGTACATCCAACTTTGAAGATGAAGTGTTATCCGAGCAATTTTGCATAGAAAGGCCCTGGGACCCCTTCTGTTCAACCTCTACATGCTGCCGTTAGGTCAGTCGATACACAGCGAGTGTCCTATCACAATTATGCAGACGACGCTCAGATCTATGTTTCACTGACGGCAGGTGAATATGGACCAGTGGATTCACTCTGTCACTGCATCCAACAGATCAGTGTGTGGATGCAAAGCAACTTTCTCCAGCTGAACTCAGACGAGAAACAAAGAGAAAGTGTAGCAGTCACCTCCAGAAGTCTCGCTCTAAAACCTACAAATCAAGTTAATAATTGGACTCAGATTTGAATTTTAACAGCCACGTCAAATCAATAACATCAGCAGCTTTTACCATCTAAAAAACATTGCCAAAATCAAAAGTATAGTGTCTAAACCAGACCTGGAGAGACTTATCCATGCGTTGTCTCTAGTAGATAGACTACTGTAACGGCCTGCTCACTGGCCTCTCCAAACGAGCTGTAAAACAGCTGCAGTACATCCAGAACGCTGCTGCTCGGGTCCTGACTAGAACCAGGAAGTATGATCACATTAGTCCTGTGCTCAGGTCTCTGCACTGGCTTCAGGCTCAAAGGGGAATCTGCCTTTCAGTTTTATGCTGCTAAAATCTGGAACACAGCTTCCTGAGCTGTGAGACAGGCCGTACTCTGACAATGTTCAAATCTACGCTAAAAACGGTTTTATTTAGCTCGGCATATGACTGAAATGATTTTCTTTGCACTCTTTTATGTTTTCAACTTTTTTGTGTTTTCTGTATTTTAATGCATTTTCTCCTGTTGTGTGAAGCACTTTGAATTGCCTTGTGAATGAATTGTTTTCTTCAGAATGTCGAGTTAAAATTACAAAAATTGTAATATTTTTTGAAAAAAGGGAATTATTTTGCCGATATCTTATCTGCACCTTATTGTGCATATTATATAGAAAAACAATACGCTCATTTTCGAAAAATTATTTTTTCATAAAAAGATTTTCCTAAAATATTAGTGGCCAAAGTTGCCTGTAGTTGAAGAATGGCCCAAGATAAAATGCATTTACTCCTGAACTAAAGCGATTCCTCAGGCACTGCACTGTATCGTTGCTGTCTCCAACCACAAGGTGCAAGTCATTTAAATGTTCGATCATGATAGAGCAGAAAGTTTGCAACTGAATTACGGACAGATTTAGCTATGATCTAATAAATCCATTTGTGAATATATTTTTTACACTGTCAAATCGGGTCCAATGCTGTGCCTGTGCTCCCGTTCGGCTTATAGCTCACATTGTATTTAACAGGTTCATAACGGACAACAAATTGCCTCATTACTTCATATGATGCTGTGCAGTGGAATGCCAATATGCAATTTATTCTTATATTAACTTAACCTTCATTCCTCCCTATAACAGAGAAAAGATCATTTAGCCCGACCACTGTGAAAATGTGTGACAAGCTTCAGTCAAAGCCCTAAAGGGAGACCGAGCTCTGGAAAAAATGCTGCCTGCCCCATTTGTGTCTATCCCTAGGGGGCGCCACTGTGGGCACGACACAGATATTCCTCTTGTCAGTTCGTATTTATGTGCAATTTCAGTCCTGGTGGTGGTATATGACTCCAGCGGATGACCTTAGGATTCCGCCCGAGTCAAAAGCTTTGCCACTTTTGAGTAAAATTATGTCGGAAGTGAGTCCAATCCTTTTTTCATAACTCACGCTGTGAACCTTGACCTTTCAATCTCTTCTGCTTCTGGAAGTGCCATTCATCTACTGCTCCAAGGTCAGATAAGCTATGAACACATCTTTGACAAGCTGCAGTGTTAAAGTCATTTAAAATTTCCTGTCAAACTTTGGCTTATATCATTCAGAATGTTGTACTTTGTAATTGTATGCATTTAAGCTGAAAATATTTTTCAAACTTCAATATGAAAACAGTTTTCACATTTATATTGCACTGAGTCTACCAACCAAACATCTGTAATAATAGTGGAATCATCTGCAAACAGGTGACACTTTCATATGATGCAAGAATGATCAAAATACTTTCTCAAACACAATATTGCATCGATTTTGATATATAGCTCCTTTCAACATGTCACGATCAGAATTATGACGTAAAAATAAGAAAACTCACTAATCCATCCAGAACCATTTGAATAAAAAACAAAATGTCCATACGCTTTACAATCTGATTTTGAACCTTTTTGTTGACTAAATTGAATCCAAAGGCAAAAAAAAATAGGTTATTTTCAAAGTCTGCTTACTTTTTTCTAGCTGCTTTTCACGCTAACACCATCCAAAGGCACATAGAGCTGGGGGGCGCCATACTAACAAGGCTATGGGGAGGGCACGGCTGACATGATGTGCCATTACTGTGTAAGACATATAGGCCTTTTGAGGGCACAGGATATTTGCTCTGACGACTTAGACAGGATTCAACTACCTTCCACCATATGAGCTAGAGCTGTGGCCTAAACACTGGGGAAATAAGACCTCCGATTTCTTAAAGCAATGGAGAGGAATAGAGCCATATAATGAACAACTTGAGTTTGTGCATGGATCAATGAAAGTATTATTTACGGTGTGTGAACACGTTCTAACAATTGCCACAGCTTCAAGCATCAAATGTGTGTACTCAGTGTTATAAGAGAGATTTTCTACTTGTATATACTGTACTGACATGCTTTAGTGATGGGTGTGCCTTTTCATGTTCTGCAATGGCCCTAAAACAAAGCCTTGAGGGTCACCCTTTACGACCTGTTATTTTTATCTTCTACCCATTTTTGTTGATGTTTGCAGGTGTCTAGGGTTTACTAAACTATGTGGCTGTGGCAGACACACCTTACTTTAATTCAGTTATAGGAATTATTAGATTCAGTCAATAGGGGCCAGAAAAGGCTCAAACCCACAAGCTTCTCACTAAAAAAAGGACAAATAATGCAACTCTTCCTCTGCCTCTACTTTTATTACCTTTTTTATGATAGACCAACATTTAAAAAGGCAATGCTCATTATGTGGCACTACACCAGTTCATAAAGATAATATAAATATTCTTCAGAAATGCAGAAACGGCAATATGTAGCTGTTAATACATGTCTCTGTAGCCTGCCACAGTAATGCCTTGTTAGCCGTGCTGAAGACGTGATGCTAATGTTCGGTGTAGCGTCTCAAAGTCCACTGCTGCTGCTGGACCAGGAGCATATGGAGGATAAGTGGTCAGAGGGGTACAGAGCTGCAGGAGACGGAGAAAAGATGTGTGTGTGTGTGTGTGTGTGTGTGTGTGTGTGATGGGAGCAAGGAAGAGAAGAGAAAAGAAATTCTGTCTTTCCAATTATATGGTTCTACACAGACAAAATGTTAACTTTTGATTTATTTTTTTGCCCGATAGTTTTCAAAATATGTTCCTAGGTAAAGTTGGAAATGTTTAGTTTATAACAATTAAAGGTATATGTAACTTTTCTGGTGAAAGGTTCACCACCTGATGGTCTCCGTGCAGATTTGCATGCTATAACTTGCACATTGCTCCTAATGTTGCTCTATGCCAGATGCCCTGCTTGACTCAATCCCTTATTGAGGCTTGGGACAGATTTATCAACACTTTTTGACTATCTTCATTCACATTGCAACTATTTTGCAGCTTTACTTCCAAAAACACAGAAAGTTTCCTGTTGACATCAAAGATTTAACTTCCAAAATCGCTCCATTTTTAGCTTTTCTTTTTGTGCTTGGAGAGACGGAAAAAGAACTAAGAATTTCCAAAAAGACGCGAGACATAGAAGAGATGGTGTCGTGAATTTTTCGTGGAACATCATTGTCATGGGAGCACAGCCGCGTGTTTCATGTGATTCACCCATGTTGCGTTTGGACATGTGTCAGGCCAGATCAAATCCACCACAGCTGTTCAGAGCCGTATCTGTGTCCAAGAGAAGTGAGGATAAACGATTAAAGGCCAACACTGGGCCACTGCATCACAAAGTGGGAAGTAGTAGGTGGAATACGAGCAAGAAAAAGCACCATTGCTACCAAACAATGATAATGATGTTCCTGACTAAGATGCCATATGATGCCAAAATGTTTATTAGTCGACTCATTATTTGATTGGGATTAGCAGACAGCAGAAAGGAGAGGGCATGGATTGGGCATGGATTGGGTTGTCTGAACATTTGGGAATAAATTGAGTTTATTCTGCCTTTTTTGCTATTGCCATGCCCTTTTTAGTCAACCAAGAATTTCTTTAGTCTAATACAGTCCTAGGAAACTTAATGCACTAATATATCTCAAGCTAGCAGGTACTTTCTGATGAGAACGTTTCTGTTAGTGCCACGACTACTTTCAAGTTTCAACTGATTGCGCATGGATGAAAATCTTGTCAATAGAATGGGTTGAATACTAAATTTTAATTTAGTATTCAATCAATTCTCTTCACAGGCACAGAAGTCTAGGCCTGTTACATGGACGCAGAGTAAGTACATGTCCTGTTCATTTTTGCTTTGACGTAAAAAAGTAAAAAGTATTTTCTGTTCTACCTCTGGACAGTGACTACAGTACAAGCAGTGGAGCTGACTAATGCTATGGAGATATCACTGTCTAACTGCATTACCCTGTTACGCAGTGTAAATTAAGGACACTTCCCATTCAGGTTGGCCCACTTTCCAAATGCTGCCGACTCACTCCCACTTTGCAAGACTGTTTTACATTTATATCTCAAATTTGTACCACTTTTTTGGATCCAGAATTCCCTTTGCTGAAATATCCCAGCTACAGACTGTAAATCACAGATCATTTCGTTCTGTCTGGCAGGGTTTTCCCTCCAGGATACAAGGCAATGAATGGACAATAATTGCAGCTATATCATTTCAACATTAGGATTATGCATTGTCCTGGACGTGGTTAACTCCAGGTCTGTGACAAAATGTGACAATGGAGGGGCAGTTTGCAAATCAAATTGTGGATTAGAGCCCAGAATTGGCTGTTGTGATCATTGTGAACTGGAAATATAGCAATGGAACAAACCGTGTTAAATACAGCGGAAATGTATTTAAAAAGGTGCGTTTTGTAACTTTTATTTGTAAATTGCTTTGCCTGGAATATTGTAACATATCGCATCAAACTTATCCAACATTCATTTCATTAAAGACGTTTCTGCGTTCTTCTGCTCATCGTCATGGAGATGGGGAAGTGTAAATTTAATGCCATGCTCTTTAACAGCGGTGGACCGTCTATCAGAAAAGGTACGCAGTGCACCTTTAACGTTACATCAAACAGTCTGAACAATTGTGAAAAGTACTGCTGCTACGTTTGAAACCTCGGATGCACTTGAGTAAGAATTCAAAATAATTATCGTCAGTCAAAACGACACTGCTACAAAAAATAAACTTGAAATGGTCATGTCCGTGGATTTCCATCTTTCAAGAAAGATATGACTGGATTATCAAAACATCCACGGTAGAGCGGTCAGATCCACTGGTCCACGTGTTGGGGGGGGGGGGGGGGGGGGGGGGGGGGGTGATCGCCGCTGCCCCCAGTATGTGTGTGAATGGGTGAGTGGTTCCTCGATAAAAAAAAGTGCCAATTACCATTTTTACAAGCTAAAGAAAGGTGTTCTCACCAGAGCCGAAGTGTGAAGAAATCTGGCAATGTTTTCTATTCGAGCTCATCACTGTAGATGTTCTCGTGGGTGGACAGTGGTTAAGCCCCCCTTGCTCTCTTACCTCATAACCAGAGGGTCCCGGGGTGGAGTTTGCATGTTCTTCCTGGAGTTGTCCTCTGGGTGGCTCAGGTTTTGCCTGTGTAGACAACTTATTATATCCTTACTTTTCATGGAATTCAGTCACAAGATTTTCTTTTACTGTTATGGAGCCACTTGGTTTTACCATTCTCAAGATTTACTGTGAATGATCATTTGCATGGTAAAGGCATCATTTAACTTTTTGATGAGGGGTCTGCCACCTTCTTGTCCCCATGGAGAGATTATTGGTTTTCCTGGAAGGTTCCACAGCAAAGCATTAAATCAATCAATCTTGCAATTATTCAGTTACAGAAAACACGCATCCGTACTGTGAGCGGGCTTGCCTCGCCACTGATCTGTTTGTCTCCATGGAGATAGACAGTTTATGTTATACTGTGGAACATTCAAGGCAAAGCAATAGCATCAATATGGATAATAATATAGGGAATTTTACAGATTTAAAATATAGTACTTGGCCGCATACAAGTCTAGCAGGAGCAGTAGTAGTAGTGGCCCTTTTATAATACTTTATTCTATAGATTATGAAAATATTTGCGTATCAAAGTTTTGAGTACTTCTACTTTTCATGTTAAATTCGTCTAAAATCCCGGTTTTACCCGATTGTCTGGTTGGTGGAGCGTGGCATCGTGCGTGGATGGATAAGTCGTCTCCTCTCAGCAGTGCCCGTCCTCTCTCCTCTTCTGGCCCAAACGGAGTGCGCGTGAGCGGTAGTGGAAGCTCCTGGTCCCTGAAGACATGGCACAGCTGTGAACACCCAGCACCCTGCCAGCTAACTACAGACAGTGACCCAAACGCACGCGAGTCAGTGGAGCGAGGGCCCGCGCTTGTCATAAGATCTATAGCTCCAGATTATGGTCAGTGTGCATCCATTTTGAATCGCCAGAGGGAGAAGAAATTCACTTATTCGATTCTCAAATTAACTTCTTCAAATTGAAAGTAGGCTTACTCACGATGCAAATTTTCTGGTGGGTGGTCTGTCATCTTCTTATCTCCATAGAGATTTGCCAGGAATGTTCTGCTATATTAAACATATCAATTTGGGATTATTCAAGAACAGGCGTTTTGTTTAAAAATATACTTTGAAAAACATGCTGATTTACTCTGAGCAGGTCGCTTTTCCACAGATCTGACTACTAACTTGACTTGAGATAGGTTTAATGCCATGCTGTGGAACTTTCCAGCCAAAGAAATAACATTTCAATCAGTATAAATCTTTTCAGGTAAATAATAGCTATACTTTGGATTACATGGAAAAAAAAAAAAAAAAAGAGTAAAAAAGTTGGCATATTGTATAGTTGAAGTAAACATACTACATTGTTTCTTTTTTAATGTAGTCGTTTTAACTATTTAGATTATAAAGGCTCAACAGTTGGTGTTTTACTCTGATACTAGAATGGTACTCTTAAATTGTAAATTGTGTATTTTTTCACTGTCATCTGTAGATTATTTGTCAAAGTGGAATATAAATCAAATAAATGATGATGTTTACTAAATACACTAAATGTGTGTTACAAGCTTCACAATTGGTTGTTTGTTTTACTGACCGTATGCTTAATGTTGACTCATTTGCCCTGGGGGCTGACAGGCAGAGAAGTGGCCGTCTAACACCAACACACACAATTACATTCAATTCACAGAGACATCCCTAACACGCTTTACGAAAAATGACTCTAAAACCGATCAAATACATTTCTAAAGTTGCAGTCAAGTATTGCAAAAAGCTTCACAAAATGTTGCAATAATCGTTAACCTATTTTATATTCACTAGTGCATGGCAAGCTCGTCTTGACCAACTGAGGCCAAGGGTTAAACAAATGGAGAAAAGGGTTATTTTCACTGGACTTATTAATATATCACACTTTTTTAATCACAAGAGTTCATCAAAATGTCAATCACTGTAATCCGATTATGAGATTTGGTGATCCCAGTATATTGAGAAAAGCAAACTGAACAGTTCAAACCTTGGAATTAGTTTGTCTATAAATCCAATGTCCTTGATATTCCTGGATATAGAAATCCATAATGCAATGCTTTTAAAATGCCATTTCACCAGGCAATCAATTTGCTCTGTTCTGATTGGACCATGTACTACAGTATGTGTGCCATTAGCGAGCATGCGGCTGCAAATGAGTCATAAATGAATGTTCTTTTAACAAATGTTTCTATGCACAGAAAGGCTTGCACATGTAATTGCAGTTCAGAGTTTATCAACTCATTGGGTTGAGGTCAAGGAAAATGTGTTTGTGTTCTAAATATTTACTTTTTTGTATAGTTACATATACAAGCAATACATTACTTTATATACTGTAATTACTTTCAAAGAATGTTGCTTTATTTTTTACTCCCAAACCATCGTTGCGCTTTTACACTTACCTGGACCAGCCCCAATTTCAAACAAAGAGGCAGTTTTAACCTGATAAAAAGTCATTTGCCACCACCTGCTGTATGGAGTTGGTAATGCCTTCAGTTTACATTCTACTGATGAATGAGGTATTACATAAAAAGGAAAATATGCACTTGTCAGTGTAATCCCTCATTGTCCAGGAATGTTCCATTGTAGAAAAAGATTATATTGGACTATATTGGGCTATCAACATCCTATGGTAACCTGACTCGCTCCCTCCTCCCTGAGTACCTGATTAGCATCAGAATGCCCCGGGCGTCTCCCGCTCCAGGGTTTCAACACACTGTTATATACCACCAGAAGGTTGAATCTTAAACCTCCATTTCGATTTAAGGAAGGATTCTCTTTTTTTTTTTTTTAACAAAGATTGCCTCCTTAACTCCTCTTTCAAACCATCTCTTCTCCTGCTTAGAATCTTCACCTCCCTGTCTTCAATTGCAGTTAACACCTATTTTTTATTATATCACTTCCGGAAAGTCCCACTTAATCCACTTTCTCTCTTTCGCTTCAGCATATTTAAAAGTAAAACTATTTCACAAACATCAGAAAATCCACGTTTATCTGCTTGAGACGTTTTGATATGAAATGAAGTTAAATTAGTACTCATGTGACCTAACCTTAACCGAGAGAATAAAATATCCTCGTAGACTCTTAGTAGTAACTGGACTAATTGTTTTACTGTATATAATTGCTTACCTTTTAACTCTAAATCCCATCATTCCTGCCATGTTCTCATTATCCCTTCATGAATTAAAGATTTTGCTTCGGATCTTCCTGTACTCACATTTAAAACGCAAAGAGAAGGGCTGGCCTTGTGGCAGCCATTTTAAAACCTTGGGCAAAACCAAGTGAGGAGGGGTTTTTATTTTTATTGTACAGAGTTTTTATTGTACAGAGCTTTAGTTTAACACACATGTGAAAGTAAATGAAACATGTACACCAAACAGAGCGCTTACTTGTCTGGTAAAGTAAGATATATTTTGGTCCAGTGCAGTTTGCTGGATACGCAGGGTACGCAGCAGTAAATGGTTTTCCCTTAGTTTAGTTGGTCAACTAAACAAGTTTATTTTGTAAACATGCTTTTTTTTTTTTTTAATTGTTCACAGATAATATGTTTGAATGATGTTTGACAAGAATACTGACTTGAATATGAGCACATTGATTAGCTTCTATACAATTAACGTTTGGTGTGTGCTCTGTAAAAACCTATACTAGTTGTGATTGATAATATTATGTATAGAGAAAGTATATTGTCATTAAAACTCACTTTCAAATGACAGAACAATCCAAAGCCAATCAAATTTGTCCATTTCCAAATTAAGTCTGAATATAATTTGTTTCTATTTGTTGGATGTCTATCATTATGTCTGTCCAATCCTTGGTCGTTGGTGAGGTTTGTGTCAGTCATTTATTTGTTTCCTGCCCCCAATAGTACATTCCAAAGGGATCCATTTATTGTGTCCATGGCAGGAGTTTTGAGGCCCGAGTGCATAGTTCTAAAGTTGAGAGGGATGGAACAAACAGTCAGAAAGTGCATTGTTAATTTCAGTCCAACATTTCTGAGTACAGTTTCCCCAACAGCATTTCTTTGTTAATAGTAGGCACTTTGACATGGTGTTATGAAAAAACAAGAAACATTTTTCCAGCAAAATTCCCTTCAGACATGTGCATTTATGGTCCTTCACTGGGATGTACACACATTTTCCCACTCTTCATCTGGCAAAACAAGATCTACCTTAGTCGAGTAGCTGTCCAGATTAGCAGTGCATTAGGCTGTTTCTATTCTCAGTGAGGAGACGGTTGTCCAGCTGGAGATGTGAGTCAGCACTGTCCTAAGAGAGAAACAAGAAAAACCGATTGTTAGGAACGAAACAACAAACTCAGACAATAAAAAGCTTGTCAATAACAGACACATAATTGCGTGTTTTATGAGTGTGTATGTTCAAACTTGTCCTGCATTGGTCCTTGTTTTAGCTAATGTTACTCAGGATTTAACTCAAATTAGGACGGTGGATGCTTGTTTGAGCTCGTCTAGTCTAGTCCCGGTTTGATGCCAAGTTTAGTCCCAATTTTGATGTAGTGTGGGCATATTTATCACACTGTGCAGAATACAGTCACTTTTTTGGGATCTTTTGCTTTGAAATATCAGCTTCCCATGAGGTAAATCCTTGATTTTTAATGGTTTAATGGCTTTCTCAAGCATTTGGTAGAACACGTTTTAAGTCACTCCCTTTCAGTGAAAAATGTATTGAGCTGAATTTAACCTAATTCAGCCATTTCTTTCATTCGGCAGAGGTGTACTATGTCAGAAAAATCCACAAGGGGCCCTCTGCCTTCTGACAGTGAGCCTTTTAAACTCATGATTCCAACAGGAAGTCCGGGATCAGTCTCCTTGAAAGGAATGTTTGTCAATGTAATGTGTCAAAACCAGGACTAAAATAAAGATAAAACCAGAAGCAACCTATACTATATATGATTAATAAACCGTGAAATTACTTACAAGCTATTAATTAAAGACTCAGACAGTAAATAAAATCAAAAGCAGTAATAAAAAACTCTGAACACTTGGACTTATTTATTCAATTGTGTATTTCCTGAAAGTATTTTTTTTTGTGTTTTACCAACACCCATTTTTTATTTTACTTTTTTTTACCTACAACCTTGAGTACAGCCGTATCACCCCAGCATGTTGCTATGACCCTGATGGATCAAACATATTAAAGAAGACTCAGAAGTCAAAGGATTTCATATATTATGACAGTTTAACCCTTAATTATCCATAAAAAAGAAGACGTATAGGACTTGATTGTATCTTACAGAAGCCGATGTATTACAAGCATAAAGAGGTTTAAAAGCTATATCAGGATTTGAACCCTGAAAGAACATAACTACCATGGTTGACAACAATTTTCTAGACAATACTGGACTATAATGACCCACTTTTCAGCCATAGAGCCACATTTATATTAAGCATGTGCCAAAAGCTTTAGCCAACGTCAATGGTTTTGTCTGGCAATACCATTAATCACCATGGCAACTGTACGCAAAACACAATAATGCTGCGAAAGCCAGGTTAGGAAACGGGTAACATGTTTTCTACAGTCGGATGGTTAGAACGATGAGTTTATTGTCACGGTTACACGGTGAACAATAAAAATGTTTAAAAAACTAAATAATAATAATAATAAAAATGCTGAAAAAAAAAAAGGTACTTTCTTTTCCCAAGAGGCTTCTGTAAAAGCAACAATAAGAAATCAATGGAGCATACTTCATATACATTCATAGATGACAATAACTCTGATAATTTTTTCTTTCTTTTTTTCTGTGTTTTTGAGCCAATAAATTAATTCCTACCTTTGTGCCAACCTACACTGATCTCCTGTATGCCAGAGAGCGTCAATATTTGCAAAAACCACTAGGTATAAAAATATCAGTGTTAAAACCTGTCTCTTTGTTGTTTTTGTTTTACCAGTGAAGCCAACTGTGATCGACGTGGGCATCTATGGAACAGCATCGCCAGTCTCCTCCCATCGACATGGTGAGTCCTCTGTAGTCCTGCATTATCCTCTGTAGTCCTGCTTTAGTCTGCTTTATCGCTTATCCTGCTGGGTGTCCTTGCCTGTTAGTCCCCTTAGTCTGCTATGTTTCTGCTTGTCCGCTTAGTCTTCCTGCTCTCATATCCTGCTAGCTTAGTCCTTGCTGTTAGTCCCTGCTTGTATCCGTCTTTAGTTCCTGCTGTAGTCCCTGCTTTATCCTGCTTACTTAGTCCTGCATTAGCCTCCTAGCTGTAGTCCTGCTGTAGTCCGCATGATCCTGCTTTAGTCCTGCTTAGTCCTGCCTGTATCCTGCTTTAGTCCTGCTTAGTCCTGCTTTAGTCCTGCTTAGTCTGCTGACCTTTTCCTGCTGTAGTCCTGCATTAGTCTCTGCATTAGTCCTGCTAGATCCTGCGTTAGTTCCTGCTTAGTTCCTGCTTATGTCCGTTAGCCTAGCATTAGTCCTGCTTAGTCCTGCTTTAGTCCTGCTGTAGTCCTGTTATTTTTACCTGCATTAGTCCTGCATGTAGTTCCTGCTTAGTCCTGCTTAGTCCTGCTTTATCCTGCTTTAGTCCTGCTGAGTCCTGCTTTACCCGCATTAGTCCTCCTGTTAGTCCCTGCTTGTAGTCCTGCTTTAGTCCGCTTAGTCCTGCTTTAGTCCTGACTTAGTCCTGCTGTAGTTGCTTGCCTTCTTAGCCCTCTATCTGCTTTAGTCCCTGTCAGCCTTCTTAGTCCCTTAGTCCCATTTGTTAGCCCGCGTGTATCCCTATTGCGTATCCTGCTTTAGTCCTGCTGTATCCGTGCCTGCTCAGCTGCTTCCCCTGCTTTAGTCCTGCTGTAGTCCTGCTTTAGCCCTGCTTTAGACCTGCTTAGTCCCTGCTTAGTCCTCTGCTAGTCCTGTAACCTGCTTAGGTCCCGCTGTAGTCCCCGCATTGTCCTGCTATTAGTCCGCTTAGTCGCTGCTGTAGTCCTGCTGTAATCCTGCTGTTATCCTGCTGTAGTCCTGCTTTAGTCCTGCTGTAGTCCTGCTTCACCTGCTTAGCCCTGCAACTGTAAGTCCAATGCTTATTAGTCCTGCTTAGTCCTGCTGTTAGTCCTGCTTTAGCGCTCCTGCTTAATCGCTCTATCGCTGTAGTCCCTAGCTGCATTAGTCGCTAGTCTTTAGTCCTGCTTTAGTCCTGTTTAGCGAGCCTGCTTTAGCTGTACCTGCTAGCGGTTAGTCTGCTTTATTCCTGCTTTAAGTCCTCCGGTAGTCCTGCTTTAGCCCTGGCTGTAGTCCTGCTGTAGTCCTGCATTTAGTCCTGCTTTAGTGCCGCTGTAAGTCCTGCTTTAAGTCCATGCTATTGCATAGTCCTGCGTTAGTCCTGCATTTAGTCCTGCTTATCACTGCTATTAGCCTGCATGTAGTCCTGCTGTAGTCCTGCATTAGTCCTGCATTTAGCCCTGCTGAAGTCCTGATTATCCTGCGGGTAGTCTGCTTATAGTCCTGCATTAGTCCTTGCTTGTAGCCTGCTTTAGTCCTGCATTTAGTCCTGCTTAGTCTGCTTCTAGCCTGCTTTAGTCGCTGCTTTAGTTTCCTGCTTTAGTCCTCTGTAGGAGCTGTTTGCTGGTTATTGTCCTTGCTTATAAGCATGTTTTAGTTCCTGGTCCGGTTTTATCCTGCTTTTAGTCCATGTGTTTAGTCATGTTTAGTCCATGCTTTTAGTCCCTCTTGTAGCTCTCTGGCTTGTCTGTTGTTAGTTAGTAGCATGTTTATTCTGCTTTAGTCCTGCTTTAGTCCTGCTTAGTCCTGTTTAGTCCTGCTTAGTCCTGTTTGTCCTGCTTTAGTCCTGCTTAGTAGTCCTGCTTTAGTCCTGCTGTAGTCCTGCTTTAGTCCTGCTTTATCCTCTTAGTCCTGCTTTTATCTGCTTGTTAGTCCTGCTGTAGTCCTGTTCAGTCCCTGCTTTAGTCCCTGCTGTTTAGTCCTGCTTTAGTCCTGCTTTAGTCCTGCTTGTATCCTGCTTTAGTCCTGCTGTAGTCCTGCTTAGCCTCTGTAGTCCTGCTTCTTTAGTCCCGCTGTTCGCATCCTGCTAGTCTTAGTCCTTGCTTTAGTCCTGCTTTAGTCCTTGTCCTCTTATCCTGCTTATCCTGCTTATCCTGCTTGCCTTAGTCTGCTGTAGTCCTGCTTAGTCCTGCTTGTATCTGCTACCCTGCTGTAGTCTGCATTATCCTGACTTGTAGTCCTGCTTAGTCCTGCTGTAGTCCTGCTTTAGCCCTGACTTTAGTCCTGCTGTAGTCCTGCTTTAGTCCTGCTTTAGTCCTGCTGTATCCCTGCCTTTAGCCCTGCTTTAGTCCTGCATAGTCACTGCTTTGTCCTGCTTTAGTCCTGCTGTAGTCCTGCTTAGTCCTGCTGTAGTCCTGCTGTAGTCCTGCTTTAGTCCTGCATAGTCCTGCATTAGTCCTGCATTAGTCCTGCTGTAGTCCTGCTTACCCTGCTTTCAGTCCCGCTGTAAGTTCCTGCTTTAGTCCTGCTTAAGTCCTGCATTAGTCCTGCTGAGTCCTGCTTTAGCCCCTGTTTTAGTCCTGCTTTAGACCTGCTTTAGTCGCTTTAGTCCTGTTTAGACCTGCTTTTGTAGACCTGCTTTAGTCCTGCTTTAGTCCTGTTTTAGACTTGCTTTAGTCCTGGTTCAGTCCTGTTTTAGTTCCTGGCTGTAGACGCTGCTTTAGTCCTGCTTTAGTCCTGCTTTAGCACTGCTTTTGGTTTCCTGGCTATAGCCTTTTGTTCTACTTTGTCTGGTGTCACTTTGGCATTTTGTCATTTTTAGTCTTTTGCTTTTTAGTCGCTTAGTCAGTTTAGATTTTTGCTTTTTAGTCCGCTTTAGTCCTGCTTAGTTCTGTAACTGCTAGTTTGTTGCTTAGCGCTTAGTGCTCTGTAGTCCTGTCTGCTTAACCTTACCCTGCGTAGTCCTCCTGCTAGTCGCCTCCTTAGTCCTGTAGCCTAGCTGTTACAGCTTCATGTCTTCTATGGTCCGTTAGCCTGTTTAGTCTGTTTCCTCTTTGACGTTTTTAGTCTCTGCGTTTTAGTCTTACTCTGGTTTTGTCCTGCTTATTCAGTCTTGTAGTGTGTATCTGTTCCTGCTATGTCATTGTCTGTAGTCGCTTTAGTCCTCTTTCTTTTTAGTCCTACTTGTCCTGCTTTAGTCTGCTTTAGTCCTACTTTAGTTCCTGCTGTAGTCTGCTTTAGTGCTGCTCTGTAATCTGCTATTTGGCTGTTTAGCTCTTTTGCTTTTAGTCCGCTTTAGTCTGACTTAGTCCTGCTTTTGGCTTGGTTTTTTCCTGTATATATGTTTTCAAATTTAGTCTTGGTGCTCCTGTTTAGTCCTGGTTTAGTCTAAATTAATGTTCTGTTTGGTCTCATTTTAATCCTGCTTTGGCCTTGGTTTTGTCCTACTTTAGTCCTCCTCTATCTAGCTTTACTCCTGATTTAGTCCTGTTTTAGAATAATTTGGCAGGACTAAAAAGATAAATCCTTTTGTCCACTTTTGTCTTGTTAGTTTTCTGTTTAGTCCTGATATAATCCTGCTTTAGTCCTGCTTTAGTCCTCTTTATCCTGCTTTGCTTGTCCTGCTTTTGGCTTGTTTGTCCTGCTATATTCATGTTTTATACTTTAGCCTTGTTACTCTGGTTTAGTCCTGGTTCAGTCCTGTTCAGACCTGCTTTGGTTCTACTTTAGTCCTGCTTTCTTTTTTAGCCTTGTTGACTCCTGGTACAGTCCAATTTTAGTCCTCTTGGTCATGGTTTGGCTTGGCTCGCGCTGATTGGATGGCAGCAGTGTGGGGCTATGCAGAGCCAGGAGAGGCAGGTGCGGACGCTTTGTCGGATCATCCTGGATTAAGCAAATGAGTGATCCCCAAACCCACGAGAGGCTCCTACCGGTTCTGCAGAGAGAGAGACGCCTGGTGCAGGAGCTGAGTTTCCATGGAGCTGACAGGAGCAGGGCTGCAGTCAGGGCCGTTTCCACATCTTTGGAGGGCCCTGTGCTAAATGATTTAAGGAGGGTGCAAAAAATGTAATTGACAAATTCCACAATCTATTTCACAAGAACTTAAATAGTTGTTGAACGAACCCAAGTAACTGTTATAGCATTCATTTGCATTTTGCTGCTGATATTTTTGTCTACACCAGAGAATAATTAAAAGTGAATGGAAGCCCATGGCTACAAGCTGGGTGGTTTTACAGCATACATCCTGTATGTTCATTACTGTGAGGGTGGTGGGCTACAGACTACAGTTTAGATCAAGCCCGAAAACAGCCGACTGTGTTGAACCCGACTTGAATCATTCCTTTGCATATCTAGGTCTGACCCAGGGCCCTGCACTCAGAGAACCAGGTTACATTAAACTGAGTTTTACGTATGTGCATTTTTATTGGGAGATAAGCAAATCTGATAGGGCTTCAAGTGATTGCATGCCTAGTGTTCTCCTTACTTTCCATGTATTTATTTTTTATTTAACTTTATTTTAACCAGGAGAGTCCCATTGACATTATGGCCAAGATGCAGCAAAAGTTAAACTGTTACAACATACAACAACCGACCAACATTAAAATAATACATTATAAAACATGTGTACATTATTGATGAGTCTCTTATGCTTTCAACTTGAATTTAAAAGCATTGAAAGACATGAACTCAGTCACTTTCTGCAACATAGTCCAAGCAAAAGAGTTGAGTGTACAAAGGCTTCTTCCCCAGCTCTTTGCGGGCAAAAGGAACAAAGAGCCACAGCTGATCATTTGATCACAAGCAATATGAGTCAACACTTCTCCATGTGATCAAAGCACACAGGTACGGAGGCAGTAATCAAGCATTGCCATGTAAATAATGTGTACCAATGTCCTTGCATCCAAGTGGCAAGAGAAGGCCATCCCACTCGTGGTAGTCACTGTGACGTGTCATGGCTCTACAGTTAGAATGAACCTGAGAGAAGCATGAAAAAGCATGTCCACATCTGAACACATGAAAAGAAGCGTTCATATAAAACAAGATTGCCATAATGAACACAGATTAAAAAAAATTTTGTTTCTTCAAAAGAAACAAATTATTATGGAAGCAAAAAAAAACTAGTTCATGTTTAATTTTTCACAAGGTTTTCGATGTGGGGTTTGATCGTGAGGGAGTCATCAATCAAACAGCAAGAATTTGAATGTATTAACCACTTCTATGACGTTCCCTTCAAGAGTGGACACTACTGGAACAGACAAAGGCATCTTAAGTTTAGCTAAGTTTGTCAGCATTGAGGACTAATACTTCCTATCTTCATCTGGAAGATAGGAATTGCTTTGTGGAATTGGTAACTGTGTGCTCAGACCAGATGCCCCTGTGGATTGCCCCAAGGATCAATCTTGGGACCCCTTCTGTTCAACCTCTACATGCTGCTGTTAGGTCAGTTGATACGCAGCAAAAATGTGTCCCATCACAGTTATGCAGACGCACTCAGATCTATGTTTCACTGACGGCAGGTGAATATGACCAGTGGATTCACTCTGTCACTGCATCCAACAGATGAGTGTGTGGATGCAAAAAAACTTTCTCCAGCTGAACTCAGACAAGAGAAACAAAGAGAAAGTGTTAGCAGTCACCTCCAGAGTCTCGCTCTAAAACCTACAAATCAAGTTAATAATAATGGACTTAGACTGAATTTTAACAGCCACGTCAAATCAATACACAGCTTTTTTACCATCTAAAAAACATGCCAAAATCAAAAGTATAGTGTCTAAACCAGACTTGGAGAGACTTATCCATGCGTTTGTCTCTAGTAGATTGACTACTGAAGCGCCTCTCACTGGCCTCTCCAAACGAGCTGTTAAAACAGCTGCAGTACATCCAGAACGCCTGCTGCTCAGGTCCTGACTAGACCAGAGAGTACATTAGACCTCTGCTCAGGTCTCTGCACTGGCTCCCTGTGGCTCAGAGAATAGACTTCAAAGCAGCTCTGCTTGTATACAAGTCTCTCCATGCCTAGCACCAAAGTATCTCGGACATGGTAGTGCCATATCAACCATCTCGGGCTCTGAAGGCCTCCTGCTGGTGTCAGAGTCAGGACTAAACATGGATCAGCCTCTGCTGGAGGAACTAACATGGGGAATCTCCGTTTCAGTTTTATGCAGCTATATCTGGAACAGTGTTCCTGAAGATGTGAGACAGGCCATGTTCACTAAGCTAAAAACAGTCTTGTTTAGCTCTGCATAGGACTGAAATGATTTTCTTTGCACTCTTATCTTTTATGTCACAAACTGTTTTGTGATTTCTGTCATTATTTTGTGATTTTAATGCATTTTTTTTCCTGTTGTGTGAAGCACTTTGAATTGCTTTGTGTACGGATTGTGCTCTACAAATAAACTTGCCCTGCCTTGCCTTGTTTTAACTGAAGAAAAAGCACAAAAGCTTTCTGCAGGGTTTCAATGGCCTGAACAAGCGATGATCAATAGCAGTAAATAACTGTGTGTCATCAGCATAAAAATGCGTGTTAGCATCAGGGATATTTTGACCCAAAACTGAGCCCTGTGGCTCCACCAAAATCAGAACAGAAACCCCTATACTTAAAGCACTGTTATTCAGATAATTTGAGAACCATGCAACTGCCAATGTCTGGCAATTCTGAGCAAAGTAGTCTGTTTTTTAAAACAGCATGGTCAACGGTGTCAAAAACGGTGTCTTTTGACAGATCTATAAAAAGTGAAGCAGAGTACTGTTTATTATCAAGTGCCACAATAATATAATTTGCCACCTTCATAGTAGCAGTGATTGAACTGTACTTTTTTCTGAAGCCTGATTGAAATTTGTGAATGTCGTTATCTACTGACCCACATGAACTCTCTCCCACATGACCTCTCGCCCTCACCCCCTTTCCACTTTCAGGACATCAGTGTCTCTATTGTAGGCTCCTCCTCTCTTCTTCCTTATATACCATGTAACTTTCATTCACATGCATTTTACCTTCATGTCACATTTGGCCACTTCACTTGCTTGGGAGTTCAACTTTTTTTCTTCTCGAGCGGTAAATAGAACACTGCGGCTGCTGCGCTCACCGCACTGGGGCAGATATCAATCATCCGCAGAGAGCGTATGCAGCTGCAGAAGAACACACACACACACACACACACACACACACACAGACACACATCTCTGCACCCAGGACCTGAACAAGAACAGAGCGGGGAAATCCGGGCTCGGAGAATCCAAGCTATAGATTAGCACACTTTTTCTTTTCCATAACTGTTATTTCGTAATTACACAAGGTATATATAATATTTCAACGGTAGTACAGCATGTATTATGTTAATATCAAAGCTGCATAAATAAACCCAGCATGATATTTACTTTTCAGTTTGAAAACTATCTCAAAGTCTAAACATCACAAAGCTGCTCATCACCAATGCAACTCTCTGCAATATTAACAAAGGCTCGCATCAGAGAATGAAGCATTTTGTGTTTGAACTCCACCGTGCCAGATGTTGAGTCGACTGTTGCCTGGTAACATTAAATATCCCTCATATGGGTGGACTGTCACCCTCAGCTTGAGTTAAGATTAGATCAGCCGCGTCCAAATTAATTTAGGATTATGGGCTCCACAATATGCTACTGAATGGCATTTTTAATTTTGTGTTCACATTAGCATAAATATGACATTACGGTGTGTTTATGAAGGTGGTTTGGCTAAAAAAGTAAAACTGCATGTCCGTCCAAATTATCCATGAATTCATTAAAGCCCACATTAGTTTTATGCAGAGGACGTTTAGGGTTCAGCCCAAAGTGCAATTTGGAAAATTCAATTTAGTTTGTGAAATGGTTCTTCATTAGGCAGGTTCACTCCAGACATACGCACTCAGAGATTCACTGCATCATAATCACATTTGTGAAAATTAGTTTAGCAGCTATCTATTGCAAAACAAATCTCCATCTCTTGTGTTCATTTATTAGAACAATGTAACACGCTGTGCATAACAACCTGTAATAACATGATACCCAAACCTTCTACATCTAACCTTTAGTGCACAATAAGGCCATGTTATTACAGGGGTTTAACTATATTCATTTCCCAAAGTACAATATTATCACAATATCCATGTCACTACACACTATTTCTTGTGATATTGCGAAGAGCCTACTGTTACTGTCATATACTAAAGAACTGCCTGCTAAAAGTGCTTAATAGCAGTTATTTCTTCATGCTGTCTGCCCTGAAATAGAGGATCCTTGTCTATGTAGTTCCATTTGTTTTTTAGCTGTTGCTGCAACAAAACGACACGTTTAAGTCATGGAGCTTGTAATTTGATATATTGTGAACAACCATAATATTAACAAGTCCATATAGCCACGTTTAGACTGGCCCTGGTCCCTCAGACTGGTTCACTCTCCCTCAGAATGCTTCTGTTAATGCACTCCGTGCACAGGTGCTGATTCGCAGGGGAGCAGCTGACATCACCCAAATGTTTTCTAAGAATAAATTACATAAATTGTACATGAATTATACTTTTTAATCATGAAGCTGATCTCTGCAATTCACAAAAAGATGTTTAGTCATTCTAAGTTTGTCGCAGTGAGACATGGCTAAAGCTATGTGAGTAAACAAGTTTATTGTCAGCTTTTTCTATATTTATTTAACTTTTCTGCAACTCTACATTGCATTTTAACATCTGTTAATGCAATGTGTTGGGTTTTGATAGAATGTTAGATGTATTATGCATTGGAAATATAATATGTTGGGTCTTTTGGGAGTGCCGTGGTCGTTAGACAGAAAACAGCTGGTGCAAACGTGTTGTTTTGCTAAGTCTGGGCTCAACATATAAAATTACCATCACTGGAAATATGGCACTTTATCACGAGCTCAAGTCAGTGTTTGATAGAAAATGATTATGATGATTATTACATTGTTTACCATCTTTCTCCAGCTTAAAGAAGGATGACTCTAGAGTGTGTGTGGTATTCATGTGTCGTTTACAGCTTGTGTCTGGACTCATGCGCAGCAAGGAACCGCAGTGGCCTCTAAACAGTCCAGGCTTCACAGACTTTCAGGACGTCTGAACCCATGTCTTGTTCATTTTGAGAATAATATCCTTTGCTCCTTTCCTAAGATCATGTCAGAAAGACTAAAAATTAACTCTTTTTTCAATGAGCTAAAAATAACCAGAACAAAGCAAATGTGTGGTATAGTGTAAAATCAAAACTGACTTAAGACATGTCGTGTAGAATGTCTTTGTGGGCTTAGAAACATCCCTAGTGTTGAAAAAAGCTTGAGTCCACGCATGTGAATGTTTTAATGGGGAGGTGAGTGCAGTTGAGTCTCCTTATTCCGTGTAGTCAACTCCATGTCAATCTTCTCTTTACACACGATTCCTTCTACATGATTTCTTATTCGTCCAAAATAGTTAGAATGTTTTCCGGTTTTCCGAAGAGGTTTTCCGGTGTGTGCGCGCTGCTGGACGACTACTGCTTGTGGTTCTAACAAAACAGTGCTGTTTATTCCCATCGTCTGGAGGGATTTACTTGAATCCCAGGTCTTGAAGCGGCTCATGCTCCGTGTGCGGCTCCGGTCCCTGGTTTACTCTTGCAGACTCTTGCTTGTGCGTGTGTCAGTGACTGTGGGCTCAGGCTCAACGAGGGCCGCCAAAATTGGCGGTGTAGTTACAGAGAGCAGCAGGAGCTGTTTTCTAAATTTCCAACACTTTTCCAAAACCAATCAAATTCCTAAACTTTTCCAGGGCCTGGAAATTTGATTCACATTTTCCATGACTTTTCCAGGTTTTGCATGAAGGTATAAGCTCTGATATCTGTTTTTTGCTGTTTCATTTTCCCAAAAAGTCAGCATTCTCTCTTACCCAAGCTCAAAAGCGTTCCGGGGGCCAAAGAGAGCCAGCCCGCTTTGAAAGCTAGTACCACTCATGGCCCTCTTTTGATAACTTTAATAGACCGGTACAGTGCACTAATGACAGTGGAGACACTTTTGGACCCTCCCCGATCTACTTCAAATGAACCAGTCAAAACGTGGCTTATGATATTTTGGTTGTTGTTACAGAACACAGAACACATTTAAGGACACAACCAAAAGTTTAAATTTATTTGATCAATTTACATTAGGGCCGTCGTGGTGAAACTATTTCCTTTGTAAGGCAAGGCAGGCAAGGCAAGTTTATTTGTAGAGCACAATTCGTACACAAGGTAATTCAAAGTGCTTCACACAACAGGAAAAAAATGCATTAAAATCACAAAGACAAGACAGAAATCACAAAACCTTAATTTCTATTCATTCAATTTAACAATTTGGCTGACATGAATCATATATTTTGTCCGTGCTTAGTGAGCCGCCGGATGGAAAACCAAATCTATTGGACTACACTCCAGACACTCTTTCCCATATTTATTTGACATTGCCTGTGTAATAGATGTCTCCGGGATGTGTACATCGCTTTTAGATTGATTCTTTCCCATGTTTGACCGTCCCTAGAGCTGCCTCTGCACACGTCTGCACAGAGCGTATGTATCTTTTACGATGACTATCTCGTCAACGCCTCCACTTTGTAGTAACTTTGCGTGCCTCAGCATGGCGGTTTGGGGTGTGGGTTATAATAATGTATGTAAATCGAGGTTGCACTTGAATAATAGCAGAAAAAAATAACAGCAGGTATACGTGACAGTATGGGTGTGTACATTAATGGCCAATATTATGCAAAAAAGGCGTCTTGAAAAGAGCTTTAATGCTTATTTTATTATTATACCGCAAAACAACTTTCACTTTTGTTTTCCACATATACGACAGGTGCTTATGCTCTTACTACACGTTTATGGGTGGAGGAAGAGGATTATGGCAGATTGGATTGTAGTTTTGTTTTGGCTGCATCTTTGCACTGGATTTTAACCACGCCACATTTATTTGCGGTTAAGCGTTTACCTGGACCGAGGAAGATTACAGCTGAGTGTAGATCATGTCTGTTTTGGCGGACAACGCGTGCAGATTTTGTGTTTTCGGATGATAGGAGGGCAATTCTGGACCGTCAGTTCTTTATCGTAGGCTGATAAAAAGTGTTTTGTTTGGGTCAATGTAGGCTTATTTTAAAACATGGTGTTGTTTGTGCAGAATGCTCAGTCGTGGTCACCTGCAGTGTAACGTCGGTGAAAGCTTTCTTAAAAGGCAGATGGTGTGAAAACCATCTTTCTTTCTTTTTTTAAAGAATTGATTTTGCCTGTAGGCTTTATTAGACAGTACAGCTGAGCCTGAAATGGGGATGAGAGAGAAATGATGACATGCAGGAAATTGTTAGAGCTGAGATTCAAACTCACAGCACTGCGCTGGCTGCACATGGAGCCAGGCATGTGTGCTGCCGCCTTAACCACTCGACCACCGTGCAGCACGCTTCCTTGTCCTTTCTAGCAGTAATAAAATGCTCGTCTGTAAGTAGTCACTGGAGCACTGGACAGAACCATCCTCTCTGTGGGAGACCTAGCTTGGTTCCTCCGTCCTGCTGCTGTCATATTAGGGTCAGTTTCTTGGGACGGCTCTGATTGGCTTTGGCCCTGTCAGGAGCGATGGGAGCGGGGCGGTCGGACGAGCGAGATCCCACTTTCCTTTAGACAGGAATGAATGTCTTTTATCCCCATTTTACCCCATACCATACCTTGTTCAGAATGCCTATTTGTTATTTTGCAGTCTTACTGGGTTGGGATTATTTAATATATATATTTAATACTATAAAGTAGTGCCCTGTTTCTCTGGACTACTTCCATTTGTTTGCCAGGTCTGAGCTAAACATTTGACTACTCGCCTCAAGACTGCATGCTGCTGTCCTTTTGCGGTGTACATCAGTGGATTCTTGCTTGGGAGTGGGACCATGTATACCTGATCAATAAGAAACTGTGACATATCACATTTGTCTGATCATTACATTTCAACTCATACATTTGAAGACATGTTTTAACATATTTCTGTTGGATTGTCATAACATGGTCAGACTATCGTTATCAGGATACAGCACAAAACATTTTAGGATTTTTGTCAACATCGCCCACCCTAATTATGAGGGAATAGTTATCAGTTAATCATTATTCTAGTCACGATATACTTGTAAGGACAAAGAAATAATAAATGTGACAATGTTTGAAGTTGGAAGCCTATCGGAGGATCTACGAGACAATGTGAATGAAAGAGAATTTGAGATTTCTCTGTTGTTTGGTATCCATAATCGTGTATGATTGTGACATTGTAATAATTTTTTTTTTTTTTTTTTCTTTTTTTTTTTTTTTTTTGGTAACATCTCGTCTTTCATTCCAAATCAGCAAGACATATTTGATCCAAAGCACTTTTGTCTTAGATACCAACCACTGCAGAACAAAAACACCCATAAGAGCAGCCAGACCGTGTCCAGTTTTCTCGCTTTCACCACAACCTGAAGTCATACCTAGAGCAGTGGATTGTTTAGTCTCCCTGCCTCCTCCTGTGATTCTTTCCACTCGAAAAAACAGGCCAAATCCTGCTGGAGTGTTGGAGAAGCCATATTGATCACACTCAACTCCTCTGCCCTTTCAAACGTGGTCAGCGCTTTCAACTCCAACTCCAAAATAAAACATCTTATCTCCTTTTCATTCACTTGAGAGGAAATGGCTCTTTGCCTGGCTCGCTGTGACGTGAAATGAAGCCGATAGTCATTTTTTGATGTATGGCTGGGTGATTACGCGGCATTAGCGACATTAAAAGTCAAGAGGAGAATGTCAGAGGCTGGGAGGGAGAGATAGAGTCAGTAAATGAGTGCACAAAGACATCAACAGTGGTTTGGTGAGGCGTGTCCAAGCAGAGATAGAGAGAGAGCGACTGTAGAGTGCCGAGTGAGCCCGTACCACCTGTTATAGTCACGTTTGCATTCAACTGTTTTCTCTGGTATTTATATCACCTATTTACAGTCACGTCGCAAATTACCATGCCACGCTTTTGCTTACTTTGGTTTAGCATATTGATTTTTTACAATATATGTCGATACTAAACACATTTGTTGTTCCTTTCTGGGGATATATGCCTTTTTCCTCATTTATCACAATTACAGTAGAATTGGCAGTAGAATTAGTGGTAGTAGTGTTGTCAGTAACTGTATTTCAATTGCAGTTTAAAAGGTATATTGTTGTAGTTAAAAGCCCTATTCAGATGGGATTAGTTTTGTCGCCTGTGTTTCTTGTCCCGTGCGAATTGTCCAAGTCTGTAAAAGGTTTATCTACTGTTTCAGCAAACTCAGAGGTCCTCATGTAAATATAGTCACATGCCAATGCTCATGTCTGTGTTTGGGCTGTTCTTAGTTTTCATTTATTATTTCTAACAAGTCTATAGTTCATTTTTTGATAACTTCCATTTTCTTCTGCTGATCGGTTTCATGTCTGTAACAAAAATAATTTCCCCTTGGGGGTGAATAAAAGTGATTCTGATTCTATTCAATGTAAACCAATTGAAAATGTCTCTGTGCTCCATTTTACTCCCAGATTTGAACTAAATTATTACAAATAATTCGCCACGGACCATTTTCCAATCCAATTATTGGTTTTTTCTGAAATTAAAAAGTAAAAAACCACAAAACAAACTGTGGTAAAGATGTAAGCTTGGAAGCTCTTTGGGAAATGTCGGATGCATTTGGTGCAGAATTTGGATCGAGGGGCTGTATCAGCGTGACCAGAGAGAGGCTCTAGCTGTGTCATAACAAATATGATCAGATGGATGTCGCAACGACGTTTCACGTTAAAAACAGACCTCAATAAGTTGAAAATAGAAATAACGCTAGAAAAATGAATTAATGTAAAGGTGTGTTTTTCAGCATTCCATTTCTATTCATTGTCTAGCCACTCACTGGCCTCTCCAAACGAGCTGTAAAACAGCTGCAGTACATCCAGAACGCTGCTGCTCGGGTCCTGACTAGAACCAGGAAGTACCATCCAGTGATGGGTTGATGACGCGTCAAGGTGTGTATTACACATTCCCGATACTGTGTTGACACAGTATTGACACCGTATTGACACTGTGTTGGTGCCCTTTTTTGCGCCATCTGGTGGTCTAAAAAAAGGTAGGCCTACTGCTTCTTAAGCTTCTTAACACAACACTGCATATGTTCATTCAAAAATGCAAACACTGAATCAGAATATGTTCTGAGAAGCAATAAATAAGAGATAACTAAGTGAAAAGGTCACTTAATCTTAGTAATTAAAACAAATGACAGCCTATTGTACAATAAAGTAGGCTGTAAAATAAGTAAAAAAAATAATTTGAAAATAATTGTAAAATATGGCTGGCAGAGGTTATTCTTGTGAAAGATCACAGGAACTGGCAAATATTTATCACCAGTGAACCACATGCTCGCGTGTGTGGATCAATATCCACGAGCGTGAGGTTTTCACGGGCACTGCTTTCGCTTGTCGCTGACCTGAAGGAGACTGGTGATGTTCGCATTGTCGCACAGGTTCTATTGGAAATTAATGGAGAAGGAGCGACGTCGCTTCTGACACGAGCAACACCAAATGACACAGTAGATGTGTTGGTCACGTGACTTTTCTTAAAGTGACACAAAGTGACACAGGTCGACACAGGTGTCGTTTTCAAAGCGCGACACATGTGTCGCCGCCTCGACTCGTTTGGCCTATCACTTGTATGATCACATTAGTCCTGTGCTCAGGTCTCTGCACTGGCTTCAAAGCCAGTTCTAAGAGAATAGACTTTGAAGCAGCTCTGCTTGTATACAAGTCTCTCCATGGCCTAGCACCAAAGTACATCTCGGACATGTTAGTGCCATATGAACCATCTCGGACTCTGAGGACCTCAGGGACCGGCCTCCTGCTGGTGCCCAGAGTCAGGACTAAACATGGGGAATCTGCGGTTCAGTTTTATGCAGCTAAAATCTGGAACAGTTCCTGAAGATGTGAGACAGGCCGCTACTCTAGCAATGTTCAAATCTAGAGTAAAAACTATTTTTGTTTTAGCTGTGCATATGACTGTAGGATTTTATTTTCACTTTTCACTTTTATGTCTTAAAACTGTTTTGTGACTTCTGTCATGTCTTTGTGGTTTTATTGCATTTTTTCCTGTTATGTGAAGCACTTTAATTGCCTTGTGTACGAATTGTGCTGGACGATATTATGTCAATCCAACAGTGAGACGGAATGTAAACAGACTGTAAAATTATATTTTACATTATAGATTCGGTGCAACATAAAACAATGAACTATGATAAAACTACATATATAACATCTAAAAGGGCATGCATTAAAGAAAAACTATTTAACTCTAATATAGGAAGAAAATAGATTTACTATGTGCCACAAAATGTACAGTTAAATTTATAGTTGAAGTGCAGAAAGTGCAGTGCAGTGAGTGGCTGTGGCTCCAGCGTACCACACGGTGATGGAGGAGGTGAGGATGGACTCAATGATGGCCGTGTAGAACTGCACCATCATCTGCACTGGCAGCTTGGCTTTCACCAGGCTGCCGCAGGAAGTACATCCTCTGCTGGGCCTTCTTGATGAGGGAGCTGATGGTGGGCTCCCACTTGAGGTCCTGGGTGATGGTGGTGCCCAGGAAGCGGAAGGAGTCCACGGTGGTGATGGGGAGTCTGTCATGATGAGGGAGGGCTGGGGGGCTGTGACTTTCCTGAAGTCCATGATCATCTCCACGGTCTTCTGGGCGTTGAACTCCCGGTTGTTACCACTGCACCAGGACACCAGCAGGTCCACCTCCCTCCTGTAGACAGACTCATCCCCGATGAGGGTGGTGTCGCAAACTTGATCAGTTTCACGGAGCTGTGGCTGGAGGTGCAGCAGTTTGTGCACAGAGAGAAGAGCAGAGGAGAAAGTACACAGCCCTGTGGAGCTCCTGTGCTGATAGTCCGAGTGTCTGAGACATTCTTCCCCAGCCGCACGCACTGCCTCCGATCCGTCAGGAAGTCAGTGATCCACCTGCAGGTGGAGTCAGGCACTCTGAGCTGGGAGAGCTTGTCCTGGAGCAGAGCAGGGAGGATGGCGTGGGGAGTCCAGATACTATAAACGATATGATGTAGTCAAGTGAAACTTTAAAAAAAGTTTCACTTTAAAAAAAGTTTCACTCATAAAATTAAAAGAACGAATTACAATTTAATTTGCTCTATGTAAACAATATGCACTATAATAAATTTTTGCATATCTTCAAAACAACACAATTTTTTTTCAATATACAGTATTGCAGGGCCGTGCAGGGGCTCAAACCTTTAAAAAGGGAACCCATAAAACAACGATTGAAAAAGTATATGAACATTTTCATTCAAACTGAGCTTAGCTGTGGTCTTTCTTAAAGGATAATTGCTGCATTAAAAATACACCCCACATTTTCATGTCAAGGGGGGTTTGGTGGACCTCCCAAGATATTTAGAAGAAAACATGTCTAATTTGGTGTTTTTAAAAAATGATACATTCAGTTGGCTATATATTATATTATTATTAAATATTAGCCTATGTTAATGCTGAATAGTTGTCTCATTAAAGTTGTGCCATGTTCTATTTGATTGTAAATTAACGACACCAGGACAAAAAAACAAATCCTACTATTCTCGTAATTAAGAATAAAAAATTGTAAAACGTTAAGGCTGTGCTCAACAGTACGTTCAAAACGATTCAGAATGAGGCTGTGAATAAAAACTATATTCGTGATGAAGTAAAAGCGGCAGAAAACCCATAAAAGAATGCTATAAATGACCATATAGCAATGTTGTCTGTGATAATTAAATATCAAAATGTTAAATGTTATACACATGTAGTTCAGGTTTTTATGTCAAATGTATTTGGTATCTGCCTCTAAGTCATAGTATTACCATTACTAAAAGTTTAAATAAAGTTTGTTTACGTCATTAATTCAGTTGCAAATGTGTATTTAAAATGTGTGTTTGTACAGTCAATGGAAAATATTCACATTTGGACATTAAAAATAAACAAAAACACGGTAATGTCAAATAGCCCCCCCCCTATATTTTGCATCACCAGCCGCCACTGTTGACAACATAAAGCTTTTGTCACTGGTACGTTTACTCACAGTGAGAAGAGAAACCAACACTTTTACTCAACTAAGAGACTGTTACTTCACAGAAAATATTTCTTTGGTAGGAGTAAAAGTATGATGTCCAAAAACTACTATGAAAAGTAAACATTTTTGAAATAGTTATTAGGCTAACTGAGTACCTCTGCTCACATTAATAGGCCAAATACATCCATGAAATTTGCTTTGAGCTACACACAGATTTCTCCAAACACCTGCACAAATGAACCTCTCCTAGTGACAAAAAGGTGTGCTTTAAATGTGCATTTATTCATAACACAAACTGCCAAAGTGTCTTTCACCTCAGAGAGAACCGACACAGATCAATAATGAGTCTCACTTCATGAGCAGAGGACTGAGGACTGGGAGGACTGGGACTGAGGACTGGGACTGAGGACTGGGAGGACTGGGACTGAGGACTGGGACTGACTGGGACTGGGACTGGGACTGACTGGACTGAGGACTGGACTGAGGACTGGGACTGAGGACTGGGACTGAGGACTGGGACTGAGGACTGGGACTGAGGACTGGGACTGAGGACTGGGACTGGGACTGAGGACTGAGGACTGGACTGAGGACTGGGGACTGAGGACTGGGCTTCATAAAGGACTTGTGTTCAAGGCCGATATTGTCTGTTTGAGAATGTAAGTGGGACAGATAGAAAAGACCTCTAAGAGCAAGTACACTTAAAATAGTGGGAGATTGTTGTATTCGGAATGACTTCTGATCTGAAAACAGTAAGAGGGTTTTTATTCTGTTCATGAATGTGAATCAGTTATGTTCTATCCAGACTAGGGATGTCACAATGTCAAATTTTAGAGTCACGATTATCGTAAGGGGAAATATTGCGATTTTACGATTAATCATGATTATCAGCAAACTTTGATATTGTATTTTTTTTTTATAGTTTTAACTTATGCAAATTACATTAAATAACATACATTTTAGCTTATTGAAACCTCATTGTCAAATGCCAAATCCCACAACAAGCTATTTATGCAGATGTGTCTCAGCTTCCATAAAGTACAGTCAACAATGCATATGTGTCTATGTTAAAACTAACCCATGGTCCACTCATTGTCAAACCATGCATGAGGAAATAACCTCTGAGAACAAGCATACTTAAAATAGTGGGATATTGTTGTATTCGGAATGACTTCTGATCCGAAAACAATAAAAGGTTACTTATTTTAGCTATTCTGGTTCTTGATTGGTCAGTTGTGTTGGATGCTGATGTTCTATCTGGACATTTGTCAGATGCATCCTCCTCGGGGCAATGTTTAACTTCAGAGACGTGTGACTCAAATGCCAAATCCCACAACTTAATGGTCAAGCTATTTATGGCAGATGTGTCTCAGCTGGGCTTCCATTCATTCATTCATTCAACAACACATATGTGCCTGTATTAACAAATACCCCATGGTCCATACATTGTCAAACCATGCGTGAGGAAATAGCTAGCGGCTATGTGCACAAAAAGTTCAATTGAAATCGCAATTAATCGTAATTAAAGCCAGCGTGGCTCAGAATGTGTCCAAATTGCATGAGGTGAGGGGTTACGCTGTTTGCTGGCACGAGACGAGACTTGATTAGCGATGCGGATGTCTGAATGCTAAGCCAAAATAAAGCAATCAGATTTAATGAATGGGAACGCAAGCTAAATACTAGGTGCTAAAGCAGACTGTGATTCTACAGAGGTACAAGAGTTACAAACAGTAAAGACTAAAGTGTACATTTGTGTTAGCGCTGTAAGAGGATTCAGTAGGTACGCTTCCGTTTGCGAGATGACTGGACACATCGGCGAGAGAGCGTGAACGAAAGTGTGAACGAAATGTGAACGAAATGTCAAAAAGCAAATATGAATAAAAGATAATAATGTCTCACCGCACCAGCTGACTTGATCTGGTGATTAACCGCTGCGTTTCCCAGTGATTTTAACTTAACTATTTGTTGACAAACTTAGCATAACAAAGCTAGCACATGTTAGCATCAGCTGTTTCCTGTTTATAAAGAGCGTTAAGACTGAAAACATATTTCTAGTGCATAATGCAAATAAAATGATCCAAACCCAACACATTTCATAAAGAGACACGCAGAGACGTTAAATAAGTGCAGAAAAATCTGACGATAAACAGGAAGTTGTTTCTTGTTTCTAGCTTTAGCCACTTCTCACAGCGCCACAGACTTGAAAGTATTAAACATCTTTTCCTGAATTGCTGAAATCGGCCTTATGATCCAGATTTCAGGTATGATTTATTCTATGCATTAAGAAAACCCGCTCTTTACAACTTTCTTAACGGCATTGGATAGAATACACTACATTGCTCTGCTTTTGTGTCGGCATCTTGTCCTTAGGGTGAACCAGTTTTAGGCTCTTAACAAAGTGAAGCGAACCAAAAAGCACGACAAAAAACTGCAAAGAATTTTTAGACAACACGAAGTCCCTGTTTATTTCAAACCAGGCAACACGTTAAGACAAAAACTGGTTCACCCTAAGGACAAGATGCCGACACAAAAACAGAGCAATGTAGTGTATTCTATCCAATGCAGTGAAGAAAGTTGTAAAGAGCGGTACATAGGGGAGACTAAACAGCCACTTCACAAGAGGCTTTACCAGGACAGAAGACACGCAAGTTCAGGACCCCAGAGCGCTGTGCATCTTCATCTTAAAGCCACAAACCACTCTATTGAAGACAGTGAGGTGGAGATTCTGAGCAGGAGAAAAGAGGGTTTGAAAGAGGAGTTAAGGAGGCAATCTTTGTTAAAAAAGAGAATCCTTCATTAAATCGTAATGGAGCTTTAAGATTCAACCTTCCAGTTGTTTATAATGGTCTGCTGAAACTATGGAAACGCCCGAGGCATTCGGATGCTAATAAGGTACTCAGTGAGGAGAGAGCAAAAGTCAGTGAACAATAGGCCCATCCCAGTTGGTTTTGATGGCCCATTATCAGTGTTCCCGCCCTGTGGGCAGGGCTTTCACAGAGTAGGACATAAACCTGAGTTCTCAGACTTGTTTCACAGATTGAGAATGACTCTTGGATGAGAGTCGTAACGTTTTGTTTTTCTAAAACAGAGTCCAGATGACTACAACTGAATCTTTTTCTACAATTATTAGTTATAGTTCAGCTTAATGAGCAAAGCCATATTCGACTAACCCCATTTGTAGAATTAGGTGCTAACCCCTCTGCCAGTTTAAAATAAATATTAGATATGGATTCATAATGCACCGACCTAGTCATTCCAATATTAAATCAGCATTACGGTTTCCAACATCATCTTTTGCCTCCCATGTTTTCATTAAATATTTGAGCTTTTTTATTCAGAGTAATTAAACTCTTTGCCGACACCTCCTGTGTATATATATATATATTTCATTTTATGTTTTCGCTTCGCGATGAGAGCGGACGGAGCGCGGGGCACACGTCTGGCTCTTTGAAATATTACATCTGTCAGAGCCGATGTTTCCGTGGGCGAATGACATTGACAGAAGATTACTCACGTAAACACACTTATCTGGACTGATGCACTACTTATAGACTATTCAGGAGAACACAGATTTAGGCTGACACACAGGAAGTGCCATAAAAAGGTATGATATTCTGCCATACTAAAGTCAAGACCAAATGGATAAAGCTAAGTGTGTAGTTTAGATCTGAAGATTATATAAATATATGCAAAAGAATTATGAGTATATGTTGAAAATGAAAAAAAAAGACAAAGACTGCAAAAAGAGCTTGCAAAGTAGGACACAATATAATCGTAAGAACTAAAAACGAATAATCGTGACCATTTTAGAAGCGAAGTAATTCCAGTTCAGTCTATGCTGAATGTAAAAAGCATTTATATTTGTCTGTTTATGTCACATTACTTTAATTTATCAATCAGAAAGTTGGATTTCATAAAGCTGGTCACATACTAGAGACAGAAAGTAAACTTTTAGACCATTTTGATTTGACTCTCGTTTGGTCATGGTTTCCCTATTTAGAATAATCACAAAATGGTGTTGTTTTCCCCCCGCAATAATCGTAACACTTCAATTTGATATAGCGACATAGTAGACAAGCAGGTGAGGCCTCTAGACTCAGTTACAGGTCAGATCTGTGGACGAGCAGGTAAAAACAACAATAAAAACACCTGTAATTGAATGAATACAAGATAGATCGGTTTAAGGCCGTACTGTGGAACATTTCATCATCTCCATGGATACAAGCACATCATTTGAGCAGAAAACCTAATTTCCAGATGCACTTCAGTTACACCAGCAGTCATACAGATATTTAAAAGAAATAGGGCAGTACGATAAATACACATGCAATGCAATACAATCACCTAAGATGCATGATTTAAGTTGATCGGGACTGACTTTAATGCTTATCACAAGTTAAAAGTCTTTCCACTCCAAATGCATTACACCCACGTTCCTCGCGGGTCGTGGTGCATGCTAACACTTCATATAGCAAAAACATTTGAGTGAAAACAAAACGGCCTATTATCATTGCCGTTAGCACATCATTAATCTAATTTCACATTCAAAAGATGTCGGCAATAACCCGAAACATTAAAGGTTGTCATTTTTAATTTGTCTTTCTCTTTGTCTTGGCTTTATTTACTGCCTTATTCAAACCGCCGGTGTGCAATCATATCACTAATTAGCCTGGCACAAAGAGTATTATGGGTAATGTAGTAGAGCCGTGGGAGGCAAATTGGTACATCAGATGCATCCAAAAAGCATCATTTATGGAGCCAAATTGTTGTTTTGGTCAGAGAGGACTTCATGGGAGATGGGGTGGACAGGTTTGCTTGATAAATTGGAGTGTTATTGTAAAATGACTTCCTGTTTTGTGTCCAAGAGCAACGTAACTTTGATTTGTTTGTCTTACCTATCTTAAATATTGTGCGTTATTTTAGAAGCTTTAGGCCCATTTCGTAAGACTTAAGGACATGACTGTTCAATTGTTAAAGCTTAGCAATAAATCAGGATAAACATGTTCTTAATTTAGCAAATCATAACTTACACTATTATTAATAAATCCAATATTTTATTTATTTATTTATTTCATTTTATTTTTTTTATTTTTTTTGATATTTTTATTTTTATTTTTTATATTAATATGTATAGGTGCACTATGTAACTTTACTAATGGAGGGGCCCATTAATACTTTGCTTGGAATCTACCAAACAATGACATTTATTTTATTAGTCCTGGGACATTTAACTTATGTATCTTGCATTTATTCAACTAAAGGTGTTTTTATTGCTCGATAGTATAGTATGGCACTGTGGCATTAAACGTACAGACTTTATTCGACCACAGACGTTTTTATTGCTAAAAACATCCTTTTAAAAACATGCATTTACACTGTGAGCCAGCTTGCCTCTCCACAGATCTGATCTGTTACTTGGTCTTGGGGCATCATCTGCTTGTCTCCATGGAGATCATTTCAGAACATGAAAAGCTAAGCTCTAAACCACTTCAGTCGTAGTTTTACCAGTGATCTCAATAAGTTCCATGCTTTTGGAGAGCAAGTGCTAAGTCTCACCTAACCCAGACTGAACCAGAACTAAACCAGGACTATAATATGCCTGGAAATCAGGCCTAAACCAGGACCAGGCCAGACTTAAAAGTAAAACTAAATATATAGTTTAGTATAGTTTAGTTTAGTTTATTTCGAGCATATAGCTAAAAGTAACTTATTATATCTATTATATCCTTTCAAATTAAATTATACTGCTTCTTTTTTCAGGTTCATTATATGCTGTATAGACACATTTTGTATTTATTTTTTGTTATACTTGCACTTTGAGAAATATTGTACACCAATGAAACAAAAAAAGTATTTCTGCTAAATTAAAAAATACAAATACGTAGAGAGTCCCCCCGCTGTCTAAAAACAGCAGTCACATATGATAAAAATGATGCTTGTCAACAAGTCGCCCACTCCTGCCTCAGAGGATCGGCGCATCGCCCCTAATGCCCACCGGTGGAGCTGCTGTGGCACTATGTTACTATCATGTGACGGCTGCTTTTCTTCCTTACATAGAGACCAATGGAAGGCAAGTCTGGGGTACTTGTCTAGATTTTTACACCTAGACTAATGGAAATGGGGGCTTTTCAAATATGCTTATTGAAATTCCATGGACACAACTCTGCAGGGGCTAAATCACAGCTAAACCACGGCAAGTCCATGTCTAAACCAGGAGTAGCCATCTTTTAAACATGCATATTGTGTAGTACAACTTAAAATATGTATCTATAGAAAACAGTACAAAAGCCACATTGCCCTGATTTTTTACAAAGGTTGAAGCTGGTGCGCGCCAGAGTGAATCAGTTCTAATCAGGCTTAAAATGAGGAATTTTAGCTCTGAAAGGATCAATAAACTCTTTCTGATTCTGATTCTGATTCTGATTCTGATCAAAATGAGTCGAATGAAGGTGTATGGATTTTACAAACAGAGCATTGTAAGATCTGAAGATAGAGTCAACTTTTTATGCCAAATAACTCAAACATGTAAATGAAACTCAAATTATGCTTTTGATGAGAAAATTTAATTTTGTCGAATCCTTATGAAAGTCAGTCTTGCGTAATACATGGCCTTTAAAGATCCTATATGATGCTATTTTTCCCGTTTCATAGTCGACCCTAAGGGCGTGGTTGATAATAAGTGTTGTGCAGCACCCATAACATAATAGTTACCCGCACACAAACGCGGAAATGCAGACGGCTTGGTTTGAGATTCGCCCCCACCCTCGCGAAGAGCGATGTGATGTAGTCTCAGCGTGAGCGTGCGTTCCCCGCCCACCTTGTAGTGGCCTCGGGTGGAATGTAAACAGCGGCCGAGTCGTGCGCCGTCAGCGCCGGTGCACAACGGCTCATGTCAGCGCAGCAGCGTTGGATCAAAAGAAGTAGCGTTTGAAGCTAACTGTGGCTAAATAGCCGCGGGCTTCTCTCGAGCGTGGGGGGAGGGGGGGGCGTGCTACAGGTACACAGTGCTTCCTGGAGGATGGGCTGAAACAGGGAAGCGTGCTGTGGCACGGGCTGACTCAGGCTGACTCATCCTGGTGAGTAGGCCCTGTTCGTCTGCTCATCCGAGGGAAAGGATAGAGACGATTCTCTTGCTAAAGACTGTAGGAATCACTTTGGGCACATATACGAGGTACCAATAACACTGTCAGAAGGTAAAAAGCTCTGAAAAGTCCATTTTGCGTGATATAGGACCTTTAAATAGGTACATAAAACACATTCAAAAACTGGACTGACGCTATAATTCGTTTAGTTTAAATCACCAACATCTGAAATTATGGGCCTTAGACGTGGCAGACAATGGCCAACTAGTTGCTGAGCTAATAACAAGACAAACAGGTGCGAGAGCAGCTATCCAACTTTATGTAGTCACTATCAAACAGAAGCTAATCACTCTGCCATCGTGTACCCCCAAGCTACATGTTTCACATTTCCAGTTGCGCTTTCGGTTGTTGCTGAACCTCAGAAAAAGCTCATTCGCCGCCACTTTAGATGGGCGGAATGCTTCGTCATCCCCTTCGGCGTAATAAGTCAGGTGTATTTTTATCAAAGTAATGCATGCTAATTGTAAATCACTTGTGAAGTGCCCTAAACTCAGGCAGAAAGTCAATCAGTACTTGAATGAGTATGTTTGAAGTTCAACTGCACTGCGGACTACTTAGTGTGGAGAATCTAATATTTATTTGCTTTTATAAACTGCCTGGACGTCCATGCACTTAAGTCCGTTAGGCTGTAAGTGAAACAGCAATGGGGCACCGGAGAAGTGAATTATTGAGGAACTGGAGATCGGGGAACATCCTGAACGTCGACTTTGGAAAGACAGACAAGGCTATTTTAGTAAAGAAGCACGTGAAGACGCCATCAAGTTGAGAAGTGGGAGGATTTGAAAGAAAGCGTTTTTTGTTTTATTTTATTTTTAAAGGTGCTCTATAAGGATCCGCCACCTGGTTGTTTTCCATGAAGATGTTTTTACTTTGTCTGGAATGTTCCACCGTAGGGCATTAAACGTGTCTATCTCCATGAAAACAAGCAGTTAACGCCACCAGGCCAAGTTACAGGTCAGATTGGTGGAGAGGCGACCCCGCTCACAGTAAGAATGCATGGTTTTAAAAGTAAAATATAACGTCTGTACGTTTAATGCCATAGTGTGGAACGTTCCAGGCGGCGCAATCACAGCATTTCCCGTCTCCATTCGGGAATTTAAAACAGACGCTCCACCCAGATGCGATAGTATTTTGTAGCATCTAGAACGTTTAACACAAACTGAAATTGAATAAAACACACACACACAACATGTGAGTATGTTTAAGGAATGTTGACTATATTTTTAAAAGTACACCAAATGACTGGCCATGGGGGAGGAGCCACCCTTTGGCCACCTCTGTTTCTGTGTTGAGGCCATGGATCTATTATAATAACTGGATAAGGCACGCCCCCTCTGTCCGCGATCCAAATTGAGTAGTGGCCGCTCCGCGGGACTGCAGCCTCAGGCACCAACCATTTCAACAGTTCGGCCTGTAAAATTACCGAAAGTGCGAAATTCTTTTTAGTCTAAAAATATAATAGAAGGAATTTCACTCTTTTACCGTTTCTAAAATCCTTAAAAATCAAATTTTTAACGTCACGGCGAAACATGTACGCGCTCTGACCGCGCACGCACTCCTCGTGAACGATCAGAAGAGCGCGTGTCGGACGAAAACCAAACAGAAGACAGAGACGAGACAGACGGTACACGTACATTGTGTTTTATGTCATTTCACACGTTTTCACACATCATTCAATATGAAGTGTAAATGAACGATTGCACAGTTCACACAAGCTAACAAAAGCTAACGTTTAGCTACACAAAAAGAAGCATTCATGAGTTCACGGCTCATGCTTTCTGCAAAGAAACCATTATTTTCGCTTTACAACATGATACCTTTATATTTATGGATATAACAATTCATCATTATACATTTCGTAACCATTTCAAGACCACAGACTCCAAAAGTCCGCACTAACTGTCCTCAGTCTTTCACGTATTCTGTTGTAGCCGTGCTCGTTCCCGACGCCAAAGCGACATGGTGATGTCGTCATAAAAGGGGAGGCACTAGACTCCCTATTCAGGAAGTAACGCGGAAGTAGGGAACTTTTTTGGAGACATGCCAATGAGCACATGCCATAGGTTTGAATTGGGCGCCATTTTGTCTTCCGGGGGCTTGGTTGAGGCTCTTTGTTGTGCAGCGTTACTTTCAAAGTAACTCATTACGTTACCGTGGTACAGCCCTACTTTGTGTCAAGAGTAGTCATCTGTTACCATTTGGCCTCATTCTTTATGGGCCATAGTGCATTGGGGAAAAAAACTAAAAACAAGTAATAGATTACCTGGGAAAGCAGTTACTCATTACTCCAAAAAGTAGTAAGGGTACTCTAACGCAGTGCCCCCAACACTGCCCTTACACTGACATGTGCTTTCCTCCTTTACTGTACACAAAGACTAATGGAAAATCTAAAATGATGCAGCGTGGACCTTTTACAGTTGAAAGAATATTAAAAGGTCAAAAGGTCGAGTTACATAAAGTCTTTGTTGGATTATGTTTGGTGATCAGAATGAGTTGGTATAGAAATGATGGAAAGGAATATGCGCTGTTTGTATTGTCAACGGCACTTGAACAAGAGCTAAACCAAACCAAATCAGGATTCGTTTGCCTGGCTGGAACTTTGATCTGGACCAAAGAAGCGAACCCTGGTCCGGTTGGAAAGCTCGGTCTCGGTCTGATTGAATCAAAGTCTGGCACGATTGGTCTGAAGTGTGGACGCAAACGAACCAGAGAGCGGAACAAAACCAGGAAGTGACCATGAAGCGAGCCACGCTGAGACGCGCGTGAGGCTCAGGATCAAAACAAACTCATGTGTGAGATCGATAAAAGGACAAATAACGCGCAGAAAGACGTGAAAGTAACAGGAGCAGGTCAAAGTCTGATTGAATTATGATTACTGATGATCACGCAGAAATTAGATCACAATTTCCAGTGATTATACTTAAATAACAATGTTTTAAAGCTAAATGGAACCAAACATGAAAAACAACGCTTAAACTGGCTTTAACGTGGCCTATATTCAGCCAGTAATAAGCTCTGAAAGGCATTGCATCGTCACATTTAGTTTGATTGACAAATGTGTCTTGTGATCGGGAACCGGACCGGCTCAGAGAAAGAGACGTTGAACGATGTTGAACCGAGTCCGCTTCAGTTTGGATTGGGAATGCAGCCTTAGTCTACCTGGCGATCTGATCGTCATTTGGTGAGATAATACCTAAATTAAAGATTTATCGTACTTTTACATCGGTCAAGGGTCAGTTAGTGAAGAAAAGTGGGAAAAAAAGGGAGTAGAGCTGAGTTCTAAAAAGTGATCCCGCTATGTCATCGATACACAAAATTCCACCTCCAAATGCAGTGACAATTTATAGGAACACTATTTTCGGACAATTTAAACCAGGGCTATTCAACATAAGGCCCAGGGGCCAAATCAGGCCCGCCAAATGATTTAATCCGGCCCACAATCCATCTACAAAATACTAAAAAAACAAATAAATTCTTGTTTACTGATTTAACTCGGGGTTAGCACTAGTTTAGACCTGGTTTGGTCTTGTTTAGTCCTTGTTTAATTCTGCTTTAGAGCAGTTTAGATTCTGGGTTAGTCCTGGTTCAGACCTGGTTGGTTCTGGTCTAGTCCTAGTTTAATTCTGGTTCAGTTCTGGATGGACAGTGTTGCGAAGCAATGTTGGTAAAGCATTTTGCATGTTATTTCTTACAAAAATGTATCAGTAGTTATTTTATTGTATTAAATACATTCATTAAAACAGTGTTGGGGATATTTTGTGTGACTCAAAATGTTGTTACAGTGGCGTATTGTTCACCTCCAGCCCAGAGACCTTGGCCCCCCAAAAAATCTGGCCCTCGGGAAGATTAAGTTGAATAGCCCTGGTTTAAACCTTCACCTTCACTATTTTTTTTTTTTTTCTTCATTTATTTATTTTATTTATACAGGGAAAACCCAATGAGAAAATGTCTCTCTTTCATGGGTCCCTGTTGAAACACAACACAAAATAGACAACAAACACAGGATGCTAAAACACAAATAAAACATTCAATAAAATTAACCAATACATAAAAACACATTTATACATACAATATGAGATCAAATTATATAAAACACATTTATACATACAATATGAGATCAAATTATATAAAACACATTTATACATTCAATACGAGATAACATTATATAAAACACATTTATATATTCAATATGAGATAAAATTATGTAAAACAAGTGCATCGGCTCTGCGAGTGGTCCGTGACCAGTGCTTTAAAATCATTAAAAAGCATAAAATGATTTAATTTAAAAAGTCTCTCAAAGCCTTTTTTCCTGTCTCTGTGTTAAACGATGGGATTGTAAGATAAAAATGTCCTGAGACCTCAAACTGTGAATACTTGATCTGATGTGCAATAAACGTGATCAATAATCAGGCAAAATGCAAACTAGAGCTTTATACACAAACAAAAGGCAGTGCAAGAAAATAAAGGCGACGTCACATCTTTTCATTCATCAAATCATAACTCTTTATAAACGAATCAAGCTCCGGCCCCTCGCATGACGTTCACCACTGACCGTCCCCTTCCTCTCGCCGCCTCTTCGCTGCACACGCTGTGTTTTGAGTAGTCTTGAACGCAGTAGTCTTGTGGGTGTTGTGAGCAGAGTGGGACCAGCTTGTGTTCCGCGCATGTTTGACCGTCAGCGAAGTGACTCATCCGGAGACACTTTGAGAGAGCGCGCCTGGAAAACTGGGAGGAATCTGAGAGGGATGCAGGTATTCTGTGCAGCTCCATGATGAGGTTATCCAAGGACATGGTGTAAGCGGCGCAAGTGACTGTCACAGCAAAACGTGCGGTTAAACACACTCGCATCAGCTAGAAGTTTGGAGTAAAAGTATTAGTACTCAATGGTCAGAACACCAACGAAGGGAAAGGATGCAGCTACTTAATTACTGCTACTACCATTTCTGCTTCTACTAGTATTTCTGCTTGTACTAATATTTCTGCTTCTGTTAGTATTCATGCTACATAGTGCTTTCACATGGAAGCATTTTATTCACTTGCATCCATACATTTATGTGTGACATTTTAACTTAAAATGCTCTTTTCCTCAAAATGTATTTTTCTTCACTTATAGGGGCATAAAGATCGCCTCTTAATGTAGCACCCACACACACCAAACTGTACAATCTTGCACATAACCGGATTCTGGCGCTGTGTACTGAAGGATTTGTTTATATCTAATACTAAGCCTGATTTATTAGACTTTTAACTCCAAAACAAAATTGGAGTTTTTATGCCAAATTTCAGTTAGATCTAGTTCACTCAAATACTAAATAAGATTTTTTTTTTCTGTTTTTATTTTTTGAGATTTAAATTATTTCAGACTTATTTGTCCCAAATATATGAAAACTTGGACATTTTTACTCTATGTCTTAGATATGGATGAAAACATTACTCCGGGAGTAATTATTCAAAACAATTATGAAAGTAAACTATAGAAGAAGTTTCTAAATGTAAGATTTTCCCCGTTCGCCTGCAGTGTCTCCCCTTAAAAAAACTGATAATGTACAAATAGTTGATAAAAACAGTAAAAGTATGGAGTAGTTTTGCTCCTGTGTCTTCGCTGGCTCTGATCCTGTAACTGTGATTGTGTTTGGCTGGTTTCTAGTCGTCTTTGGGCAGCGGAGCGTGGTAACATGTCAGGGCGTTCTGTTCCCCTCGACAATCTGCAACTCGCTCCACACAAACGCACTCAGACGTCAAGACTCCTGCAGCCGACATCCGCTGAGCCGACAAATGTGCGCTAATCAACAAAGAGCCGTCTCTTTTCCCACATTTACAGGTCAAACTCTAGTCACGTATAGAAAATGTTCTCGATGTTTTGAGTCTTGTGCGATGATCCGGTCACATTTGTCTTGCAGTGATTTGATGATTTGTCGGGCGCATGTGGGTTTTAAAGTGATTCATTTATGTTTTTAAAAAGAAGAGGCAGGTGCAACTCTGACTCAAGTGGACTCATTTGACTTCATCATCTGCTTAGAATGTGTTTGTTTAGCTAGGATTAAAGGTGCACTGTTTGTCTGGAATGTTCCACAGTATTCAAGGTGTTTTATTGCTTGAAAATTAAATAGTAAAAATGAAAATTGAAAAGCGCACATCCTTATTCATCCACAGGTCTGTGGCCTCATTTTTTGTCTAGAAATTCTGCTTAGCTGGTGCGTACTCCTAGTTGCCTCTTGAGGCGCTAGGGTCTCCTGATTTAGTATAAACCCCTCCGTGCTCCCTTCCCTGCCTCATAGATGCATTGTCAAAGGAGGCTGAGGTGAGCGCGCGTGAGGGACATGGATGCCGCCCCCAAAAGAGCGAAAGGAACAAGGGACGGATATATGGATCACATGGCACAGGGGTGGGCAATTATTTTTCTTCCATATTTGAATCCAGGCAAGTGGCTGAGGGCGGGACAGCGATCATTGGCGTAACACATTCTTATAATTATAAGCACTTTTCTGTAAAATATAGGCTATTGAATCTATTATGTCATTAATTTCATGTAATCTTTATTAAGGACACAAGTGCAGACACATGTTGCATAGCTAAGACAGTATTAACATCTTGTGGGGGGCCGAGGGCCTGATCCTGTCCTGGTGCCACAAATGCCCAGGTGTGACATGGCAGAACAAAACACACTCAAAGTTCCGTCAGGCACTCTTGTCCTGCAAAAACAGCACATGTAACGTAAAAACTCTACGGTTGTGTGCCTCTCGTGGTTGAGTGGCTAGCACATATGCCCGCTGTGTGGTGAAGCCCGCAGCATCGTGAGTCCAAAGCAGCTCCGACCATTTGCTGCATGTCATCCCCCGATCTTGTCCCTGTTTCATGCTGCACTGTCCTGTTGAATAAAGCCTGCGGCCCAAAAACATTCTTTACAAAAAAACAGCAACTCTTGGGTTACTTCTTTGAGGGCGCGCCCGTGGGCACAGACAGGTTCCGACAGTACTTTGTCCTCCACGCCGAGCTCAGGTCAGGTGGGATCATCTGAACGCGCATACAACGTGTTTGGAGCTTCGTCTTGTCTCAGCGCTTAAACAAAGCCTTGGTCATTTGCTCCGTCTGAGGGCGGCCTTTTCTCTCAGGTCTGATCGTTGTTTACATCCCTTCGCAGATTTAGCAGGATTCTCTCTGCGTTGGGTCACAGACTTGACACCAGGGTCCAAGTGTTATGAATTGTATAGTGACGAGGGCGCGCTACGAATGCCACTCTCATCCTTCTTGTTCAGAAAACCGGTGTTTGTGGAAGATTGAATCTTTGGGCCTAAATAACAGCTTTTGTCATGTAATTCTCTCCAACTCCAACTTGAGTCCTTTGAAATACGGGGCTCATTTCCCATCGTCGTGGAGATGGATGAACTGAAATCACAGGTGCCGATTGTACCGCCGGGAAGAGGATCAGTGAAGCGCGGTCAACTCCAGCGTTGTGGCAGTTTTTATTCAGGCCCTTCTCACCACAGAAACATTACAGTAAATAATAGCATTTTTGTCTGTGCGATTTGATGAAAATGCAGGAGTAATATTATGACTTGCAGATTGGGAACGCCTCACAAGAGCTGCAGTTTTGACATGCTCTGACACAATTGTCAAGCCACCACACAATTTGATCTGTTTTTTGTTGAAAATACATTTTCAAAAACATAGCAAACCACTAAAACTAAAAAAGTCTTACTTGTATTGTAATTTGTTTTCTTTTTTTTTTTAAAGTTCAGTTACTATTATGCCCATTCATGTGTCCTACAATTTGAAAATTGTTTCTCAGTGAAATACAACATTTTTATAATGGGCACAGATGTTTCATTTGATATCCAACAATTTTCAGAATCAGAACATTTGTATTGCCATTGTAAGTGAACAAAATGAACACACTAGGAAATTGCTTCGGCGATGTGGTTGGTGTGGCATAAAACTGTGAAAAATGTTAAAATATTGAAATATAAACTATGGCCAAAATAAAAACATGCATAAAGTCATGCAATTAGATTTTTTGCGTACAGTATGGACAGAAAGTATTGCTGACGCACGGGTCCAGAATACACATGGGTCCCGGAGACGCACGGGTCCAGAATTTACACACGGGTCCAGAATACACACGGGTCCAGAATACACACGGGTCCAGATAACACGGGTCCAGAATACACACAGGTCCAGAATACACACGGGTCCCGGAGACGCACGGGTCCAGAATACACACGGGTTCAGAATACACACAGGTCCAGAATTACACACGGGTCCCGGAGACGCACGGGTCCAGAATACACACGGGTCCAGAATACAACGGGTCCAGAATACACACGGGTCCAGAATACACACAGGTCCAGAATACACACGGGTCCCGGAGACGCACGGGTCCAGAATACAACACGGGTCCAGAATACACACGGGTCCAGAATACACACGGGTCCAGAATACACACGGGTCCCGGAGACGCACAGATCCTGGAGACACACAATGCAGAGCTGCAGTGTGTGTCTAGCCCTCCACCACACTGGGATGGAGGACCTCCTTTAGGTCCTGAGCGATGGTTGGTGCAGAGGAAACAGAGTCCACTGTTTGTTCATTATTCTGTAAACTGCTTAAGGCCCATAGTTGCTGTAATATTTTAGCGAGATACACATACATATTGCATGGAGAAGTGAATGAGTGTACATTTGAAAATCCGTGTTTAAAGTCAATATTGCTTGAGTGGGATGAATAGTGCGCTGGGGTCTTTGTCCTCCATCTCCTTCATGAACAATTGAAACCTAGTGCAGCCCCCAATTTGACAGAGACGCCTGCGATTTAAATATTTCACTCATAAATATTTATTCCATCTAGGCAGCGTCGCTTTGGCCTCAGGACAACATTAGTCAGTGATCTGTGCTAACGCTCCTGTCTGCTTGTGTTGAGAAGGGTGGGAAGAAGATAGATACCGGTACTTTTACTCAAGTCATTCCGATACATTTTGAACTATTTATTTGAGCGAAAAAAGGAATTTCCTGTTTTGTGCAAGATTTTGAGAACTCTTTCCCATTGTTCCCTAATCATTCTGAAACCCATGGCTAGGCTTTAGAATGAAAGGGAAGGTCAGTGGACGACGCCATAGACCAGGGCTATTCAAGATAAGGCCCGGGGGCCAAATCAGGCCCTCCAAGCGATTTAATCCGGCCCAGTCTTTCAAATACATTGAATTATTTTTAAAAATCTCGTTTACTGGTTTAATTCTGTGTTAGCACTAGTTTAGACCTGGTTTAGTCTTGGCTTAGTCCTTGTTTAATTCTGCTTAAGACCAGTTTGCATTCTGGGTTAGTCCTGGTTCAGACCTGGTTGGTCCTAGTCTAGTCCTGGTTTAATTCTGGTTCAGGACTGGACAATTTTGCAAAGCAATGTTGGTAAAGCATTGTGTGTGTTATTTCACACACAAATCGAATCTATCTGTATTCATTTCATTGTATTAACTCAATTTGTTGAGAAGGTGGGGACAATTTGTGCGACCCAAAATGTTGTTACACTAGTGTTGTGTTGTGCACCGCCGGACCAAAAGCCTTGGCCTTCCGAAAAATCTGGCCCTCGGGAAAATGAAGTTGAATAGCCCTGCCATAGACGTTCATAGATGTAAAATTCTCCATCTCAGGCCATTGCTAAGATCACACGCTAATTATGGTCGCTAATAAAACGGCAAAAGGTTTACACGCTCAACAATGGCTCAACAAGAGGCTTTGACATTTCATGAATGTGTTCGATACACATCTGACACACTCTTGATTATCTATAACTTGCGATTTTTGCGGGCTAGTGCCAAAGGGTTGTAGGAAAAATACAAGAGCTGGCTCCGGAGCGGTGTTTCCCAATCTGCTGTTTTCCCACGGACCTGGGGGGGGCGACTTTTTATGAACTGCTGCGGGTGAACAATGTTGTTACCTTAGGAAGGAGCAAGTCTGTGTGCTACTGTCATAAATCCAATGGGGCGTAGTCCCTCAAATCTAGTATTGTAGAGTAGTTGAGTCGCTAAGTGATCGAACATCGCGTCTACTTATTTATACATCTGTCTTCTATAGTAAACATAGTCAGATAACAAGGAATGACACAAATCAAAAAAACTGCATTAATACTGATCTGGAGTGCTGTGTAAGTAGCAGTACTAGTAGTAGTTTAAGACATAAAAGAGAAGAGTGCTAAGAAATTCCTTTCAGTCATTTGCACAGCTAAACAAAACAGTTTTTAGCTTAGATTTGAACATTGCCAGAGTAGCGGCCTGTCTCACATCCTCAGGAAGACTTTTCCAGATTTTAGCTGCATAAAACTGAAACGCACATTCCCCATGTTTAGTCCTGACTCTGGGCACCAGCAGGAGGCCGGTCCCTGAGGTCCTCAGAGTCCGAGATGGTTCATATGGCACTAACATGTCCGAGATGTACTTTGGTGCTAGGCCATGGAGAGACTTGTACTGTAGTAGTTATTTATAGTAGTAATAATAACAGAATTTGTTGCATAAGGTCAGAGAATGTTGCAGACTAAAGTGAAAAAGCCCAAGAGTGTAAAGAGAGGCTGGAGTAGTCAGTACGGGACCCGGAGACTTGAACGCATAACCAGCTAACTTCATCCCAAAAGCCTGTCGCCGCCTCTCTATCTCTGCGTGCCCTGTTTTTTTTGGTTTTTTTTGGGGGGGGGTACATAAATGCTCAAAATGGCCGCTGTTGTGATTGGTGAAGGAGCAGTTCTTCTTCCCCTCGTGAGAGAGCGATGAGACGGGATAAGCACACACTCATTTTGAATCTGCTCTCAAACTAATTAATTTCACTGCCACGCGCATCCTTTGGCAATCGCCCTGAATTAATTTGATCTGATTCTCACTTGTATTAGGCCATAGTTTATTAGCAGAAGTGCTGAGAAGTACTATAAATACTAATTACTCAAATAGTCGAGTTTTTATTAATATATTTATTGGTCATGGAATTCATTTTGGGATAGTAGCAAATTGAGGTAGTAGTAGGGATAGTAGTAATGGTAAAAGTAGTCAGAGTAGCACTGGCAGGAATAGTAGTGGTAGTATTAGTTATAATAGTGTCTGTACTGCAGTGTGAGTGATGAAGTGTAGAAATATGGTAGCTGAAGTAACAGCAGTACTTTATGAAAAAACAGTAGTAGTACTTGAAAAAAAAAGGTCTAGTCTTGCACGCTCCCACCAAATAGTTTTTCTTCGGACTATCTTAGCCTTAAAATCAAATATTTATAGCCTGAATAATGAAGTGGTGAGTTGCATCTTTCTGCTGCCTCCTCCCAGACTTGAGCCCCCCCGCCTTCACCTGCTTATCTCACCCAGAGGTCTCTGAATCATTGTTTTTGTCAATAGACGTGAGTAATGCCTTGGCTTAACACAGCTGTTTTTCAGACTTTCAAAATGGCTCCCCGGGGGACCCATGCCAGACTCTGTAGTTAATTTCAGTCCTGTATCTTTCTACTCTGGGCTTAGGTGTTTTGCATAATGTCTATGAATAATGGACCTGCTTGGTTGCCGTCGTTGTCTGTTAAGGCCGCAATATATAAACTTATCACAAAACTGACTGATGCTATGGAAGGAACAAGAACCAAGTCTTTTCTTCACAGCCGTTTAGATTCAAATGAGCCTTTATTGTCCCCAAAGGGAAATTTGACCTCTGCATTTGACCCATCCTTCGATTCCGGTGGGGCATCTCCTCAGGAGCAGTGGTCCCGGTGACCCATCTTCAGATCTTGAGCTCGGCTTAGTCAGAATTATCTTCGCTGGAGGATTTTACCTATTGTGCATGTTTTGGGTTGCTAGGGGAAACCGGAGCACCCAGACACTGGGAAGGCCCAGTTTGGTCCACATCCCTGGACAAATATCAGACATCTCAGTCCAGAAAAGTGCAGTGCAGGACCAGCAAAGAAACTGCGCAGAACCCTTAAGCTCCCAGGCCTCTGGAAGAGGGCCGAGCTTAGAAAAAGGGATGGGACCACCCGCAGAAGGGAAGGGAATATAAACTATTTATATAGATGTATATATAGATAGGAGGACATAATCTCTACTTTAAAACAATGAAACAAACACATTAACTGTACGTGATACATTTTCACCAAGGAGAAAACCCTGCCAAGGCCAGAAATTTGCTATCAAATAAAGTCATTATGTTTCACAATGTAATCAACTGATTAATAGTATATCTGATTAATAAGAGGCTGCTGAGTGTTTGAAAATGAATTTAAATATTGTGATGCGCCTTAAAAATTGGATTTGCGGAAGAATATAAAGTCGACTTTGCATCACACACTGGACTCTGACTTAGAGATGAAGATCTTTGCCTGAACGTAACAGAAGCTAAAAATGGAACAAAACGTACAAAATAACGCTTTAGCTGGCTTTAATGTGGAAAAAGTGTCCAATTATTCATCCAGTAAAAAGCTGTACAGGTAAATGTGATCATGCCAAACCTTTCAGAGCCTGTTTCAGCTGAGATTGTTATCACGTGTTCTTTACCCTGGGCATTCTGAGCCTCGCACTCACCTGTTCTCTGCGCTAATTGCAGTTTTTTAATCTTTTATACTATAGCTCTTATTTGCTGTAAATGTGTAAATGTGTTGCACTTTGCCTCAGGTCACCTTGGAAAAGAGGTCTCGATCTCTTTTTTTGGCCCGAAGGCTTTATTAGACAGGAAAGGTAAGTGTGAAATGGGGGATGAGAGAGAAGGGAGGACATGCAGTAAATTGTCAGAGTCGGGATTCGAACTCACATGTCAATGGATTTTTGCCTGGTTAAATAAAGGTTAAATAAATAAATTAATTCTAGTAACTCAGCTCTGGTCTTTACCTGTTGATTTGTAAAGCCCGAGGTAGAATTTCACATTTCTTCTTCCTGGTTTGTCTTTGTTTAGTTCCAGTTTAGTCTGTGTTCATTCCTGTTTGTGTGGTTTTATTGTGAACACATGAACAGGCCTGGTTAACTTCTGAATTAGTGCTGGTATAGTCCTGGTTCAGTCTTTACACTGTCCTGCAAATGTCCTGGTTCAGCCCTCTCTCTTAGTCCCGGCCGTAGTCCTCTTAAGTCCTCATTTCAGATCATGGTTCAGTTCTGATTAAGCCCCAGGTAGAAAATCCCATTAGGAGAATAGCCTGTTGTATGTATCTGTCCTTGCTGCGGGCTGACATATGAGTGGGCGCTCTCCTGTTGGGTGCCCCCTCATCATTAGCACCCAAAGGTTACTGTGGCGACAGAAACTCAGACAGGGGCTCTGGGACTATGGTGACAGATGAACGAGGAAGGTCAGGCCTCTGGTGAATGTTTAGGAAAAGGGTACGACTCAAAGTTCTGCGTGCAAAATGTGAACGCTGTACATTTTCTGTTTTCCACGTGATTTGGTCACAATTAACTTTATAGGTTGTGACTTGGGCTGTCAAAGTTAAAACTGTTAGTGCATGTGATTAATTAAAGAAACATCACATGAATTATGAATTAAAGACTAATCGAACCTTCCGTTGTTTGCATGTAATACAACGATGAATTCTCTTTTCAACGAAGCATAAAAAGTTAAAAACACTATCTTTTTAGAGCAGGACTGTCCGCACTTTTTCAGCTCACATGCTACTTTTAGAAGGCCGAAGATCTACCGACATTTATATTATAATTTTGTCATATTTTTATCGTCAGTGTTGAACAGGACTTTTATTATTGTTTAATCATATTTTATTATATATGAATGTGCAATATAAAGCACAACTAAGCTAAATAAAAGAAGGTTGATCTTAAGCACCACTCCCTGTCTCCTCCTCCTGCTCCTGGCCCTGATAGTCTCCCCTCTCTCCCTTGATCGCGTGCATTACACAGCTCTGCCTCCGGCTCACGCCTTCGGCCCACAGTGGTGCACTCCCGCCGAAACTCATGGATAAGCGACCGAAATGACAACTATACTCGTGCTGATGGCAGCTCTTGGCCCACTTGCGCTGCCGTAGAGCTCTGGACCGTCACTTTTAATGCCAGACTGTAAACTAAAAACAGACAGGGCTTTGGGATCGGCCCTCGCTGCCCGAGTTAAAAAAAAGTAACACAGATAAGTTAAGAAACGCTTTTGCAAACCAGGGACTACAAAATATTTGGATACTGGATAAAGATTACCATTTCATCATCATCCTGCCCTGGGATGATGATCCGAGCATCACCATGACCTTCTGTGACGATGGATTTAATGTGCCTTTATCCAAATGCTGCTAAATACTGGGACATTTCAAGCAGAACCCACTCGTGCATCAGAGCTGAAAGCAAAACAAATGAGTCCAGAATGCACCTACACGTTGGACTTGAACCCTGGCAATGATCAAATGGATGCAGCACACAAAGGAGCCACTGAGAGCAACACTGGGCTAGCAGAGGCACAACTTTGCTCTGGTAACACCATCAGAATGAGACAAGCTCGGCATGCGGCTTGGGCCTTGCATGTGCGTCCTTTCTGTTGTTCTTCGTATTCTAATTGTTTGTCCATGACAGAGCACCTTGGTGAGGAAACAGAAATATCCTGTTCTTTAGTGCTTCCTGTGCCTTACCCTCTTCTACAGAGGTGTTGGATGTTGATTCAAGCTTACATGCGTCGCTTCATGACTGCATTTACAACGTCTTAACAACGTTACGGAGAACTTGACCGTGGCCTGGTTAAAAGTAGCCACATCTTCAGATTATTGGTTTAAGGGATCAAAGGTCCTTTGATCCCTTCCACGGGCAAGAACCACCAAAGAAGACGACTCTCTTGGTAATGGGGTCAGCAGGAGGACCAGAGGATGAGGGATTAGGAACAGACAATGCTCTGAACAGACTCCTGAGTGACCACTGACAGATAGTTCCTCTTTATAGTTAATCGGCCAAAAAAGATCTGTACTGTCGTTTGAAAATGTCAATGAGCTTGTTTGCCTAAGCAACTTGTTAAAGGAAGAGTAAATGATGACATGTGCACTAGATATATGGATTGAAATGTTGTCAACATATTTGTTAATAATTAAGATTCAAAAGTGGGATCAGTGTGTGACGGAAGTAGAGTTGTCGAAAACACAACAAAAAAGAAACTACAATTGATTTGAGAAGTCTTAAAATGTTTTTGCTTTTCATCCTCATTATGGCAATGAAATTGGTATTGATCCTTTTTCTTAGTAAATAAGTTTGAAATTTCAATATTGTGACTGCAACTCCAGACTGAAGTGTTATAAATACACTTTCCCTTCAGCGTTGTGTCAAAACTAAAGACGCTGAGTGGTCTTACACTGAGCAACTGCATTTCATCAACACAGTTATCTTTATCATTTCACAATGGATACGATTGAGATAAGATTAATTAGCACCATCATTAGCAAATATTTTGTCTACCTCAAGATTGCGTAATATCGCTCACTCAGGTGGGATTTTTAACTGCTCCCCTCAAGTCTCTCGCCGTCTGACCTTATCACTGGTTCTTGTTTATATTCTGCCGGGCTTCCTGCTGATGCGGTGACCTTCTGGTGGCCATTTTGGAGGTCCTGAGACTCAGCATCTATGGGAAAAACAATGAACAACACTTGTCTTTATGGTAATGTCTTCAGAGGAAATGACTCTGGGTCAATTGCAGAGGACACATTTCTTAGGAACCCAAAGTTATTATTTCGTTCTAGTTACCAAATTTGCCTCAACCATGCTAATCATTAGCTTGACTACAGTATATTTTTATGATTTAAATACCTAGGAACAGTTACAGATTTTCTCCGTCAGTCATTATTTCGTCGGTCAGTTCAGTTAAATAAAGCTTTCTAAGGAAGTTTCATACCGTTTATTTTTAGATAAAGACAGGTCAAATCTGGCCCCTGCTGTATTCATCCAGCACTTTAAATATTACACTAAAGCAGCCGTGCTGGTTCTCTCAGCACTGATTTGTTTCCTTAGGCTTATGTTGGGCTCATATTTAACTTAAAATAAAGAGTGAAGATTGCATATTAGATGCAGTTTGTGCACACACATACAGGAGTTTATAGACTTGTGATAGAGGACTTTAAACCACAAAAATAACGTAGAATGTTTGTGGACACAACTCCGATAACAAAAGGCAATTGGCTTCTGATAAGATATAACTTTCAAACTTTTGATTATTTTTCGCTTTCAGATTCAACAATTGTAACAATATGTAAGATTGTTTGTAGATGTTTTTTATTTTTTTCCTGGAATAATGAGATGCGAAATGCAGTCCCCAATAGAAAAAGTATTGTATGCAATTTCATACGAAAACGCCATTATTACACGTTAAAACGAGGGGAGATTTTGCCCGAATCCACTCCTATTGCACTTGCTTTTCTGCTGCTCACACTTCTCTTGTAAATTACTCTCCACTATTATTAAAAATGACCAATCTATCATTACCATTGCACTCAAATTGGCTGCACATGACTCAATTTGAATTTCCTTTTAGATAATGCGGTTCAGATTTGCAATGGCCACTCTCTCTAATGCATTTAAAGCTCATTCTCTGTTCTCTTTTCGACAGACCAAACAAAGCAGCCCTCCTCTCCAGCTCTCAAACGGACACTAAACCAGGACTGAGGAAGAGCTTTTTACGTTTCAACTTTAAAGCTGTCAGCGCTTTTATGTGGTGCGTGTGGGCTTGGAGTGATGGGCGGGTGACATTATAAAGCACAGGGCTGCAGTGGTCATACGCTATAGCTGCCGTTTAAGCTCGAATACTTTCACAAAACTGAGGAACACAAACTTTTAATGCATTAGTGTAAGGTCAAGGGTCACCACTAACCATAAATGACATGTTGGGCTGTAGTGGACCAATTACCACTTAGACAAACAGTTTGAATTCTGTATTTTAGGTGGTAATCTTTCAGTTTTCACCTTATTTTGTCCTGCACACTTTTCTTTTTGACTATTACTGGCGCTCACTTCCATTGCTCTGGCATTTCCGATTAAGTAGAGAACTTTAGTAGAGAAATTCAAGCTAAAATATTCTATAAAGTAGATTGTTTTGTCAATGTTCACGTGCACCAACAAGTCAACAATCCCCATTTGTTTTCTGGGTAACGGCCTGGGTAACGGTACAACGGCCTTACAGTCTGTTTACAACTGCTCTATGCAAAGTAATACAATTCGAGAAAAGCACTCCAGGACCTCCGGGAGCAGCTGGACCGAGGACCTGGAGCGTGCTTGAAAATCAGGTCCACGTCACCAAGCCATTGGACCAGAAGCTAAAGGAAAGCCAAAGACAGTTGAAAAAGGCCAATGTTACTCACCAGAAGAAAGCGAACCAGCTGGAAGAGCAAATGAAAGCACCCAAGGACATCCGCTATCTTCATAATACTGCAGTACAGGTCAAAGTGCAGCTCAAGCCGCAGCTCGCCAACACCTACAGAGTCACCTATAGAATCATGGAGACAAACAAAGAAAACGACCTGGAATTAAAAAGGTCAACATTACTCTCCAAAAGAAAAACAGCTGGAAGACCAAAACAGGGCAGACAAGAATATCTGCTATTCATACAAAGCTGCGGTACAGAATGTGCTCACTGTGCTCAAACAGGAAGTCGCTAACGCCATTAGAGTCGTGAAAGAAATGAAGGACAAGCTTACAGAGCAGGACATTGCAATTGCTGAAATGAAAAACACAAAACGGTCAGTGCCAGGGCCTGGATTTCCAGAAGAGCAAGTAACAAAGGGCACAACGAGACACCCGCCTGGAAATACTGGCCGTTGTGGATGAGGAGAGGGGGCCCGGGCGCCAACAGCACGAAAACACCTCCAACCAATATGATAATAAACAAACCAAATTAGTTAGCGAAGAGATACAAATGCTTTATTGTTTTACCTGTCAAAACCACATCCTAGGCATTGGTTAATTTATATAATTAATTTATTTGATATATTTAACTATGTGAAGGACTGAGGAGGACTAAACCATAGAGACCATGCCCATAGGCCACAAAGGAAAAGACCAGAGGGAACCACAGGGGGATGAGAAAGGACGCATAGTGCATTCGTAAAACACAATATTTTTGTCATGTATTGATAACAATGATGAAGGTTGTATAAAAGAAAAGCCTGACAACTGCACTCTGCTCTGATCCATTTTCCAAAACGTTTATTCACGTGAGGTACTAAAGCCTGGTCCATTCATCTCTCCTGCCTGTGTGTATGAACGCACAGCTGTGATGTCACGCGTGTCCTCAACACAGCGCTCAAACGCCACTGACATATATTTCAGTGGCGTTTGAGCTTCTACATTCAGCTCTCTTCTCCTTCTCTCCCGGTTCTTCTCATGTTCACACCACGGCCGTTGGTCCAATCGGCTTATATTTCTTCCACAGTTCGAGTTCGCTCGCGGGCGTTTCGTAAAAGGGGGTAAAATTGTGTATTTAAACAAAAGCACAACTTTATACTAAAGAAAGTGCAGATACTTTGCTTAAAAAGAAAGGAGTAGAAGTAAAAAGTTGTTGTAGGTGTGGTTGAGTTGGTTTCAGCTGTAAATATATGTTACAACTGAATATATCGATTATTTGCTAATATGTATATTTGAACGTAGTTGCTTCTGTTTTGGCTAAATCGAGTTTACTTGTGTGTATTTGCCGTGTTTCCTCCTCACGCGGCGGTGCCAGGATGTAGTGTGTATTCTCTGGGACTTTTCCTTACATTGTGGACAACAAGTGTAGGATTGTAAGTAGTTAATGTTCATATTTATCCATCTGAGGCTTGTTCAGCAAAACATTAATACCTACTCAGTCTCATTTTCTGAAAAGGGAGTACTTGATTGACTGACAATTATAAATCCAAAAAGATCAATAAAAAGGATCTATAAACCAGAATGATGTTGTGTGGTTTAATAAACACAAATATCAAAGCAATTGATTACACATTTGGTTGCACAGGCTAACGCTCAACTTAGTTACAAGAACTCACGTCATCTGACCTCGGAGGTGTGGCCTAGCGTGGGAGTGGCTCTCAGTCAACCTTATTGTTCTGATTTGGAACATTTGAACTTAAACCAGCAAAATCATGTGACTTTAACAAAACACTGCAACATTGTCAATAAACACACACCATGGGCAGGTCATAAGGAGATTTAAACACATTTCAAAACACAGTCCTGAAACACACTAAAGTAAGACATGATTTAGTTCCAGGTTTAGAGCTCACAGTGAATCGTTAAGTCTGTTTGAATGTGAAATAAAGTCATTAACTTTGTCCGGGGAAACTTTGAATCCAGCAGAACAAAGGTAACATACAAAAGGTTTTGGCTGCAGTGGAAGGTTCCAGTTCCTCTGTGTTGTTTACAGCAGGGGTCTGGGCCTCTGGTGGGATAGAGGCGTTGACCCAGAGGGACAAGGGGGGTCATATAGAAGGGGGCTGTTGTCTCTCCTTTTGGCTTTGTTCTGTGACGGGAATTTCAATGTTGTTTTAAATTATGAAGCCATAATGTCTTTTTAAAGATCTTTTGGGATGTATATGTCCTGCATATGTACTGTTTTATTTTAAACATTTTGGCATTTTAGCCTTGTTGGTCTGATCTTTGTTTGGTTTGTTTTGTTCAGATGGACTTGGGAGTTAGATTCTGTGATAATTATGTTACTTTCGCTTCTTGTAGGGGCCCAAATTATTGTTCATTTAGAACCTTTTTAGGCCCTCAGCCCTTTACGAAGCAATGAAGGGGACTTTTTAAGCTTTAACATTTCATACGACGCCTACATTACTCTTACAATATGCGCTCTTACCTTGTTACCTCGTGAATAATTGCTATTACAAAGTCAGTTGTCAATTATAAGGCTAAGCTCCACCCCTCTTTGTAAACTTCAGAGTGAGTTGCTCCTACACGCACGTCTTACACACAGTATCTTCTACAAAATACACACTTTTTCCTTTCGGTCTGCTCGTTAAAGGGCAGCGTATACAGAGAATACCGTTAATATTCGATCACAAACGGCCAGCGTCACCTCCGGAAAGTTACAGATGCCGTTTCTCGTGATGAAGCGGTGGGGTGAGATCGGGGGTGAGGGAAATGTGCTGAAATAAACAGTTTGTGCAAAGCGTGTCATTGCATTTCCATTTCAAACACACAATGAGCATTTGAGTGTTCCTTTTGAAGTTAACATTGGCGTTTGAGTAAGTATGCTTCCCCCCCGAGGGCCACGGCAACACGTAGTAAACGCAGTTGTTTATTTCGGTAATATTGGGTTTGGATTAGTTTAAAAATTTTGGGAGATAATTTCCAGAATGTTTTTGATTTTATGCGAGAAACATTTTTACTTGAATGAGATTTGTTTGAAATACAATATTTATAACTCTTTTGCTATAGTTTTAATTGATGGTGTTTTTATTATTTACCTTTTAATTGGGCCGGTCACGATAACAAATTGAATGAACCGAATGGAAAAAAAAAAACCGAATTGGAAAAAATAAAAGAACAGAATCTAACACTTAAACAGCATCATTTATAACAACAGATTAATGATTCAACCCCTCCACCGCTGACATTTTAATATATTACCCAAAAATAACAACGCGTTTCCTGTTTATTTGTTTTATTGTTTATTTGTTTATTTAAATGGATCCCATTAGCTGAAAGCAGTGCGATCAGCTAGTCTTCCAGGGGCCATTACCATTAAAAAACAGATTACATTTGAAGTACATTAACATCATTCCATTTCATTATATTTCATCACAGTAACAATTTAACAGTTCTTTGCAAATGATGTTACATTTCAGTCCATAATAATGTACAGTGCAATTCAATTTTAAACAATTATGACATATGTTTTAATAGCAAGTAGTTAAATTGCTAAAACATGATTCTTTAGGTTAAATTTTAAATGATATCTTATTTTTGAGTCCTGCAAAAAATACACACAATAAATATTGAACCCCAAAAATACTGTCACAGTTTTTTTTGATTGCATGATAAGTGGATATATTAGTTACGTGTGTTATTTGCGTTGTTCTATTCAGTCAAGTAAAAATGACCAATTGTGCTAATAAATTGCATTATAATAAAAAGAGGAAATAACTGAGAAAGTACATGATGTAAATGTACATGAGTAAGTACACGACGAAGCCCATGAATAAAAGACTGGGCTTAGTCTGTGCACAGCTGGAACTTTACTTTCTATGGAGCTGAAAAAAGGATTGTGGCTCAGAATATTGACCGAGCTCTCACTTCTCTGTCCTCCCTCTCTCCTTGTCTCCGCCTCCATCTATTCTCTCTTTTCAGGAATACCAGATCGATATCATCTTCGCTCAGAGTTGGGTGGACACCAGACTTCGTTACAACAGCAGCAGCATGCGGCTCCTCACTCTCAACAGGTGAAGACAAAAAAAAAAACAAAAAAAAAAGGCCAAATATAATAATAATATTGATTTAGTCCAGGGGAAAATGCAAAAAATGTGTCAGTTTGGTTTATCGTCACACCTCATCAAAACTGAACTCGGAACTAAAGACAGGACGAGAACAATATTTTAGGAGATTTATATATAGAGAGAGATCAAATATATGTATTTTATGACTATCCCAGTCATAAATATCAGAAATAATGTTGTGTAAACCAAAACAAGCTATCGAACAAGCTTATTTGAGCATATTACTCAAAGCAGATGGAAACACAGTGTTATATCAGCACAATACAACTAAGACAGATGTTTCCCGCCATGTTTGTTTTGTGCCACAATCATGTTTTATTGGGGAAGATTGTGCATGATTAAGTGGAGGGCAAACACAATGGCTGAAACACTTTTGCTTATTAATTTGTGCTTCAATTCAAATATGCTCATTTTCCATCTCTCTGAGCGCAGATCGCCATCTTCCGTGAAAGCCCTGATGCACAAAGTTCAACGCTTTTTGGACCGGGCGGCTCAGTTCTATGTACATGGACGTCTTGTTTTAGATCGTACCATTGTTTAACATACATTTGCAACACACAATGCACACATTTGAGTATTTCTTAAGGATAGACCAGACTTACTGCAAAGGTCTAAAACATCTTACAGACAGGATGGGGATGGCAACATGGTAAAGATGCACCATGTAACTTTTCTGGTTGAGGGTACACCACCGGGTTGCCTTCACACGGATGGCCTTGCCTTGCCATGAATGTTCCACAGTAAGGCATTAAGCGTGTCTATCTTTCAGTTGTTTTTATTCAGTCGGTTGCTTTTATTCCAGCCTATGTGGTGGTCCTGGTGGTGTTAACTGCCAGTGGAATGACGATGGATAAGTCTAATGCCATACTGTGGAACATCGTAGGCAAGGCAATGACATCTCCATGAAGACAAGCTGGTGGCGGAGTGTCCATCAGAACAGCGCCATGGTGCACCTTTAAGTCAAAAGCGCTATCACAGACAATGGACCTGAACCGTCGCTAAAGCTTTCTCCCTCTGCGGAAAAGTAGCAAGACTTTCACCTCGTTCGGCACTCTGCAGCAGCCGCTTTCTTTCAGACGAATAAATTGTAGCCTTCTTTTCTCTGCTACTATTCTGTTTGAGCGTTTCCATACTCCCAAATATCCCATTTGAGAACAATATCTGCGGCTCTGCGGAAGAGGCCCTATAATTAATGGAACAAATTGATTGATGTGCTTTGTTTTCCCCCGTCTTGGCGTGGTATTTTATTATCCTCTTATGGGGAACACAAGACTTTTTTTTCTCTTTTCTGTTTTTTTTTTTACTTCTTGCATTTTGGAAAATACATTATCTGATGCTATCTTTTTGTGCATTTTTTTTCCCCAACAGCAATATGGTGGGGCTGATTTGGCTACCGGACACAATATTTAGGAACTCCAAAACAGCAGATTCTCATTGGATAACAACGCCCAATCAGCTGCTCCGGATTTGGAACAATGGGAAAATTCTCTACACACTCAGGTAAGGAACTTCTAAGAGCCACTGCTATGCTAATCCATACATTAAAAAGCATGCAAATGGGTTTGGATGGGAAAACAATATGATATGCAAGCAACTGCGTATAATAATGTGTGTTAGAGGCAACACTACTTCAAAATAATATCACTCAAGTTACAGTGGTGGTCCAAGGAATTACTAAAGTGTTAAAAGTATATGAGAGTAAATGTAGGATATTGCTAATCTGAATTGGAAGGGCAAAACTTTCAATTATTTTTTAAAAATCGGGTATTTCCAAAAGATAAACCATTTTTTAAACACTTTTTGTTCACATGTTTGTAATACATTGTTCGTATATTTACTTTTCATATTAGTTCAAGCAGAGGTTGAAAGAAAATAATGATGGCCAACGTAAAGTTGTTCATAGTTTCAATGCGTTTCAATGAATTTTAGTACAAAACTATTGGTATCGACATCGTATCAATATTGCAATATTTGACATAGTATTACTTGGTATGGTATCGGATAAAAAATCTGTGGTATCGCCCATTATTAGTATGAGCCACCAATGTTCAAATCAACTAATATAATTCAAATGATCAAGTAGAAGTAAAATGACGGCGTCTCAGAACTTGCACAAAACGTCCAACAAAAAAGTTACACAATGCACCACTAACGTCTGCCTGTACAATACGGGGTCAATATTGAGGAAAAACATTTTAAATTTGGTTTTGAAATGATCATGATACAACTTTGAAGTCATAATTAAAGTCAAACCAACCCGGGACCCTCTGTGACAACAGCCTACAGGAAATGTAGTTCTAATAGAATCTGCTCCACTCAACTTTAAATTTGAATCTCAAACACGAGATAAAAAAGGGTAGCATTTCCACATCTGTTTGTAACGACTTTCCATTATTCTTTAATAACAAAGTTTAGCTCATTGAAAATGCTATAAATTCCACAACGCAAGTAATAACCCTAAAACCACCTAGACACTTAGAGCTAGCTCATTTTGCTCCTGTAACTGACAAAACTGTCTGGAGTTACCCACCAGATTTCTAAAGTCTAAAGTCTGTTTGCACCACTCACTCACATAGTTATTATGTCGCTTCAATCTGAAACGTTTCCAAGGGTTTTGAAAACTGCGGTCATAAAGCCTCTCCTGAAGTTGAGCAGTCTTGATGCCGCAGTACTGAGTAATTACCGGCCCATCTCTAATCTGCTGTTTTTGGGCAAAGTCTTCGAAAAGGTTGTTTACCAACTTCCTCTTAATAAACAACTCATTTGATGTTTTCCAGTCAGGTTTTAGACCTCATCACAGCACTGAGACTGCTCTTGTCAAGGTGACAAATGACATCCACCTGAACACTGACGCGGGCAAAGCCTCAGTCTTAATTCTGTTAGATCTGAGTGCTGCTTTTAACACTGTCCATCATGGGACCCTCTTACAGAGACTAGAGGACTGGGTGGGCATCACTGGCACTGCTCTAAACTGGTTAAAGTCCTATCTGGAAGACAGGAAGTACTTTGTTGAAATTGGTAACTGTGTCTCAGACCACATGCCCCTGACCTGTGGGGTGCCCCAAGGGTCAACCCTGGGACCCCTTCTGTTCAACCTCTACAAGCTGCCGTTAGATCAGTTGATACGCAGTGAAAATGTGTCCTATCACAATTATGCAGACGACACTCAAATCTATGTTTCACTGACGGCAGGTGAATATGGACCAGTGGATTCACTCTGTCACTGCATCCAACAGATCAGTGTGTGGATGCAAAACAACTTTCTCCAGCTGAACTCAGACAAGACTGAAATCATCGTCTTTGACTCAGACTTGAATTTTAACAGCCACGTCAAATCAATAACATCAGCAGCCTTTTACCATCTAAAAAACATTGCCAAAATCAAAAGTATAGTGACTTGGAGAGACTTATCCATGCGTTTGTCTCTAGTAGATTAGACTACTGTAACGGCCTGCTCACTGGCCTCTCCAAACGAGCTGTAAAACAGCTGCAGTACATCCAGAACGCTGCTGCTCGGGTCCTGACTAGAACCAGGAAGTACGATCACATTAGTCCTGTGCTCGGGTCTCTGCACTGGCTCTCCTGTGGCTCAGAGAATAGACTTCAAAGCAGCTCTGTTTGTATACAAGTCTCTCCATGGCCTAGCACCAAAGTACATCTCGGACATGTCAGTGCCATATGAACCATCTCGGACTCTGAGGACCTCAGGGACCGGCCTCCTGCTGGTGCCCAGAGTCAGGACTAAACATGGGGAATGTGCGTTTCAGTTTTATGCAGCTAAAATCTGGAACAGTTCCTGAGGATGTGAGACAGGCCGCTACTCTGGCAATGTTTAAATCTAAGATAAAAACAGTTTTGTTTAGCTGTGCATAGGACTGAAAGGATTTTCTTTGCACTCTTCTCGTCTTAAAGTGTTTTGTGATTTCTGTCATGTCTTTGTGAATTTAAAGGTATTATGGAGGATTTTCATTCGTTTTTAGTTGTCAATATCTGTTAAAAATCGCCAAACAGATGTGCAACAGGCTTGTAATTATGGCAAACTGGGGCCAGTAAAACTTTCACCAAATTAAAATAACCATGTTACCTATTGGGCGTTGGCTCGTCAATCAAACTCACAATAAGTACGCTATTTACGTAAGCACCTCCCCCTACGAAAGACGGCGTTTACTCCAGCGTCACAGTTCTGAGCGGTTTCTCCGAAAGCTAGCACAATGTTTGTTACAATGGCAGACAAGAACCCACAACCAGTAAGCCGCTAAACAAAAGGAGGGGAAAAGGAGCAAAGCCAAACTGAAGTGTTTCTCAGAGATTCTTTCTTGTGATTCGTACATTGAAGCAGACGAAAGGTCTAAAAACAGGTCGCTAAATTCCTACTGGATAGGTACGTTTTATTTATCATTTGAAAGCTTGAGTGAATGCGTTTTTTAATTACACACGTGATATGCTTTGCGGTAGAATGAAGTAACAGCAACAGCAGCATCACGCTGGTCTGAACCTGTGCATTCACATTCTGAGCGTGTTGCCTGGAAACATCATTGATTAGTTCAATAGTGTAAATGCTTTAAAGGAGTTGTGTCATAAATCTGTTTTTGCACATTTGCACACGTCATATCAAACTTTGCAAGCAAACAGATAAAAAGGCAAACATATTTGTGACTATAGCTCTGTTCGTCTTCATTTGTTATTTGCGCAGTTAAATGATTTGTCGCTATCAGACCTTGTCACAATAAAGCTGCTTCTGCAGCTGAAGACACTGCCAGGGGGCAGCGAGAGGCAGGGAGAGACAGAGCCGCTCGAGGGTCTGTCGGACTCGCTGCTCACACTCCTCTCATGTTGTACCTGAGTTACGGGACTGCCTCCGGGGCCGGACGTAATGCGGGTAAGGAGGAGAGAGGAGGAGTCTTAGGCAGCAGTGGAGGAGGGGAAGGGGCACGCTGGCGCACCGTTTAAAAAGGGACTAACAGTCGTTGCACTTTTCTTTTCTTGGGAAATCTTCTATAATGCCTTTAATGCATTTTTCCTGTTCTATAAAGCACTTTGAATTGTCTTGTGTACAAATTGTGCTTTCCAAATAAACTTGTCTTGTCTTACAAGAACTATCATTTGGAAGTAGTAGTACATGCAATGTGCTATTACAAAAAAGTACATAATTTCTTTAGCCATTTTAAACTGAATTGAAAATACAGGTAGCACCAATCAGCATGCATCTCGCTCACGACGGTATTTGAGACGTTCTTGCATGTCTGCTAATACTTTATGTGCAGACCAAAGATGAATTCTCTACTTGAAAAAAACATTTTGCTCTGTACTTTTACTGTTTCATAACATCAATGGACATTGTGATCTGAATTTGTAACACTATAAGACTAAATAGAAATAATTGTCCAAACTTTGGCAACAAAGCCTTGAACATAGCTTTTACAAGTATTGATACATTCAGCTTTGTTCCAGTGCCAATACATTGAGGCAGTTATATCTCTTATGAAGTCTGGGGTTTATCCTCTCCAACAATTACACTTTGATTGGATTCATCTTGGCTTGACATCGCCATCTGTTGGATTTATTTCATTTATATACAGCTAAACACAGTGCATTGTATAGGTAAAATACAATGGACGATAGTGAATGAATTTGAGCGTGAAGTTCCAGAACAGCTTCAGAACAAAGCTACTTTGAAATATACTTTTGTTGCAGCTGCCACAGTTCTGTTGCTGGAAAATCAACTTAAAATTCAGGCCTTTATAAATGCTTGCTACATGTTGACTTCTAAAAATAAAGAGCATGAAACAGCCTTCCCAGAATAGCGTGCAAAAATAGCTTGTTTTTGTTCCAGCGAGACATGAAGTACATCACGTCTGTGTTAGAGAGCTGATGTGAGCTGTGGGCTGACACTGTCCTGGACCAAACCGGACCAAACTGGACCAAACTGGACCGCATGCAAATCTGAGGAAGAGAGAGCATCTTCTTAAACGCAGACACCAAGACAAGGACGGCAGTGTTGCAGCAGTTTTAGTAGTAATAGTAGTGGTAGTTGTTCACCACAATGATGTGGTGAAATGGTACTTAGAATAAATAAATAATTGTAGACAATAGAATGTAAGTTTGACTATACTAGTTCTTATAAGCTGTGGTGGTGGTGGTGGTGGTGGTGGTGGTGGTTGGGGTCTTTGTGGTGTTGTTGTCACCTTTATTTGTCCACAATGGGGAAATTCCACTGTTGCAACAAAGGTTAGGCACATAAACAGATTAGGCACAGAAGTATAATAATAAAAACTGATGATTTAGAAAAAAAATAAAAAACCTTATAATCGTAAAAATAATAACACTTATTTTCAGCTGTCATATGGACAGAAAATATTGCACTGGGATGATTGACATTATGTCCCAGTATTGCACAGGATTATGACAGTATTGCACAGGATTATGACAGTATTGCACAGGATTATGACAGTATTGCACAGGATTATGACAGTATTGCACAGGATTATGACAGTATTGCACAGGATTATGACAGCTGAATGACATGTTCAGGACCAACAGTGTTTGTTGTAAAGTCTGACAGCAGCAGAAGGAAAGACCTGGGAAACCTCACACAGCGAGGGTGGATCAGTCTGTCACTGAAGCTGCTCTCAGAGCAGACAGAGTGTCCTGCAGGGGGCGACACTCATGGTCCAGCATAGACGTGAGTTTAGCCAGGTTGTTGTTGTCATGGCGGTTCTTGTTCAATTCAATTTATTCTTGTAAAGCCCGAAACCACAACAGCGGTTGCATCGAGAGGCAAAAAACAGATTAAACAATGTTTCAAACAGACTTAGTAATGTCACCGCATCCCGTGTCCTTAGACAGATGTCCCAAGCCCCCCTGTCCTTAGACCCTCCTTCTTGACAAGGAAAAACTACCAAGCTTCTTTGGGGAAATGTAGAAACCTGGAGAAGTTCCACCGTGAAGGAGCGATCCGATTCCCTCGGACGGACAAACGGACATGTGCAGATAGACGGTGGAGCAGGACCCACTCAGGAGGAGAACCAGTACTTCCAGGGAGAACCAGTTCTTTGATTGTGGTGATTCTTGTGGTGGTGGAGGTTGTGGTTGTTGTTGTTGTGGTGGTTGTGGCGGTTGAGGTGGTTGTGATTATTGTGATGGTGGTTTTGCTTGCTGTAGAGGTGATGGTGGTGGTGGTGGGGTTAATGTTTTGTACTAGCAATAGTGCAAGTGCCTGTAGTAGTAGTAGTAGTAGTAGTAGTAGTAGTAGTAGTTGTAGTAAGATCACCTAAAGTAATTGTTTTAGCAGTAAAATTAGCAGTAGCAGTCATGGTGTGCAATACTGCTACCTCAGGGGTGTCCAAACTATGGCCCGGGGGCCAAATGCGGCCCTCAGACCAATATTTGTTGGCCCTCAGGCTTCCTGCTAAGTTGACCCAAACAACAAAAAGACCCAAACAACAACAAAAACATTCAAACATTTTGATGGAACATTAATATTAGGTTACTATAGCAAGTCTTAATAACGGTGTGGAGGCCCATCGAAACTATGTCAAATGTAACATTGGGAAAGATTCACGTCATTGTCGGGTCGTCTGTGGCCCTCTGCTCCAGATACGTTTCAAAGTTTGGACACCCCTGTGCTACCTGACCTTGATTCACAAAGACGTATATTTGCTTATCACTTTCACCTCAACATCGATCAACATTTCGGCCATATTGGAAGTGCCACTTGACCTGCCATGCCATCCGTACAGCAGAAGCATGGCTCCTCTCATTGTGACTGAGGCCGTTCTTTTGCACGCGCGCAGTCACAGGCTTAATGAGAAACTGTACATCTCACAAAGACAACAACCAACTACAACTCAAGGCTTCATAAAGGGCCGCGATTGCAGCCATTATCTCCCCCTCCAAATTCATTTTGGAGATGATGCATTGAAGCGAGCGCCGTGAATAATAATGAGTCTGTTGTTTGGATAGGAACGGTCTGCTCTCTGCCAAGAAGCTGCTGCAGTGCAGAGGTCAACCAACACAGTAGTAGCAGTCGTAGTAGTCCTAGTAGTCCTAGTAGTAGTAGTAGTAGTAGTAGCAGTTGTAGGCCATTCAGCAAAGTTCCATTAGCAATAACAATATCAGTAATAGCAGCAGAATTAGTAGTAGTGATAGTACAATTCGTTGTAATAGCTACTAGGAGTTATAGTGTTAGTTTTAGAAGTAGCAGTATCTATCCAGTAATAGTATTACCAGTTGTAGTATTAGTTGTTGTAGTAGTGGTTGTGGTAGCTACTAGAGATTACCGGTATACATAGAATTACAGTATCTACTCAGAAATAGCTATAGTACTAAAAGTAGTACGCAAGTTATAGTTGTAGTACGTCTAATAGTTATAACAGCAGTTGTTATTGTTGTCTTAGTACAAATATTAGCAGCTATAAAGACAGACGCTACCTCAAGTACTATACAGTTTTAGACTTGACCTAGAAGTTCATGATGTGTGTGAACAAAGCAGACAGTTGGCGTTTATGATTAAATACTTGCGTCATTTAGAGGGATTTGATGTATCAGCGAAAGAGCTGCGTGAGCAGCAACCATCTGCTCACAAAGAAAGAAAAAGAAAGTTGCAATACGGTAGAATACTTGAAAAAAAAAAAAATATTCATTGAAACTTTTACTTAAACTGTAAAAGCATTAAACCTTTTATCGAGAAATATGGACGTTCAACATATGAAAACATGTCACCTTACAAAAGACAAGCCATGATATGACATATTTATGTTCCACTCACTGTGTAACGTGAACATTGTTTGCACAGTATCATTATTTTTAAGCCAGATGCCCTTCCTAACACATTTCTCTTCATTTAACCGTGCTTGGGATTTCGTTTTACAGATAATTTGCCCGGTCGATCTTGAAAAAGAGAACACCTGTGATTGACGGATGCAAAGTTTCATAGCGTACCTTTAATATTAGTCATTTTTTAATTTGAATACTATTTTCATAAAGCGTTGTGAGATCTAACTAATCCGCCTTTATTTTTTTGTTCTTTTCTGCTTCGTTTTTCCACAGGATGACCATCAACGCAGAGTGCCAGCTCCAGCTCCATAATTTCCCTATGGACGAGCACTCGTGTCCTCTGGTCTTCTCCAGCTGTGAGTCTCCCCCCCCCTCCTCCCTCCCTCTCTACCCTCTCACACACGCAGACGCACACACACACACGCGCACGCACACACTGTATACACACATAATATCATGCGTACATAAAAACGCGCTCTGCCTGCTGTAGTGTGAAAAACGCGTCCAAGCCTTTGTTTGGATGACACATTTTGCAACGACCACCACAAAAACAAATAACGTTTCAGGCACTCTAAATAACAATGGGATATATTTTATAACAGCTTTTAAAAATAGTATTTTTTTGTTGTATGTTTCCTACTTGTTTTATCTTATTTATTTGTTGGTGTTAATTACCTGGTAATTTTGTATGTGCACAACAAAAATGCGTGTTGGACTCCGCCAGGGCTGCCCTTTGTCACCGGTTCTGTTCATTGTTTTTATGGACAGAATTTCTAGGCGCAGTCAGGGGGCGGAGGGGGTCCGGTTTGGAGAGCACAGGATCTCATCTCTGCTGTTTGCAGATGATGTTGTCCTGATGGCTCCATCAAACCTGGACCTGCAACATGCACTGGGACGGTTTGCAGCCGAGTGTGAAGCAGCTGGGATGAGAATCAGCACCTCCAAATCTGAGGCCATGGTTCTCGACCGGAAAAAGGTGGCTTGCCCTCTCCGGGTGGGTGGGGAGTCCTTGCCCCAAGTGGAGGAGTTTAAGTATCTCGGGATCTTGTTCACAAGTGAGGGAAAGATGGAGCGTGAGATTGACAGGCGGATCGGTGCAGCGTCCGCAGTGATGCGGTCGCTGCATCGGACCGTTGTGGTAAAGAAGGAGCTGAGTCGAAAGACAAAGCTCTCGATTTACCGGTCAATCCACACCGTTCCTACCCACACCTATGGTCATGAGCTTTGGGTAGTGACCGAAAGGACAAGATCGCGGATACAAGCGGTCGAAATGAGTTTCCTCCGCAGGGTGGCTGGGCGCTCCCTTAGAGATAGGGTGAGGAGCTCAGTCACACGGGAGGAGCTCGGAGTAGAGCCGCTGCTCCTCCACGTTGAGAGGAGCCAGCTGAGGTGGCTCGGGCATCTGTTCCGGATGCCTCCTGGACGCCTCCCTAGGGAGGTGTTTTCGGGCATGTCCACCGGGAGGAGGCCCGGGGAAGACCCAGGACACGCTGGAGGGACTATGTCTCTCGGCTGGCCTGGGAACGCCTCGGGATCCCCCCGGAGGAGTTGGAGGAAGTGTCTGGGGAAAAGGAAGTCTGGGAGTCCCTGCTTAGACTGCTGCCCCCGCGACCCGGCCCCGGATAAAGCGGAAGAAGATGGATGGATGGACAACAAAAATGAAATCTATGTCACCTTTACCCATTTTATTAATTGGTCTTGATTCAAAACAAATTAGTTATATCATTTAAAACACTTTAATTTAACATAAAATTTAATAGTCACAAGTCCTTTTTTATTTTTTTATTTTTTTATTTTATTTTTTTTATTTTTTTTCGAAGTTTGACGTAGTAACATTTTAGATATTTTGGAAAATAATGACTATAAAAGAATGCTAACTGGTGGAGAATATGATGAAATAAATGTGATTTATTCTGGCCGCTAGAGTTTCCAGCTAAAACTACACTTAATTTCTTTTGCTAAACCATCTTCCATCATTGTGCGCTTTTGATCACGGCCCAGAAACATATTGAAATTGAAATAACAAATGAGGTCAGAGGTTGCAGTCTAATTTGGAGTTTGAAAAGACCGCATTTAGTGCTGCAACAGGCCTCCAGGTTTTCTGATGTTGGGATAAAAGCAGGTCAATGAACTTAGGCTTTGGAGAGACAGTGGCAAAGATTTGGAACGGAATAAAAATGAATGAAATTAGGTCAGAGAATCCATTAACCATTCCAAGCTCCAAGTAATGAACGGAATTTAGACGAGAAGGAAAAATACGTGTTTGAGTGGCCATTTTTGTGCGACCCAGATGAAGATTCAAGTTTTTCATGAAGTAAAAGAAATATTTTGTACCATTTCCAAGCAAAGTTGGAAGGGTTTCTGACAAATTTACTAAACTAATAATATGATTGTCTTAGAGCAGCACCAAATGACAAATTATATGTTGAATTTGAGTGTTTTTTTAGTTCTACAACCTCAAAAATGTCATTACTATTCAAGATAGGTGTATTAGGACACAAAATGAAATATATTTACATTATTAGTTAACAATACATGCTTCTAAAGTACCATATTATCCTTTTTTGCAAGCCAATATCAGTTAAAAATGATCTTTCTGGTTTAATTCCTTGTTAAGAATACCATCTTGACAAAATATCCCACATTGCTTTTCTAGCTTTATAAAAATCTTCAACATCTGGCCACATGTCTAATCCCGCAGATGTTTAGCCTGGTTTGAAACTCAGCAGGAAATATTGCTTTTGACAGCGTGGAGTACCTTCAGAAAAGCACACATGAGCCACGCCAAGACCACTGTTCGGTCTTTCTGAAAAGCTACAATCTACTTTCTGCGTGAAGATTTGTGAAGCAAGTGAACGGTATTTCTGCAATGTCCGGGCAGTCTGTCTCCTCCCACGCAGACACGGCAGCAGATGGAGAGGAAGAGAGACGGACAGAGGTGAAATATTGTCTATCGAAGTCGGTGCGCGATGGACCGACTGTTCTGACAATGAAAGGCACAAAGAAGGCAGTTCTGGTCGAATACGGGCTGATTACGATTCAGAAAAAAACAATATTGGCTACAGTTATCCAGCAACAAGTCCGAACCAAACCCAGAAAAGATTTAGGAGCGGCAATGAGACAGGAAATAATTAAAGTGATGGTAAAATAGTACCTAATTCATTTGTGGCAGGGCACTTTTGGTATGTTTGCTTCTGTCCTGCGGTGTGATGCGCCTGTGTAGCAAAATATAAAAATCATTTTCAAAAACAAATCAGGTCTACAACAAGTGTAAGGAAAGCTCTACACCAGGGCTATTCAACATAAGGCCCGGGGGTCAAATCAGGCCCGCCAGGTGATTTAAGCCGGCCCACGACCCAGCTTCCAAAGAGGAATTTTTGCGTTGTTACTGGTTTAATTCTAGTTTAGACCTGTTCTGGTCTTGGTTTAGTCCTTAATGCTGCTGTGGACCCATTTTGATTTTTGGTTAGTCCTAGTTTAACTCTGGTCCACCAAAGCAATGTTGGAAAAGCATTTTGTCTGTTATTTCTCACAAAAATCGAATCTATACAGCAGTTATTTCATTGTAATAACTCAATTTATTCAAACCGTGTTGGGGATATTATGTGCAACCCAAACATGTGAATAGCCCTGCTCTACACAAGAGTTGCATTATTTTGGGTTTAACTCTTTTAGTTAGAGATATTTTAATTGTGCCGTCACCCGTATGTTTATTGTGTTGGTTTAATCATTACTGTATGTTACTTTTTTTTACAATTAGTAATGTATTTTTACAGATTTGAAAGAACTAGGTCATAATAATTCATTCTTTTGACCTGCAGCTTGATAAACCTTTAACCCCAGAGTTTGTCCTGGAGCATAAATGAGACACGAGCTCCTTCTGGTTTTTGTCTTTTTAAATATCTGATTTGTCTTTTTATAGCATGAAACCTCGAATAATAAAACTAGTTATAAATAATTGACTAAACTATTTTGTAAGTGCAGTATTTCAACAGCAAACCAGTGGTTAGACTTGAATTTGGTTGCCTGCATTAAATCAGAGCGTAATGCTAAGATCCAACAAAAGCCAATTCAACGAGTTACTTACTCCTAAAATATCAGTCAATCCAGTTCTGGAGCCTTAAAAGCTCCTGCCGTTTAGAACTTGCGACCTTGTTCTGTTGATGAGCGCGTGAACAGAAATGTATTTTGTCATTATTCCATGCACTTTACAGTCTGCGGCTGTAAAAGCGGCTGTAAAAATACTGGCATCCACAGGCTGCTATTGTACCTGTGGTGATTTCACGAGTCGCCACAGAGCTGCACGTACCACACGCCTCCTATATGTAACGGGAAGGGACAAAGTAGTGGGCTGAAATGACACATCGGGCATTGTAGTGTTTTATATATGAAAAATGTGAAGTTATAGAGGAAGAAGCTGGCGAAAGAAGAAAGTCTGTTGCTATGGTGATGGATGCAGTTCATTGGTTTCTGAAAAACAAACGTTTCAGAGTTAGCTAGTATGAGTTTCCAAAAGGCCAGTGAACGGCATTTATGTAACTTAAAGTGTAACTAAACCCCTGTGGAAGAGCCTTCTTCAGCCGAGAGCAAAATTAGAAAATTGCTCCTCTGTGGGCAGGGCCTGGAGGTTTGGGGGAGGCGCGGGGGGGGTGAGAGGAGCAGGTGAGGAGGCGGGCTCTAGCATCTAGATTGACAGCTGCTGCCGACAGAAGGGAACATGGCGGGGGAAGATTCCAAACCTGGATAGGAGCGGACATTTGCCCTTGGATTACCTCTTTTCCAGACCCGACGGGGTATCACGGGTCTGAGCGGGGTCTGAGGGGGCTAAAGTGGCGCTAGCCCTCGCCCCTCCCCCCTCATGCACCACGTCAGACACAGGGGTGGGGCTCACAGGGGTTCAGTCGTGATGTAGTGACCGAGCTTATGATTCAGCAGAGGCCGCAGGTCCAACCACAAAATTCAAATGTGGGGCCACAAAAGTCAGATTTTTAACAAATATGCACTAAAATGACAAAACAAGGCCATAAATATATATATATATATATATACACATATATATATATATTAAACCCATTTTCACACTTAATCAGTTAAAAAAAGTATTTTTAGTCATCTGTAAACTCTGAACGTATGTGGTACTACTACTGCTGTTGTCTGTTTTTACTCACGTCACAAAGAGTCGCAAAATAACAATCCAACTCCTGAAAAAAACACTTTTGACAGATTTCCTCATGTGTTTTGGAAAGACCGAGGATCAGAGCGTACGTCAGCTCAACCAATGAAATGTCAGGAAAGTCTCTACACCTGCCTAACGCTGCGTCTGGTCGGTTATTTTTACAATTGACAATCACGATCTTTAATTCTTTTGTCTTGCTCCTTTTCACTTTCCAAAAGAAGCTGAGCAGCTTCTCTGAATGAGACGAGGAAGAGCGGTGTCTGAGCCATCGCCGCCGCGGCTCAGTAAAATAACGACCCCTGTTACATTGACAGTTTTATAACAGAGGAAAGATTAAACAGGAGAAATTCAATAGATGACTCGTTACTGCAATCCATGGTTTTTTTTGTTTTCTTTGCGTGATGAAAATCTAGCCATAGTTGCCATAGAAATTAACAATTCAAAACGACATAATATATCTGTTGAATGTGGCCAAAATCCGTAAATATGACCAACAGGCTGAAGCTGAAACTCATGAATAATATCTCCATGGAAACAGGACCCTCTACCAGAAAAGTTACACTTTTAAATAGGTAAATAGTGGGTGGTTAGCGCATCATCGCAAATTTCTATTAAAAAAAAAAGCAATGACAAAATATACTTACATTACATTATAGTGATAATAACTGAGCCTGCTGCAAAGTTACACAGTATGGCTTTAATTGTTTTAGCAAAATACAACTTAATTAACAGGCATTTTATTCAGGAAATGCAATTAAAAAAACAATATACAGTGCTAAACCTGATGTTGAACCGTTTCCCGTCTAACTTTTGTGCTTGGTTCACATTAAACAAAATCGCACTTTTACATTTCTCCGTCTTGTGTCTGAAAGGTCAAATTCGCCACAGCACTCACTCGCTCCTCACCCGAGTTAATGCCAGAGCTAGTTTGCCATTTATAACGTCGCCATGACAACTGCAGCGAGTCATCTTAAAAGAATTGGTCAAAACTACAAGTTACACCAGAGGTTTTCATGAACAACTTTGAAAACGGGGTGAAAGGTTATTGTGAGATTTTGTCGCTTTTCAGTCCCACTGGGATGTGAACCGTGAATGCCACAAGCGATTTGGAGATACCTGGATGTTATTTTGCCATTATAAACAAGCCACTTCTGCAGTTTTTGTCACCCGTGCAAAGGTAGAAGAGAGAGACATTCCTGCTGTGGCATGTGCAAGAAGAAACGATTCACTTCCGACATCTTCTTCCCCCTGCGCTTTTCACGCCAAACTCCCAAAATGCACTTTCAAAACAGATATCAAAATCAGAAATCACGTTGGTCGTCTGCAGTCGAAAACATGTATGGCCTGAAACTAAATACCCAGCAGTGAATCTGGTCCTTATACAAATGTGTCGCCGTAGGAAACAGACAGAAACAGATCAGGCACAGAAGTATAATAATAAAAACAGAACTCTTATAATCAAACAAGAATCATGAAGTATTGTGGTATGCCATTGTTGGTGCACGTGTCTTTTAGTGCTGGTATCGTTTGTAGCTTCTTTGTAATGACATCAACCACCGGCTGCTCCTGCCCAATCGAACCTTCTCCATTTATCCAGGTTTGGGACTGGCTCAAGTAGGAGTAGTTTCCTCCGTGTTGTCGACATATATTTTCAATTACTGCTTGCTCGTGTGCTTTTCAGGATACATTATGACACCCCCAATATTTTATTCTATTATTATTGTTTATTTTTGTTAAAGATTTTTTGGGCCTGATGGGCCTAAAATCTACACAAACCCACATATTAACAAACAGAGAAGAAAGACAAGGGAATCAAATTTGTTTCTCCGGAGGAGGACGGACAGGCAGAGGAATATTTCAGTGTAACCCACGACTTTCGTCTACCTGCGCTTCCTAGCCATCCATCTGTCCTCTCTCCTCTTTTATTAAGAATAAGGGACACCCTAATTACATGATCAGCTCCGCCCTAAAGGAAAGGGAACACATGGCGGAAGCTGTGCACACACAAGTCATCCATTGTCTGTTGAACTTTGGTTGACCTTAGATTCCAAGCAAATCATCTTAAGTGGTAGTTCCTTGCTTTTCTTACTGGTCATCAGTTTGAGAATTCAACAGACTATTGGATTAGATCAGCAGTTTACTTCTGCAACATAGTCTCACAAGCAGTTTGTTAAGCACACAAAATCATACCAATAATAAGGAATGTATAAAAGAAAGATAAACTGAAGGCTTTATTAGACCGGGAAGTTAAGCGTGAAATGCGGGATGAGAGAGAAGGGAGACATGCAGCACAGTGTCGGAGCCGGGACTGGAACTCGCGACATTGCGGCCTGGCATATGATGTTGTTGTTGTTGTTTTTGTTGTTACTTTTAATGGCGGTTGGCAGCCAACTGAAAAGGTGCATTTACCGCCACACCTACTGTAGTTGTACGTCTTCAAAGTGTGTGTTTTATTCTGTACCATTAAAAAAAAAAAAAGGAGAGAGAGAGAGCAAGAGATTAGAAAGAGAGCGAGCCTCCCCCTGGCATATGTGTTTTGATACTTTAACCACTCTACCACCGGGCAGCACGCATCCCCAATAGCTTAGCTTGAAGGATAGAAAGGATATTTCATGTAAAATTGTAGCGTCAAGTGCTATTGACCTTATTCTGCCCCGCCCACTTTTCCCTCTGTTGCCACGTCGCGGCTAAATATGCTGTAAAGCAGATTGATTTGTGTGTAAAATATCCACTGTTCATGTGACCGACAAGTCAACAATGACACGGTTCCCTGGGCGGCCCAAAAACGGCTTTTTAGTCCGGGTAGTATTTTCTCCGGAGGTCGGCGCCCTACGTTCACTAATACAACCGGAAGAAGGATTACGTCGTATGGCGGCGCTCAGACGGGTTTGTAAGGATAAGGTGAATAAGAAGTTTTATTGGAAAAAGCAACAGCACTTGACACAAAGATCACTAATTGTTATTTCTGTCCTCTTCATTAAACCATTGACATAATCCGTTTTAGCACCAAGACTTGCTCATATAAAAGCTGTCACTCAAGTTTTATGTTGCATTCAAACCGAGCCATTGTTGTTTTTCCATGTTCCTTCCACATCCATTTGTCAACGCATTAGCAATGACCTGGACGGCTGTAATGCGTTTTTCAAGTACGCGCAGGTCAGTGAATGCATCGCAGGTCTAGCATTAAAGCATTTCTATAGGTTTCAAATCCAGCCCCCACAACAGAAACATGCTTTTGAGCTCACCATGGCGGGCAATACTTAATCTGTCATTTAGCGTCAAAACGAAATTGTATCGCTCGTCCTAAAGATCGTAATTGACCTTTTACTACGGCTCAAGAGCGGCACTTCTCTGGAACGGGCCGTGGTATCGTGAATGGCGGTGGGTCTTCAGAAAGGGTTGGGAAAATCAATATCAACTCGAGCACTGTATCACAAATATATATGATACACTTTAGACAATATGGGACTCTTGAACCGCCATGTTCCTTCAGTCACCAACGAGAAATGTGAAATACGCTTTGGAGTTGGAAAGGATTATTTTAATGATTTTATTTGTTGTTATGTTCCCTTTTTTTCCCGTTTTTAAGTCTCCATGGCTAAAAAAGAAGACGTTTAAATCTTGCTTGTGTAATAATGTTTTGTGGTTTAAAAAAAAAAAAAAAAAGATTATAATTATTATAATTTTTTTAAACGATGAAGGTCCATAATGGGCAGGGATAGGGGGTAAGTGAAAACAGACATTTTCAGAGTACTCAAGCCACAAATACAGTACAGGATTATTCAAAAATGCATGGATCAATCAAAACACTTCTGAGTAACCATTATGACATGGTTAAAAGCTCATATAAGTCCCATTTAAGTATATTCTATTTTATTTGAGAATTACATAATAACTAAGAAGCTATTAGTTAATTAGAAAGTTATTCATAGTTCAGGTCCTTGGTAGCAGTTAGTTAGTGCCATGGCCCTATCCTGCAACAGGACCAACTCCGATGGTCTTGAAGCTTGACCACAATGTCATTTTCTGGGTTATTTCTTATGGACTGACTTAACAGTTTTCATTTAGTCCATGAATCCTCTGTATTCCTGCCAACGTTTCACATGATCACTTATTTTACCAGTAAATAAAGCCACATTTAGCACCTTGGACCATGCAGTGTAGCAGTGCGTATCAGTATCGACTCAAAAATAAATGATAGCAATAGCTTTAATAATAGCTTTATTTACATAGCACTTAACAGAGTTCCAAAGTGCTTCACGGACAAACGCACGGGATAAAAGCAGTACAATTCAGAATAATGGTAACTGTGCCACAAAAACACTTAACGCGAGCCACTTTTCTCTGACATATGAAACTTTTATTGAAACATGTCATAAATCACATGCCGCTGTTGACTATTGCTCCACACACACTCGAACGCTAATTGCACAGTGTGAATGCAGGCCGTTTCCGTTCTTAAGAGAAGTTGCTGAATAAATTAGTGTAACTTTATCATAAATCATAATGAACCCTGCATGCTCTGAAGGTAGTATTCGTCTTGCATGGTTGGTAGTAGTAGTAGTAGTAGTAGTAGTAGTAGCACAGATATTATTACAGAGTCTTGAGCTGGGAGCCATGCTTCACTGATGTTTCATCCTTCTTCTCAAAACTGGCCATCTCTGCTCCAGGGCAAGATCTTTGAGAGCTTTCCTCAGTTTCCCCTGTCGTGTCGCACACATCTCTCGGGAAGTGCTCAGCTGAGAGACGAGAAAAACCACAACATCCAACCCCAATTGGGTAGTAGTTGTAGTTGTGGAGTCGTAGTTGTAGTTGTGGAGTCGTAGTTGTAGTTGTGGAGTCGTAGTTGTAGTTGTGGAGTCGTAGTTGTAGTTGTGGAGTTGTTGTTGTAGTAGCAAAGGTTCTAGTAGTTGTGGTGGTACTGGCTGTAATAGCAATAGTTGCAAAAGTAGTAGTAGTAGTAGTAGTAGTAGTAGTAGTGGCAAACTGAATCTAAAATCATAAACACACCTCCAAAGTGCTGATCCAGAATGAAAGGATATCTGAATATGACCATAAAATACACTGGCTCTCCAAAAAAAAAAGAAAAGAAAAGAAAAAAAGAAACGTTACAGAAAATCGTGTAGTTTCACTAAGCTTCTGCAATGTCCAAAGATTCATTTCATTCCAGTGTTCTATTCTTTTTTCACCAAGGTCTGTTATTGATGATGGGAGAGCGTGACCTTCTCCAGCTCGTCCCAAACACTCTCACTGGGGTTCAGATCTGCAGTAGATTAGTTTCTGCTTCTCCTTAGATGTTTTCTCTGCTCGATGCCAATGATGTGACCCCTTCTCAAACACACTGACATCCTTTACGTGACCGTGGGATTTGTCTTTCCACACGGTTGTTTCAGAAATGAGAAGCCGTTGGTTTGAATAACATGTTGCAGCTGAAAGATCATCACCCATGCAGACGGTTTTTTTGGACAGGCTGTGTATGTTAAAGCAACAAAGAAATTAGGTTAGAGAAAATAAAAATAAAACGCTTTCTTTTTTCTTTTTAGATGGATACCCGCGAGACGAGATCATTTACAAGTGGAAGAGGAACTCGGTGGAGACGTCGGATCAGAAGTACTGGAGGCTGTACCAGTTTGACTTCATGGGCCTGAGGAACACCACGGACGTGCTCAGTACAACATCAGGTGAGGGTCAAGGGTCAAAGGTCACCGTTTCAATGAGGGAGATGTTGTCTTGCTTGTAAGAACTGGAATGATCTTTTAACGTTTTACAGGTTTTATTTATGTATTTGAATTAGGACAGTGCATATTCAATGTTTTCAGCGGCAGCTTCAGCATTAATATGCCGGAGTTTGCACAACAGCTACATTTCATCCGATGTCCTAAGGCAGGTAAAAACAGAGGGAACGAACTTGCCAAAATGCTTTTCTGTCTTGAGGTTTGGAAGAGTCGTGTGAACTTGAAAGGTTATGAAAAGGAAGCTGTTGCCTACCAACCGGAGTGCACAATTATAAACACCAACAGACATGTTCTGAAATACATGGGACTCTTGTATTAGTTCAGCAAGTCACATTTCCAAATTCTCCTGGAAATGGTTCAAATGTGCACTGTGAAGTGGATCTTGATTTGAAACAATAAATTGTGAATCTAACAAAAATAAAGGATAGAAATATCTAATAAAAAAATAAAAAAAATCTAATAATATTACACATGTGTATATTTCTCGGATGTCATGTTAAGTTATAGAAGACGCATTATTTTAAGTTCTAAAACATGCGATGCCAAAGTATCTCAATGTGTCCTTTAAATGTGCACTATGGAACTTTCCTCTGCCACCTCTTTGTCTCCAAGGAGAAGATATTGTTTTACTTGAAATGTTTCACAATATGGAATTCATCTCAATGGAGCATGGAGGTAAATTACACCAGACAAAGGGGAGAGGCGACTCTACTCAGAACGAATGCTATTTATGATAATTATTATGTTTTATTTATGTTTATTTTGCAATAAACTTTAGTTCTTGGGACACATATTATGCAAAATTGGCTTTTTTGAGCTTTTAACCATGATCTAACATTGTTCCCTCATCAAGAACAAACATTTTTGTTCTAAAACATGAGATGCCAAACTTAAGTACTCAAGAGCATGTTTAACAATAACAATACAAATAAAGCACAATATGTAACCTTTAAGCAATAACATCTCGAAGATAAGCAGGTGGCCAGCCCATTCATTAGCATTTCAATCCGGTCATTCCTGTAGCTCACTGTACACTGGTTATGACTTTATTTCCACTGTAGAGACAGAGACTCATAAGAATTCCCCTCAGGTGTGCATGGGCCAAATAGGTTTTTCCATTGACATTAATCAGCGAGATTAAACATTCAAAAGACGCTTAATTATTAAATCCTTTCTCGTCTCCTCGCCGCCTCCGTCAGCGCACTTATGAGGCCTTGTGTTCCCTCTTTTCCTGATTCAATTTAAGCGTCTTGTCGTAAATTCACGGGAAAATGTTGTGCCTTCAACAGGTCCGGGGTAATTAGTGGATGTGCAATGCTTTGACGTGATTCCAGCAGATTAATTACATGATAGAGAGATACTGCATAGACTGTTAACCTCTCTTAACCTTGTTTATACCACAGGCTCTATCTCTCCCTCTTTGTCTTTTCCTATAATGCAATCTGATTTGTTAGCGCTGCACCTAGCCTCATAAATATTCCCCATAGAGGACATGATTAGCAGAAGGGCTAGCAGGGAGTGGCAATAGATAATAATGAGGTAATTAGCTAGAGAGTCCTATGTTTCCGGGTGTAATTTATGATTGAGTGGTACAATGGAATGCAATTAAGGCTTTACTCGATGTTCTATTGTTTATTATTATTGTTATTATTATTATTATTATTATTATTATTACTACTCTGGTAGAATCCATAAAAAGCATAGCTGGTAATGGCGTTTACAGTACTTCATTTACATTTAATGGAATTGTACTTCAGTTTTAGAAGGTAATTATAGTAGTAATAGTAATTAGTAAATAGTAAAGTTCTGAAGATGTATTTTTGTTTGGTCTAGAGCCCCTAAAGTCTCATATAATAATCTCATCTCACGATACAGCTCCCAAATGTACACATTACGAGTGTCCCAAGGCATCTTACGCAGACGTTAGTCAAACAAATCACCACAAGAGGGCGTACAGAACAAAAATTCGATAATTATCTTGCGCATAAGTTCATTTGTGTTATTTTTTGGGGGGACTGTAGGGGGTCTGCAAGTCTCTGAATCTGAATGATTTGTGATCCATATTGACTCAAATGAAAATGAGACTATGCCCTTCTTTAGCCCTGTAGCCCTTTTTCAGTCCTGATTTCTTGGTCCTGGTTGAGTTCTGGTTCATCCCTGGTTTTGTCCTGGCTCAACCCTGGGTTAATCTGCCTTTGCTGTAGTTCTACTTTAGCCCTGGTTTAGTCGTAGTTTAATCCTTATTTAGTCCAAGTTGAACTCAGGTTAAATTCTGGTTTAATCCTGATTCAGTCCTGGCTATACCCTGTTTGAGCCCCGGTCTTGGTTGATCCCTGGTTCAGTCATTGTTGAGCCTTACTGTAAGCCCCTGGTTCTGTTCAGGCTTAGCTCTGGCGTACAGACCAATAAGAATTCACATGACGCCATTGCTTTCTTTCAAATCTTCCCTCAAACTAAATCTTCGGTCTCAATCCCCCGACAAACCTTTGACATTACAAACACTTTCCCACCACAAAAGCAACACTCATTTTCTCCCGCACAGCTCACAACACTCCAACTTGCATCTAAACTCTCTCTTTCTTCACTCCCTTGTTGATTAGAGAGTTATTTTAAGTCCATCATTAATTTCCCTGACAAACCTCAGCTCCTGCTCAACATAAGGGGCTGTTATAATAAGGTAGAGTGGACCTCAGTGCCACCAGGGGGATCCCCGCTGAAAACTGTTATCTGCTTGCCCGGTCCGCTTCAAAGACCAATCCCAAAACGTTTCACAAGCTTTTGGTCTCTCGATCCCAGCGCAAATTCCTGAAATCTCCCCTGATAGACCATTTTTTTGTCCGTTATGCAGCAGAAATGAAGACGTGTTTTGTGTGGCGGGGCTCCTTGGGGTTTTGTGGGTTCACCAAGAAATGTTAAAAATAGCGCTTTGTAAAGGAGGAGAAGAGGAGCGCTGACTAATAAGAGATGTTAGGTACGATTTTGAGGTTGAAAGCATGGTTAGTTGTTAGCGCAAACATGTTTTTCTGTGTGGAAAAGGCATGTTCTTCCTGTGTCAGAAGGTGGTCCTTTGGGTGCTTTGGTTTCCCGCATTAACTTGACTGTTGAGATGATACACGTTTTTGATGCCAATACTTGAACGATACTTTGTCAATGCCTGTGTTTAACTATATTATACTATTTCCATGAAGAGAACTGTAGTTTTATTATCAATTTGGTGGAGATGCTGCAGTCTCTTTCCACTGTGCTTTCCAAAGACCCACCTACCTTATGAAATGATTAAAACAAATTATAATAAAAGGTTCAAAAGGTTCCAGTTGTTGGTATTGGTAATTTCACAGTAGCCAGCCCCAGTCAAATGCAATGGATATATTTACATGTGCAAAAACAAGTACAAAAACCTAAAAAAAAAAATTATATATATATATATTTTTTTTTTACTATTATAGTAATACACAAAGGTTTTATTGAGCACACCAATCAAGTATTAAAAAAATATCAGCTCTAGAAAACAGTCGTAAGAAATAAATTGTGTCATATTATGGTATGTTATACCTTGGTAATGAAAGAGTTAACTCTGCCGTCCCTTCAGAAACAGGGAGAAACTCTCTGAGAAGCTCTGTGGACAGAGGCTTTCTACTGTATTCTAACCAAACAGACTGTAAACTTTAATCCAGTCTGAGCCAAAAGACCCAGAAATGACAAAGTTAAAGACTTGTAAAGATCTAAAAACGTTTTAGACAAATCTTATCATTAAATATAAGCACAACAGTCCGATGCAGCGACCGCATCACTGCAGACGCTGCACAAGATCCTCCTGTCAATCTCACGCTCCATCCTTCCCTCACTCGTGAACAAGACCCTGAGATACTTGAACTCCTCCACTTGGGACAAGGACTCCCCACCCACCCGGAGAGGGCAAGCCACCTCTTTCCGGTTGAGAACTATGACCTCGGATTTGGAGGTGCTGATTCTCATCCCGGCTGCTTCACACTATCAATAACAATATAATATGCTATAATAAATAGGCCCTAGTAATGTTTTAAACAATATTATAATATGTTTTTTTCCCCCCTATTATAGTTTCTTATAAAAATGCTATTTAAATGGTCTTTTTGATCATCTATCCCTACCGCCTAGGATTAAAATGTATAACTTTAATCAAGAGTTATAAACGCTTAGCAGCTAATAAAGCTGTTGCAACTGCTCTGTGGTTTTGTTGGGGTTTTTGTCCCGAACACATCCACAATACAATTTTGGTTCAAAGTTTTATATATACATTTCCCTGCTCACACAAACTCCTCGGCTCACTGCCCTTTTGTTTAGAGACAGACCCTGACCAGAGCACATGGAGTGACCTGACACTGAAATGAGCGCACACAAACTTGACCGAGCGCCACAATTTAGACCTGTTTTGCTGCGTCGTGTTTGTAAAACCTGCTCCTTGTGCAAGGAACAAGCTTCAGCCTCTGGTCCACAGACAGAACAAGCACTCACTGTAAACTTAGAGACAGCTGAGGCAGAGAGCACTAGTGATGTTGTCTTTTGACCCGCAGGTCCTGCGGGTTACCTCTCGGGTCAAGAAATTCTCATTTCATTGCGGGGCGGGTTATAAAATACTGACCGTGGTATCGCATGTCCACGCTCCACGTGTATTATTGCATTTAGACATGTCCAAATTCAGTTCCTGACTGCCAACTTTCTTAAACTCATTGCCTCTCCTCTCTTTACTCAGCCTCATGCTCTCTTATTTTGCTGCTGATAAATAGTTAAACACCCGTTTAATCCCGTCAAGTGTTAAAGCAGTTTCAACAGCAGAGATGTGAGAATAAGTCTTTAGTGGACAGTAGTGGTGTGCCAAAATATCGTGATACTAAATTTGGTGATACAGTATTGATATTGTGGGTTGCTGTATTGCTATATTGCCGTGAGGATTTTTTTTCATAATTTCCCAAATTATTTTGTGATCACACTACAATTTGGAAAGAAAATGTGTTTTACTTTTTGACTGTTTTGATCATTAAAATGGGTGTGTTTCATTTTGAGTTTGTGCAGGTTTTGGTTTAATAAAGAAAAATGTTGTTAAAATGCATTGGGTTCTTTAAAAATAAGGATATATCTTAGTGTATCGACTAGTGAGGGTCCTGTGACTCCCAGCCCTAGTGGACAGTTCAGTTGAAACAGCGGCGCTGCAGCTGGAGCAGTGAATGTACCGCGCACTGACTGAACCAAGTGGACAAAAGAAGGGGGTTTGTTATTATGAAAAATAAAATATCAATAAAAAGACATTACGTGGAAGAAATGTAATCAAATTTTTAGATGCGTATTTGAAACTGACTTGACTTAATTGTATGGTCCGTCAGTGAGAGGATAGGGGGGAACACTTTCAGAAAGGGGGGGGTTTGTGTTCCCGTCTGATCAGGGGGGTTGTGGACCCGTCTGATCAGACACTGATCAGACACTGATCCATCATGTCTGATCTGATCGTGTCTTGGATCGCGTCATTATTATTATTTCTATTCTTCCTACTACTTTTCCAACATGAAATTTATTGACTGTATTCCTTAATTATTGTCCATGATGCATTATGATTTATGTATTCATAACTATTTATATGTTCGAAATTATTCGACTACTTGTTTGTGTTAGGGTTCGCGGGTGACAGGAGCCTATCCCACCCTGGACAGGGGCCAGCTCGTTGCAGGGTTAACACAGACAAACCATTCACTCTCATGTTCATTCACTAATGGACAATTTACGCTTTCCAATTGACCTAACACATGAATGTGTTTGGACGGTGGGAGGAAGCCGGAGAACCCGGAGAGAACCCACGGTAACACGGGAAGAACATGCAGAGAGATCACATGATGTTGGTGTTGCCCCTTAATGTATATATAAGGCCATTAGCCATTCAATGATGTTATGTTCCTATGATCCAACATGTGGACATCAGGCGACATACTCCCACACTGCTGGGTACATCTGACTGGAATCAGTTTAGGGTGGAAATAGAAACATGTACTTCACAGCTGAGGCTAAAACTATTGCACCAATGCAATTTGGAACCCATTTTACCTAACATCCAACTAAACTACTTCTGTTTTATTAATGCAGACTATTGAGTGTATAAGGTGCAATGTCATCTTTATGTGACAGCTGTGGCAGGGTCATCATTGTGAGACAGGATGATTAATGTTGATGATGTACAAGAAAGGACAGGAGACTGAGGTCGGACTGATTCTGCAATTTTACATTTAGTAGTTGTAGTGGTTGGAGTAGTGGTTGGAGTATTCCTGGTAGTGGTAGAAGTAGTAGTAGCCGACAGAGGAGCAGATGATTTGAGCATATGGATTGTCCCACTGGGATGTTTTCCTCGCTCATAAAAGTTATGGAACGTTTTCTCCTTATGTCAGTATCAATTATATGTCACTGGCAGGAAGGGTTGGAGAATTGAAAATATAAAATGTGTAGTCATATATATATATATATATATATATATATATATATATATATAATTGCTTGAGTGAGTCCCATATATTTGGTGAGTCCCATATATATGGGGCCATATATATGGGACTCACCCTGAATGGCTAACCGAAGGGCGTACAATCTTGGATTCCTCCAAGGGTACAGTCCCATCCAACTATCGGCCTATAACCTGTCTCTCCACAACATGGAAGCTTATGTCAGGCATCATCAGGGCTAAGATAAGTGGGCACATGGATCACACATGTGCAAAGCACAGAAGGGCATCGGCAAAGACACCAGAGGAGCCAAACACCAATCTGTGTACTGCCTGGTTTGATTACAAGAAAGCATATAACTCAATGCCACACACGTGGATCACTGAATGCTTGGAGATGTACAACATCAATAGGACTCTGAGAGCCTTCAGAGCAAACTCGATGCAGCTCTGGAAAACCACCCTTGAGACCAGTGGTAAACCACTTGCACAAGTGTCCATCAAATGTGGCATATACCAAGGAGACGCCTGTCCCCACTGCTGTTCTGCATAGGTCTGAACCCTCTCAGCCAGGTAATCAACAAGACTGGCTATGAATACCAACTCAGGAATGGGGCCACAATCAGTCACCTCCTCTACATGGATGACATCAAACTGTACGCTACGAGCGAGCGAGACATCGACTCTCTGATCCACACGACCAGGATCTACAGCGCTGACATTGGGATGTCATTCGGGTTTGAGAAGTGTAGTCGGATGGTGACAAAGAGAGGGAAGGTAGTCCACACAGAAGGGGTCTCACTCCCAGAAGGGAACAATAGCAGACATTGAGGATGGCTACAAGTACCTTGGAATAGCACAGGCAAATGGCAACCTTGAAGAGGTAACAAGGAATGTGGCAACAGCCAAATACCTACAACGGGTAAGGAAAGTCTCAAGAAGCCAGCTCAATGGCAAGAACAAGTCGTAGGAATAATAAGGTGGCCAAAGGAAGAAATGCAGACCACAGGTGTTAAGATGCAAAAGCTGCTCACCATGCATGGAGGGTTCCACCCAAAATCCAGCATCCTGAGACTGTACACTAGCCGTAAAGAAGGAGGCTGAGGACTAGTGAGCGTGAGAGCCACTATCCAGGATGAAATATCCAAGATCCACAAGTACATGGAGGGGGACCATCATGGGAGGACTAGCCCCTACATGGGATGCACCACCGGAACATAACCGAAGTGGCTGATATCGAGAAATCCTACCAATGGCTAGAGTGGGCCGGTCTGAAGGACAGCACAGAGGCACTCATCATGGCTGCACAGGAAACAGGCCCTGAGCACCAGAGCAATAGAGGCCGAGATCTACCACACCAGACGAGACCCAAGGTGTAGGCTGTGTAAAGGGGCCCCTGAGACAATCCAGCACATAACTGCAGGGTGCAAGTGGAAAACACCCCCAAAGGTGGGTAGAGAATGACCGAGCCAAGATCCTGTTGGATTTCCAGATACAGACTGACAGAATGGTAATGGCAAACCAACCGGACATTGTGGTGGTGGATAAACAGCAGACGAAAGCCGTTGTGGTTGATGTGGCGATACCAAGTGAGGGTAACAGGAAAAGGGAACACGAGAAACTGGAAAAATACCAAGGGCTCAGAGAAGAGCTGGAAGAAGGCGTGGAAGCTGAAGGCGAAAGTGGTGCCCGTGGTCATAGGAGCACTCGGGCAGTGACCCCCAAACTGGAGAAGTGGCTACAGCAGATCCCTGCTAGGAACAGCAAAGATACTGAACAGAACCCTCAAGCTCCCAAGCCTCTGGTAGAGGACCCGAGTTTAGAAAAAGGGATGAGACCCACCGTGGAGGGTGGAAGGGAATTGTTTTAGTTGTTTATGTTATTATATATAATTATAAGTGTGTGTGTATATATATATATATATATATATATATATATATATATATATATATATATATATATATATATATATACACAGACATTTCCTTCATATCAAAATGATGCAAAATACAAAATAGCAGCAATAGAAAAATAATATTTTTGATTTCATTCATGATATCAATTAATTATTAACAAAGAACAACAAATTGCTTTATATAAGCCAGTTTTCAATTATGGTCTGCCTATACAACTTTTGGTTGTTATAATAAACATCAACTATCGAATGACATTCTGGTGATGTCTGCAATATCCCTGGCTGAGTATGTAAATACTATAGATTTTAACCATTCATATGTTTCTTAAATAACATATCAATTATGAGTCCTCTAGATTGGTAATGTAATGATAATAACTCATCATAATTCATAAGAAAAGTCTTCCCCTAGTAAACTAGTTTCACAAATATTTCAAAATGATTTTCAGATTTGTTTGTGTTCTGAAGCTATCCGCCTTCTACCCTCAATTAGCGCCTCTGACGGAAACGTTGTGATGATACCCCCTGTATAACAGAATATCAAATCTTTATTGTATGTCTAAAGTTAACGCGAATCTTGACTGTACTAAACTCAATTCTTCATAAACCAAGTATAAATGTTAAACCTTGAGCTAATATGATATTAGCTATAGTTCTTGTAAACATGGAACTAGTGCCATAAGATTAACCATAGGAATAATCAATTAATAGGAATTTAAACTAAGATATCCACCACACACATCTTATTATGACTAATCCCTTGTATAGTTGACTTTGTATTAAAGTTTTATTCAATTGCCTCTCCCGAATCTAACCAAAACTGTCCTTGTTAGATTTTTGCCGTTCAAGGTTTTATGACAAAGACTGAGCCCTCTTGGTATCAAATCACGCGGAGAGTCGATAAAATATGAGAAGATATATTGGATAGTTTAAAATACGACATTCAACGTTCACTCGCTCTCTTGAAGACCCGTCTTCCGTATCAAGCCTCTATCACATCTTCCCGCTAGAGAAATGTCTTGACCTTCCATCCTCACTTCTATATTACCTGACCTTTAAAGAATCTCATCGTTGTTAGCTATCTTGCGTGGGCAAAGAAGTGTGAAAAATGTATTCTTTCTGATATTAGGAAAAAAATTTATTACGGCCTACAACTATTGCCTTTTTATTTTTGTGAACCATGATAAACACATCCCAAATTACATGTTATTAATAGTAAAATAATTCAAAACACGCAACCTAAGAGGATAAAAACTAGATAAGCAACCAACCTAGAGTAACACATGAACGAAAAGCCGTATAAATGAACCTGAGACACTAAGAACATATTTTACATAAAATTGTGTTAATTGCACAGAATCGGTTCTCTGAAAATAGTGTCTGAGAGAAAAAAGTTATTTCAAAATCCTACCATATATGTCAAATCATTAATAAAACCGAAATGAAGAAAATAATGTAAATTGATATGCCTAACCTGATACAAAAAAGAAACTCTAAATTACTCTTACCACAGTTATTCTTGTCATTTTCAAATACCAATATCCAAAAACTAATACTCATACATAAATACAGTGATTCTCAAGTTTGTTTGTGGAACACCGGTAGGTTTGTCTCAACCTCAATGCCATTTATCATAAAGCCAAAAACATTGATCTTCCTGAAACACAAAATGACAAACAAAACCTAATACCTTCTCCAGGCGTTTCAAAGTTGCAACCCACCGCCAAACATTATCCAATACTACCTAAAGAGTTCATACAAGACTTAAAAACAAACAAACGTGGGGATAGAAGACTATTCTCCAAAATTAATGATAAGAGTGCACAAACACCCAAGTCCACTAACGAACCATAAACCATTTCCACATGTAAAATGACAAATCCAAACAATGTTCTTGTCAATTATTCCCAGAACCCCACTGACGCTGTCTGACATTTTCATTTATAAAACATTTATCAAATTACTATGTTTTAAATATAAAGCGCACAGCCTGAACAAAATGTGTTGTCAAAGGTCTTTCTGTGAGAATGGTAGGCTGAATACTTCTGGAAGCACAAATTCAAGTTGATTCTTTGTGTATGATTCCAAGGGATCTTTAGTTGTCCCATGCAGGGGTTTTGAGGCCACATACTTTGTCTGAAACTGATGGGAGTCGGTGGTGTCAAAAACGTCCTGCCAATGCCCTTATGTAACTATGTAAGAGTAACATATACTTCTTCAGCAGTCCAATTGACTAATTCTAGTTACCCCAGCTTAATAACTCACAAAATCGAGTACGTCGCTTGACACTTTGAGCTCCTCCACTATTTCACTGCCAAACCTAGAGTTTAATCCATACCTCATACATTGTTTAACTCAGTCCCGACAACCAACCTGAGATATTCACTTATATAGTCGATGGCACCATGCGTTGTTAACCGAATTAAATATCTAGATGCACAATTAATAGTGACTATGTAAAAACCTCTTTTCGAAATAATAATTGAAACATCCTGATTTTTAACAGTAGAGCGTTGATGTTAAAACTCTGACAAACAGAATGAAATGAGTGAATCTTCTTTGTGTGATGGTAAGTACTAATAGTCTGTAAAAAGACAACTGTCAAGTTTATAGCCTTCTATGAGCTCTGTCTTACCGCCAACTTGCAATACTACCTTGAGAATAATCTCTGTTCATCAAGCAGGTCATAGTTAATCACCTGTGTAAGTCCATATTAGTGTCCTACTCCGTAAGAAAATATTACAACCAATTAATCAAATCATAGGAATATACCACAAAGTTATCTTTGATCTTTATTTAATTAGTTGTGCGTTAACCTCGCCATTGCACGGAGAACACTTCTAGGAGAGCCTATATACCTTGAACTATATCTCATCTAACCCCCAATCACAAAATACTATTTACGATATCATAAACACACCATAACTGAATTATAACACCTATATATTACGTTCAAATATCCAACAAATGCTATATTTCACTACTTACCTAGCTCATCAATGCAATAGTAGTGCCATACCATACTTTTCTTGCAAATAATACATTTGGTGTGTAATTTTGTGTAGCTAGGCTTATAATGTCGCCAGAAGCATTCGTTGAATGTCCACGCGTGAACCAATGACCGCCTCAAAATCCACGATGAAACCTAAACTGTGAAAGAGCATCAAAGCGTATTTGTGTTTTACCAATGCAGTGGCATTTAAGAATGAAGTCACCTTGATAATTAAGAACAATGTTTAAGAGAGTATTTAATTATCTTAATCTCTCCTTCCAATCCCTAGATCTTGACAAATCTTGGTTTAAGAACCATTGGAACAACACGGCTTTAAAGCGCCCAAAAGAATTAGCATATCTACAAGCAACTAGATGAGCTCTTTATGTGATTTCTCCAATATGTCCTTATCCGAGAGATCAGAAAAAATGTCCTATCTACCACTAAAAAAAAGTAAAATCCTCAACTATAATTTTGCTGTTCATACTTACTTTATCATGTATTCTCTTTTGAGTGATAATGATCTCATTTGGTTATTATATGTCTCCCATAAAAAAAAAAAAAAAATAAAGATTCCAATTGGAAATATTTGAAAAATAAAAATGAATAACCCTAAAATAAAGGACCTAATAGTAGAACAAAACCATGTTTAATGCGTACGTGCAAGTCCCAAGGAAGATATCTCCTTGGTAAGTGACTATTGCCTAAGCACAGTATAATTAGCCTGGGGTTGATGAGTTTATTACAGTAACTACTTGCTTCTATGACCATTATAAGACATGAGAAATTCTTATGCGTACTTCAATGAGTGCAAATGTCTTCCTGCGTTCTCTAAAATAATACTAAATCGACTAACAATACACACTTACTGCATCTTATCTGAAACAACTGTTTCCTATATTCTTGCATACAGATGGTATCCCGACTTATCTTGCCGCTGAACATTTGGGCCACTCTATAATCAGACAATTTATCTCATCTGTTCAACTATTAAACTTTGGAAATCAATTAAAAAATGCCTTCAAGCTTCTAGTAGAGTCAATAACGACATAAAATCTTGACCACTAACAAGAGGAGTGCTGAGCATGTCGACAAGAAGCAAGCATTCCAAGTTCATCTTATACAGTGGTGATATGTTTTTTGAGAAAATATTTAACATGTCGACGGATTTAATGCCTTTTCTCAAATTGTGTGCATTAACAGACGTAAGTTACCAATCAATTGCCCTCGCGAAAAAGAACTGGCCATTACAACTGCCTTTTCCTTTCTACATATATACACGAATGTTAATGATCTAAGCTAATGATTCAGTGACTATGCAATAACTATAGAAGAGTCAATCGTGGAAATCATCTAAATTAGGCTGATTTGTGTGTGAAGTAAGGCTATAGATAAGATCTGAGTTAGAGCATGGAAGCCACAAAAATCAAAAGTGTTAGTTCCAAGACTCTTCTAGCAGTGTATAATGCATGCTCAGCACATGTTTTAATGGTTTTAGTCCATAGAGTAAAATTTCTGGTAAAATACAATCAAACGAGAGCTATTCAGAATCTAGAGAGCAATTGAGGAGCGGCTAACAAGCTTAATCCTCGTGAATGCATATAGATAATTAGAATGCTCAGACGCCAAACCACACATTCTCGGGTGTCATGTCTAAAAGTGTATACCTATTTGTCTTCGAACAACAGGAATAAGGCCTAAGTTTTTGGTAATTGTGCGACTTAAAGCTAACGATTTCTTATTTTGCTTATGATACCACTATTACTGCTCCAAACTGCTCTACATATCTTGAAAGTTCGTCCTTTCTGTGCCTTTTTTTTAAGCGCTGTCTCAGAGTTAGCTAATTTAGATAACTCCTGTTCTTTAACGTTTGCTGGTATGTGAAAAGAAACAATTTTGTGTACTCATTTTTTTGTGCTAATCCCCAGAATCGATTCATACTTACCGCCGCCAAGGCATCTAGCCATGTGATATCACATTTTACCACATAATTGGTATGTAACCTAGCTCACAAATAGAGGAAAGAGAAGCGCTTCTATAGGTAAAAACATTTGTTCTTGAGACCGCTGGCAGACGCGGCTAATACTATTTGTTCATGTACCTCTATACACACAACACATACAGAATCAATATACGCTTCTAAAAGCTATATCATTTAGTTTCGACAGCAATAAACGTGTTCTTGTTTGTCTTCTATTTTCTATCTACAGTTTAAACATAAAATGAAACAGCATCACCACACATTACAATAGATGACTTTATAGCACAGTGAGAATACTATAAGTACATTGTCTAATTAACAGATTATTACTTTATAATTTGAATTATCATTTATATTATAACCCAAGAAATTATAACATACCAGAACTATAAGTTCCTGATATCGATCATATTAGTTAAGTAACTCCACACTGGTAGGCTGAATTTGGCACTGATTTATCATAATTAAAATCAATTACTAGTTAACAGAATACTCAGTCCACCAACTCTTTGGCTTTAATATTCTTGCTTGTCCGCCAAAGTATCTCCTCAACTGCTAAATAGGACAGTTTTTGATACTTCGTACAACTCGTCAGCCCATCCCGACCGAGACTACGAAGGAGCGTAACCTATCGACCATTCCCCAAAAGTCTTGACCCTATTATCATGAATGCAAATATGATGTGCTTTTGACGCTCCACGTGGGAATATGGTCCCTCTGAGACTGGTGGATATGCTGGTGTCTTGGTGCTTCTCCTGTTCTTGTTGATCAAGTGCAGTGGCGAGCGACAGACCTAGCCCGGTTCCGTAACAAAGAACGGCTTTAGTAATCCAGGCAATCAGCCAAAATTATAATGCTCCGTTTTACCACAGACCCAAAACCAAACTAAAAACCGACAGACAGAGGCAGAGCTTACCAACTCAATCTCAAAATTTCCGTCGACTTAAACCAGGAATAAGACAATAAGATGTTGAGAATAACTGCTATAATTCCAGGCACCAAGTACCGTCCCTTTAGTAATAAGCAAGATACCCTGCAATGCAAATATGCGGTATTATAGGCTCGTCAACCTTGTCTTAAAGCTAATCCGGCATGTACTAATTAAAAACAATAATGCTAACGCGACGTTTAAATAACTGGTTCAGATAAGAATGTTCAGATAAACAGAATATTAGGTTAGTATTGTAAGCGTTCTTTTTGATGTACGCATCCCCATTCAATGTGTTTTTGTTAAATTACATTGTCGCGACATATTTTGAATTTTACTACTCCCACGATTGAACATGCTCCCACTAACCCACTTCAAGGTTGTGTCACTCCATATGTGGAGGCTGTTTTTGCGTGGACTTGTGAAATCTGTTACTCCTTCGTACCCTTAATAGCCCAGTCCACATCAAGAGAAAGCATTCTGCCACACTTGTCACGCTTAGGGATTTTGAGACACACAGATATATGCTATGTTCTTCGGAAAAGATATCAACCAAATTAGTAAATAGTCCCAGCTGCGTCACTTTCCCACCTCTTATGTCCTACGAATGACTTCTGTCGCGGCCAATGACCAAGACACCCGACTCCACGTCTTCATCCAAACTTAGCGTCAGTCGCGGGACACGAACAGTCACTCGGCATCCTATAAACAGTATTTGACTCTCCATCACATGATTCTGCGGCTGCAATCAATGATAAAAGTAGAGGCCCAGCTATTGTGAAGGAAGTGTCCCTAACTTGGAGACTGAACCACCATCGTCAGCATAGATCAAAAGTACCATTATCCCAAGTTCAAACTGAAATGTAATAAAATGGTCTTCCTTAAGTAATTTAAATATAAAGGAATAAGTGTGAGTGAGAGGAAATGGCATACTGAGTTTAACATTAAGTTAATGTTAAAATGCAAAAATGGAAAAAAGCAAAAGGGATTTACTTCTTTTACGTCAAATTCTCGATGAATGAATGAGCTTCTTTAGACGTGCAGTAATAAAACTGCAACGTCGCGATTGAATGAATGATGTGCACCGTGAAAAGTTTGCCGACCCTCGTTCTACACAGAATAAAGTTTTGCGGACCCTAGCCTTGGTTGACTAATAATAGCTTTCAAAATGCCTGATATGACTAACGTGGGTTTTTGCTGATCAAGAATATTCAATTTATACTGGTTAATTTTCTCACTTGTTGAACCCTGTCCCCCCCCCCCCCCCCCCCCAACCCCCCCCCCCCCCCCCCCCCCCCCCCCCCCCCCCCCCCCCCCCCCCCCCCCCTATCCAGATGTCCCCCCCCCCCCCCCCAAAAATCCCCCCCCCCCCCCCCCCTGTTCACTATGAAATATATCAGCAAAAGCTCAATCAAAAAGGCAAGATTAAATGATGATATTTCCAGAATATATAATAAAAAATTATGATATATATATAACAACGCAAGGGCTCTTTACCTTTTGAGCCTAAGGCCTTTGGCTCTAATGTAAGATGTCCACATAATATATGGGCTATTTATGCACATAATAGAGCAAAATGATCAATGCTCCTGATCACACTTTAAAAAGAGGTCTCGATCTCAATGGGCTCTTACCTGGTTAAATAAAGGCTAATACATAAATATAAATAAATAATTCTATGACTCCTATGACCTCTTCTGTTTGCACTTAAAGAGAATGTTTCTGACACGCCTTAATGGTTGGAATACATGTCAATCAAGTTTTAGGTGTGAATATCAACGCAAAACAAGACATTTATGCCTGGGGAAGCAACCTTTGACAATAAGTCAGTGTAATTCCTCATTGGTCCAGGAGTGTTTCTACTTTGACAATAAGACAATTTATTCAGCATTTTTTTGGCTTCCTGCGCTGAGTTTCGGTGCGTTGTGTAGCTTCAGCTGCATTAATATTTGCTTGCTCAAAGCCTTAACATTTGACCTTTGTAAACATATTTTCCAGTTATATTATACATATTTGTAGCTGAGCTTCTCTTGATTTTGTGGTTGTATAAAATTGTTAAGGAGCGTTCACACCGGACACGCCTGTGCATTTGAAGGCTGGTGCTTTGTTTGAAAAATAAACTTACCAGCAGACGCACGTGTAACGTACACGCGCAGTCGAGGAGTGGTTGTATTTCCCGAAGTGGATGTTCTCTTGGTGCAATGGCAGACCAGGTTGAAAGAGATGCTTCGATGTATTTGCTTTACAAAGCCCAACAACAGAGGCTTGTCTGGGTCCACAGATACTTCAGAGTCGATCCGAGTTTGGTGAATAACATCATTTGCTCCAAGAGTTGCGTCTGGATGATTTTTTACTGGTGCAGGGTTTGTTTTGAACCTTCTTCTGAATAGCGAAATGCGTAGATACGTCACTGGGGCGTAATCTCTGATTGGATGCCGAGTCAAAGGCTCCACATAGACTGAATATAAACTTGACGCCGCAGTGTGAACTCACCTTTAGTATCTCCCTTACCTACTGTTTGGTAATATGTAGCTTGGATGACTTCATTACACTTGCATTGCATTAAATTACAATTTAACATGAATTGTGACCCTAAAATAGTGACAGAATCCTTTTCCTACTAAATTATGGTTAACATTTTTATCTCTACTCCAGCCAGCAACTTTTTGTCAAAAGCTACACAAAACATAAACTTCAATGACGGATTCTCCCTGACCAACGTATAAGACACAATAGGCAATTTTAAATCCCCAGTTTGCAGGGGAGAAGTAGCAACAGCAGCATGAGGCGACTGGTGATGTTTATAGTTAAGAGATCCAGCCCGCTTCAATTCAGATAAACACCCCAGACAGAAAATCATTTAGCACTTTTTCTACCCTGTTTTCTTTAGTCCGGCTTGATCCAGTTCTTAAAAGGGAAAAAAGATACGCCACAGCATGCGGCAGCGACCAAAGTAGCGCCAGGTGAAGGCTCTTGGCAGGTAGCGGGTACAAAGTGTCACACAGAGGTGGGAGTTGGATGAGAGAAAGGGGGGAAGAAAAAAGGTGGTGTTACCTTGGGACAGTGCGCTAACGTTAGCCAGGTGGTCCCTCCGCTGAGCTGTCCATCAAACAACAGAAGGAGGTTTCCCAGGAGACCTACAGTAAAGGTGTGATAGGAGAAGAAGTCTTTGTAGAGAAGGACATAGACAGGGGATGACAATGTAGAAGAATACACACTATTGTTTAAGGTACACTGTGTAAGCTTTCTGGTGGAGGGTGACTTTGCCTATATGTTCAACAGAATAGCATCACTCTTATTGATCTCCACATAAACCCCTACGCCACCGGGAAGCACTGTGTTTTGGAAAGAGAGTTTACAACGAGCGTCCGCACTAAACCAATGAAATGTCAGGAAAGTCTTCTGATTGGTCACCTTTACAGACAATCTTCGAGCCAAATCCAATTCTTGCAATTCTCCAATTCCACGTCTCAATTCAGTTTTTCTTCCCTAAACAAAAAACAAACAAAAACATTCTCAGCTTCTCTGAATGAGACAAGCGAGCGCCGCGTCAGAATGTCCACACTGTTCCCTACATAGGGCATTATTTAGGGCTCACGCCATTCTAGTGCAGTCTGAATGCCCAGCAGGTGAAAAAGTAGTGTAGAGCTGCAACGATTACTCGAATAAATCGAATAATTCGATTACAAAAAAGCTTCGATTATTATTATATTGCTTCGATGATTCGTTTAATTTACATATTTAATCAAAAAGACGTGAATCTGTGGAGCGCGGGGAACGACTTGTGGCGCTTTTGTTTCACACGGAGCTTGTTCCGCTCTGACGAAGGCGCGACAGGAAGTGAGCGGCGCGTTTTAAACTCACGAGTGCGACTGGGATTAGTTTTGATGAGTGAAAGACCCATGGATCAGTTATAATAATCCCGAGCTGCAACTCTAAACACCGCATCTAGCTCCGCCCACCCCAGCCCCCGCGCCGTCGACACGCCACCGCGGACCCCCGCGCTCTCCCACTCAACAACTCTGCTTCCCAGTCGCAGTCGTACTTTTAAACAGCCAATGCACATGGAAACAGCGCGGAGGACCGCGGTTATGTTAGAATAATCTGTTGTGAAACAGAAAGTCCGAGACGCGGAGGCCAAAGTGACCGGCACACGAGCCAAAACGGCAAAACGCAAAATGCACAAAATGCTCAAAACGCCAGGACCACTGGTCCCACCCAAATGTCTTATTTTAAGTGCTGTGACAGAGCTACTGTAACTGTTAAAAAATTAACCGATTAATCGAAGAAAAGAATCGATAGATTACTCGATTACTAAAATAATCGATAGCTGCAGCCCTAAAGTAGTGCACTCAAAATTGCCCACGATGCAACTTGAAAACTAGTATCCAGCACTGGTCACTAGGCCGGTCAATAAAGACAATGCAATGCAAGAGTCGGAAAAACAACGATGGACAGAGACAGGTCTTTAACTGGACATAACACGACTGAATGAAAGTCGTGTTAAAACGTACTGTTGACCCGTGATTATCAATAAAAACCACTTATATAAACTGCTACGCCGCAAAGTTGCTAACGTTAGCCGCTTACCTTAGCTCGAGCTGTAAAAAGATCACCGTCGCAGGCAAAAAGTTTAATACCTCGGTCTGTTTCTTGTGCAACGTGAGATCCATGTTAAATAAAACTCCACCCGGACGCCAGAGTCGCAGGGACGGGAAAGTAGTGAGCCGAGTGTCCGAATCGCTCCGTGACTGAGTGCATTGTTCGGTCTGCTAAATAGTGCAGGACAATGTAGTGAATGAGGAGGACATTCGGACACAGAAATGCTATGACCCCTGTTACAATGACAGTAACCAACACAGACTTAAAACAGAGGAAATAATGATCTATCTGTACTCATGGCTTGAATTTATATTGTAATACTACTGTACGGCGGTAAGGTCACAGAGTCTTAGCTGCCCCAGGGCTGACTGACAGAAACAACCTCTAAACCACCCACATTCCTACATAAAAGTTGGTGCTAATGTGTTTTCTCCAAGGATGGGATAAAAAGATGAAATAGTATCCACTAAACAAATTACTTTTGGTTTAAACAATGAGATAGAGCGTATGTTGATAGAAAATCCAAGCAATTCCAATGTTTATAGAAAAAAGGATTGCAGTGTTACAAGACCATTTACAGCACAACAATTCACTATCAGCTGAGAAATACAACCTTTACCCTCAATCTCCGCCTTGTAACCTTACACTGGTAATCCCATCCACTATCTCTCACCTCTGCTTTGAACGCCCTGCTTTAGACTTTTTACAAATTCATCCAGATGTGGACCTAAGCCTGCAGATTTAGCAGAGACTTTCCAACCCTGGATTACTGGATGCTGAACTCTTGAACTTGGCTGATCTTTACAATTGCCCTTGAAATATTAATGTGAAAATACTAGAAACGTTAGAGCTCATAACAGATTTAAAGGCTATACATCTTTGAAGTGCAGGGATATTGTATTGAGAAGCTTCAATTGATTCTGTTCACGATGTGTTAGTTGTGCAACAAATACTTGCCCATGTTTGATCATTTCACAAATTATGCACAATTAGTAAGAGGTAAGAGGTCTGCTGCCCTAGTGACAGTCTGGTTATTGATTGAAACTGGGTTTGCCTTTCCTTAGTCCTGCTTTAGTCCTGTTTTTATGTGACCGAGCAGATGTATAGATCTTCTTCTTTTTTTTTTTTTCAGTGAAACTATGTAGACACCACTGTGAGTTAGTTGTGGATATACAACATCAAATTGTGGTGCAGTTTTTGTCGTCTGTCCCCCAGACAATAGTCCTCTCAACATGACCCCTTGGAAAATGTCATTACTGTAAATACCCCTAACCTAGGAAGTATATTTGATTAAAAAGTGACTTTTCTGGTGGAGGATCTGTCGCCTGCTTGTCCGGGATTGGAATAGGTGGTTTTGCGTTTGGATTATCAACATTCTTTTTGCTGAATGTTAAAGGTAGATGTCTTTATATAGGGGTCACTCCACACTCAAGTGTACAATTACCATTGCCTTTAAGTAGGGCATCATTAAAACAATTCCAAAGCAAAAATGACAAGGTCTTTGTTATTTTTTAAACCTTGTATATTATACATATATATAAGATAAAATGAAAACAGCAGATGAAACATGCTAAAAAAAAAATGATGTCCACCCCAGACACTGCACGGCGCAAATCGGCAACTCGCGCATGCGCGGAGCGCTCAGCAGTCTAACAGACGGTCAGTGAGGGAGAAGTTAACATATGTTTGCTGTGTGTGTCAATGGTAAAAAAATATATATATAATTTAGCCATTTATCTACTTTATGGTATTTTTATGATGCCTAGAGATGGTACTTTCTGATGTAATTTGGAATTTAAAAAAACGTATTTTAAATTTGAACCTTTATGTAACACATAGATATAGATCTTCTTGAAGGTTAGTAGACTAGATAACAGCCACTTTGGTACTTGCCTGAAGTAGAGCATATTCATATTCTTCTAAACTCAAGGTACCATTTTGTTTACATGGCCTATAATAATTTTACTTCAAGGTTATACATATATTATTTTTTTCTTTCCATTGCGTATTTATTCATCCCTGTTGAGATGACAATATCCTTGAACATTGCAAACAACAGAAGTATAGCAGTGTCAAACCTGAAGGCTAAAAAAAATGGCCTCCGACAAATTTACGTTTAAAAAAAAACCAACCCTGCTTCATCCTCGATTCGGTTTGCCGTAAGACTATTTCCTTCAATCCTGCTGCCTGGCTGTGAGATCCATCAGTCACACGAGCGCTTGTCATCGCCGATATGTCAAATGGGATGTCGTTCCTGACAGGGTTCCTCTTGGGAGTGCCATGGAGAAGAGTTAAAGAGAGGTTTGAGTACAAAGACCGCAGTACCTCAAATTCAACGTGGCATAGATGGGGCGCGCTGTGTTCACCGCTGGGACAAAATGACTTTATGATCCAGTGATATTTCTCCGGGAGCGAAGTCTTTATGGGGAAAAAGGTAGAGTTAGTTCTAACAAAAGAGGACATGATCGGCTCTACGTCAGTCAGACTTCTTTTAAACACAATTTCAGCTGGTCCACTGCTGTTTCTGTTGCAATTAAAGGTTACTACTACTTTGTCGCAATGTAGAATCAAAGTAAGAATAGCATTACTTCAAAATATTATTACTCAAGTGGAAGTGCAAAAAAACCATGATTTTTTTTTTGTCTTTTTTGAAGACGATACCACAAAAATCCTACCTAAAGATGCGTTAAAGTCTTTTAACGTAGTCATTATTGTTCATGTTCCAGATCTACTCGCAGTGAGAAGAGCCACCAAACGTATTTACTCAAGAGTATGTGTTATTTATGTCGGATGTGTAAAAGTCCTGGTCCAAATTCACAAAGCTCGACCGTTTGGCTTTTTAACAACTACTAACGTTGACAACAAAACATCATCTTATCTAGTAACAGGTGCTATGATGAGATAATATACCCTTTAACCAATGCGCATTATGTTACGACTCATTTGTTCATGTATGACGCTGTTAACAGCCACATTTCATGCTCTGTTGGAAGCTGTGAAGTGCACGGATGAGTGAATCAATTATATGGACTTGTTGAAGACTGCGCTCCCGGGTGGAACTTACTCATGGGGGGACGTTATAGGGCCATCCAGCTGATTACATGTGTTCAAGTGTAGACGTATGCAGACAGCGCTAATCAGGTTAGCTTCACACTTGCAAGTGTTGTGCCCAAAGCTAAATCTCCCCTACATTAATTCAAATCGCTGTTTAATTATTACTGTCATAAGCAAAAATGTCTTGGGTAAAAGTGTAACTGTACTCTTAATGGTTTGGGTTACTATTCCCACTGTGAGTAGGTTTACAAATCATAAACACGATGCATTCTCCAGACCGTTACTCTTACAATTTGTCTTACTTGAGTTGTAGTTTCCACAATATTTTAATACGACAGTGGAAGTGCACAGTGTACAGTACATAAACCTCAACAGGAGCGCTTCATCACACCAGGTTGTACAAGTGCTAATTTCCCCCTTCAAACATTCAGGAACAATTGAACTAATGGCCAGTTCATCATAAAACATCTGTATCATCGTTCACATCCAGTTCTCAGCAGCAGAAAGTCATCTTTCACATACTTCATATTCACTCTTTTCCAGAACATTTGACCCTCCCCACTGCATACTTCTACTTCTACTTGAGAAATGTTATGTTTATAATGGTACTCTTAAGCCTGGTGTCCATTGTACAGGTTTTCTTTTTTCTGATAAGATTTATGTATGTTAAACAACAAGAATTAAAAATCGTGAGAGAGAACACTGTGTGATGGCAAAGTTTGTCTGAGCAAATACTCTAGGCTGCGTGTGGTAGAGACACCGGAGTTGTACTGATTAGCTGAGGCTAATGCTACATGCTAAAAGTTACAAAATGAAGGAAAAAGCAATGAGAGGGCTCACTCTGTGACTGTGATTACATCGATCACAGCTCGTCTTTGTTCTAAGTTATTCATCCACCTGTGACTTCTCTTCATATTTTATTTTATTTAACCTTTTCAAAAACAAAATAAAAATGGTGTTTAGTATTGATTTCATGAGCATTAATTATGCAGACTTTTAATCTGTGCCATTTCATCATAAAATGGCTTCCTCCAAAGTCTGATCTCCGTTTTAAACCACATGTTTTTACTGGCAGAGGATTGGCTGTGGGGCCCTCGAATAAAAAAATCCAACCATATCACTGATGATTAGACATCACTGAATCTTGATAACTCAGTTTTAGTATTAATTGCCCTGCCATTCCTATGACAGCTTTTGAGCCCCAACTCGAGATTTGTGGGCCACTCTACTCACCTCGGTCACAGTATTCAAATACATGAATACTTAAAAGTATCAAACGTACAGCTGCCATTCTTCAAACACCTGGCTGTGTTAAAGGCCTAGCACTTAAATGGTTCAAATCACATTTGTCAGAACGAACCTTCTCTGTTCACCTCAGTCTAAAACTGCCCCTTTGAACTGTGGTGTACCTCAGGGTTCCATCCTAGGTCCAATTTTCTTCAGCATTTATTTGTTGCCATTAGGTTCAAATTAAATTTCTTGTTCCATTGCTTTGCTGATGACGTGCAAATTTATATTCCCTGCTGTCAAATACCTCATCATTTGAGCCCCTGATTCACTGCCTCAGAGACATTAAAGACTGGACTCTTAATCTTCTACATTTAAACGAGAAGAAAACTGAAATAGTTGTTTTTGGTGATTCACAGGTAGTGTATTGGGGAAGGGTGGATAGTGTTCTTGGTCCTTTTCTTTTAAACTCCCATTTATGAGAAATCTTGGTGTGCTGATGGATTCTTCTCTTAAACTGGACAAACAAGTCAGTGCAGTGGTCAAAACCAGCTTTTTTCAGCTGAGGTTATTGGCTAGAGTTAAACCATACTTACCTGCCAAGGACCTTGAAAGAGTGATTCAGTCATTTATTACATCACGCTCTGATGATCTCGATCTGACCTCTCTTAAACCCTTGCAGTTAGTACAAAACGCGGCGGCCCGGCTGCTCAAGTACAAGGCGTCACCACCAGGCAGCATGGTCCTCATGGTTTTTAAGTCTTTAAATGGTCTGGCTTCCTGTTATTTGCGGGAATTATTGTCCCCCCATGTTCCTGGCTCTCCCCCATGTTCCTCCTCTCAGCTCCTCCTCTCAGCTCCTCCTCTCAGCTCCTCCTCTTAGCTCCTCCTCTCAGCTCCTCCTCTCAGCTCCTCCTCTCAGCTCCTCCTCTCAGCTCCTCCTCTCAGCTCCTCCTAGATGTGCCCAGGTCAAAGCTGAAAAGCAGAGGGGCCCGAGCTTTCTCTATGGCGGGGCCCAGGCTCTGGAACTGCATGTTAGACTGCACGTTAGAGCTGCACGTTAGAGCTGCAAGTTAGAGCTGCACGTTAGAGCTGCACGGTAGAGGCTGCACGTTAGAGCTGCACGTTAGAGCTGCACGTTAGAGTTCTGCACGTTAGAGCTGCACGTTAGAGCTGGCCGTTAGACGCTGCACGTTAGAGCTGCACGTTAGAGTTGCACGTTAGAAGCTATGCACGTTAGAGCTGCACGTTAGAGCTGCGCGTTAGAGCTGCAGCTGCAGTTAGAGCTGCACTTGCCACGCACGTTAGAGCTGCACGTTAGAGCTGCACGTTAGAGCTGCACGTTAGAGCTGCACGTTAGAGCTGCACGTTAGAGCTGCACGTTAGAGCTGCACGTTAGAGCTGCACGTTAGAGCTGCACGTTGGAGCTGCTGAGACACTAGCGCAGTTTAAATCCTTGTTAAAAAACCTACCTTTTCTCTCTGGCCTTTTAAACACAAACTGAGCTGAGTCATTATTTTATTAACTTTGTGTATTTTAGTTGTTTGTATATATGTGTTATTGCACTTTGCTGTACAGCACTTTGGGCTTTTAAAATTGTGTGCTTTAGACATGAACATTGATTGATTGATTGATTGATTGCTTGACCTCACGGCCATTCAACACCCTCTGTCAATGTGACTATTTCTCCATTATAAATGTACAGCACACGCTATTGACTCAATACATCTCAGGCGCCATGGAAACTAGATATTCGATATTGTTCACTTCACCTGTCAGTCCTCATAATGTCTTTGTCACAGGTTTGAATCAATAGAAATACAGCTTTATATCTGAAGCACTCGAGTTCTTTAAAGCAGTTCATTTCAATGGATCATATACAGCAATAATTATACACTTAAGCTTCAAGTAAATAATGAATCAAATAAATCTTGCAATCTTAACAACTATTAGTGGGTGGGCTAAATTAGCCAGCAAAAGAACATTTTGTCCTCCGAGTTGATGATATAAACAGAATAAATGGGTAAAAAAATCGGAAAGTTGGACAATCTGTGGAAATTAGTGCATCTCCAAAACTGCAGCTCTTGTATCGATCAAACAAGCAGTGAAATGTGGCAAAGTAAATGTATTTAGTTGGGGATCATTAGTAGATATGTTTTACTGTTACAATGGATACTTACACTTCTATACATTTTAAGCAGGATATCCTTTCTACTCAACTACACTTTTTATGGTTTAAAGTCTGTCCAAGCATTATTTCACATTTTTAGGTTGTGTTCCCGTGACATCACATCCACATTATAGAATCCCTGTACCTGCTGGAGTGCAGTAAAGACTTCTCAGGTAGAATTCACTGTTTAACTGGCAGATTGCAGATTGTACCGGTTTATGGTCCATATTTCTGTAATTACTGGGTCTTTCCACATGAAAACTGGCAACATCGTCTCTGTCAGCAGAAAGGAACAAAGGTAAAATGATTTGTTTACAGTATCTTCGGAAAGTGGTGCCATTATTCCACCCCAAAAACATGATTGTTGTCAGTTGAAAGGACTTTAAGGCAAGAGAATGCATTGAGACAAGTGGGTGGAGCCAACAAATAATGAGAAGGTTCAATGTTTGCGGATTTATATCTGAGATGTTTCTTTAAAAAACAACAAACCTTCCATAGAGTTACACAGGCCCCGCCCACCATCTGAGATTATGACGTCATCAAATATTAAAACGTGAACGCATCTTAAGTTTATACCATGTTTAATATTTCAAATCACTACAATGCCCAATAAATCATTAAATCATTTCAAACGTTACATATTGTGAAATTCCTCGAAAGTGTAAATGACGAATGGAGTTCACACCGCGGCGTTCAAAGCGTCCAGGTTACGTGTGAAGTTTATGCACATCCAGGTTTTTGCGGCGCGTCCTGAGCGTCAGTGGACTTGTGCCTCAGACGCCAGAGTTAGACAAAGCTGAACTTCACCAATCAGAGGTTACCAACATATTTCTTTACCTGGAAGAAGGACCAAACCTAACCCTGCACTGGCCAAAATGGATGATAAAGTAATTGTGGCCGTTGTTAGGCTTTTTAAGGCAAATACACTAAAGCCGCTCTCTCAACCTGGGCTGCCATGGCACTAAGAGAGCAACCACACCGGGAAACACCACAAAAACTCCTCGGCTGCGAATGTGCGTTGGACACGTGTCTTTGAGATGCATTGGCGTCCAACTTGGGGACACAGCAGACTTTATCAAACCATAAGTTATTTAAAGGTTTACCTGTTATGCTTTTGAGATATAAATGTTTTATGAATATTAATACAATAAATAAATACAAAGTCATTTATGAATTGGTGAATAGTTAAAATAAATGTTTTAGGAGATCAATATGTTCATTATTGAAATTTGTGTACAAGAATGTAAGATTTACCTAGGGATTTAACGTTTGTGCATTTCAACACTTTTTGTGGGAAACGTAGGTGTCAAAACAGTGCAGAAGGATGTCGTGAATGTGTACTTTCTCAAGCTAATCTTGTCCACTTTTATTTGAAAAATGATTATGTCTCTATTGTTACAGGCGTCTTTTGTGCAAGTTGCTAAAAAATAGACACAGAAATGGGTCACAAAGGGTTAAACCTGGTATAGACCGGTGCAGACTGGGTTTAGACCGGATTTAGACCTGATTTGACAAGACGGGCACAAAAGTTCATAAAAGTTCATCAACAGTGTCTCCTTAGATTGAGCAGGCAGAATGTTTTGCAGTCGCCTCGTCACATGTGGCCAGACACTTTGAGTCACTGCAGAGTTCCATTCCTCCTCGAGTTCCCCTCAGGAACTGCACTGGCATTTAACAGCTGTGTCGCCCTAAATTAACTCCCCACCTGCCTCCGTGCCCACGAGCAAGCAACCAGGGCTTTGGCAGTGTGCCTTTCATACCAAGTGTAGCAGGTGAAATATCATGGTGATTTATTTTTTTCCCCCCTCAAAGCAAACTAGTTTAAAAATACTCGCATCTGTCCAAAACGGTAGTAGGTCTTAAAAATGGGCCGCAGCTCAATTAAAACATGTTTCATGCCATGATTGGGAAAGTAAACCATTGTTTTTGGCTGTCAAACTGGGGAAATTAAAATGTTCCTGCTTAAAAAATATAAACTTTGATTACAAACTGTTCACTTTCTCCCAAATAAAAGGTGTTTGCATGGTTCAAGATCGGCCTGAGAGAAGGTTCAAGTGGGAGGGGCTACTAACAAAACAAAGAACACATAATGATAGTTCTTCACCCATGGGTTACAGCACTTTGGCATTACTAGCGTTACATTTAATTGATAAAAATGGTTGGACGACTAATATAAAAGTATGGAGCGACGTAGAGCTGCTCCTGGAGGGGCTTTATCCAGTAATTAGATCCCAACTGGCCACAGAGCTTCATAGCTTTTACCTACAGCCGTGTATCACAGGCGCAGCAGTGGCAAAAGACTAGAACATTTGCTTGCGATTTAAAGTTTTGGCCTGAGGGAGTGACTATTGTAGCATTGTCACAGAGTTGGGTAAAGTTAAGGACACTAAAATTCAATTGAAATTCACTGCCCACTGAGGCATATTGCTAGATGCAGTAACGGGTAATAACTCACACTATTGGTGTTTGGTTTTTTTATTCGGGAATAAGGGACTGGACTGTAAAACGTCATAAATCTGCTCTTTAACAATATTTGTTTTAGCTGCCCTCTGTATTAAATTTTAGTTTGTTGTCTGAAACTCAGATATACTGTTATATTCTTTAAAAGGATTTCTCAAAACAAAAATAAAATTATGGCCACGGGCTATATAGATGGTTGAAATGCTCTTCAGTCTTTAGGCAGAATCAAAACAGAAACATGCATAGCTGTATTTTATATCTACAAGGTTAATGCTAGAATGTCATCAATTGCATTTATTGTGTTGTGTTTTTTTGTGCATTCTGAAAACACTTGAACAATACTGACCACTACAAGAGCTGCAGTTTGAGATGCTCTGACCCTGTTTTCCATCTAGTCACAATTCAATACTTTGTCATAAATGTAATTGATGATGTAATCATTGACTGAGGTTCGGGAGCGGGACCACGCCTCAACCTCCTACTCCTCCAGCAACCACGCCTCCACTCTTTAACCATAATTACCCAGAAGCCCTATTTAATACAGGGCCTATCCCGGCATCTCTTGTTGTCTTTGCTCTCTCGAGACCCCACTCTTCCCCCCCATGTTTCTAATCATCTTCAACCGTAACACATCACCATCTTAGGGGGGGGGGTCACTGAATCGGCTTGGGCTGATTACCACGAGACGGAGCCCCCATGCCACAGTCTCTCTACCACTGTCATCGATCCATCCATAATTGCCATTAAAACAAACCAGTGCAATATAACAAACACATTGAAATGACGGCTGGTTTAGCTGTTCTGAACATCCATCATCGATCCTTCATCGATCCATCATCGATCCTTCATCAATCCATCATCATTATTATCAATAAACATTCTCTCATGTGATATTTGCGGTGGCGTGGTCTCTGCTAGTGAAAATACATTGTATTGAAGCATCAAACATGGGAAAGGTTTATCGAATCATATAATTTTCCTTGCTGAATATGGAACTGCATGGATATAAACCCAGATAGCTCCACATTAATAATCCATGGGGCGATATGCTTGGTCAGAGTATTTTCCAACGCGCTGAATATTGTTTGAAAAATGGTTCTGTCACCTTTGGCTGTCAGGATGTGAAATGGTAGCTCTATCATGTCTTTTGACCTGAGCGTTGAGCCTTGACGCCAGCTATTGTCCACTATTTTTAGCCCCACTCAAAGAAGCACAAGCGGGTTTACCCCCCTGAACATGTTCAAAAGGTCAAAATGGGATATCTGTTAACATATTGCAGCGACGTCCTGAAGTCAAAACACAAGAGTTGCTCCGTCCGTGATTCGGACCGCTGTATTGAAATTGAAAAATCTTGAATGGACTTGCCTTGCTATCACACCATTACAGGATAAAACAGTTTGGTTCATATAGAGAGGCTTTCATTATCTCCAGGTTGCAACCCGATTTCAACCACAATTCCCGAACAATGCAAGATGTGCGGGGAAATGATTTGAAATGGCAAACGCAAACTGTGCAGCCGGGATCAAAAGACACGTTATCAAAGCACTGGCTTGGACGCTTTTGAGCTTCATTTACTAAGCGGAACTGGACAACAAGGACGCTAGATGCCAATTTATCACAAATGTTCCTTAAATGTAATGATCTAATTGGGGGGGGGGAGTCTAGACGAGGACTGAGCCAAAGGAGGTAGCTCGAAATAGACGGGCAGCCCACTCGTCGCTATGGTAACCCAAAGAGTGTAGGAGACGAGGATGAAAGGAAAGGAGAGAGGAGAAGGAAGCGAGGATGGAGGAGTGATGTGTGTCTCCCAGTGGGCTCCGATGTCACAGGGTTCGCTGTGCTTTGAAAAGAATTGATTTTCATTCGAGCATAATATTAAGCGTTTGTGCGCCGCAGGGAGTAAGACAGAGGTGGGGACAACATGAGGACAAATAACTTGTCGTAATTTAGGAATTAAATGTGGGGTTTTTTACTGGTTATTAGGGATTTCCACATATAAAAAGCTGGTTTGCATGAATATTTATTTCTAGAAAATCTATAATGATAAGAAGATTGATCTATAAATTCAAAATAGTATTGTATGAAATATTTGGAATTGTAAAAATATAGATTGAAAGGGTAAACATAACATAAAACCTATGCCAAATCTATTTACCTTATTCCGCCCCACCCACTTTTTGCCATGGATCAGCACTTCTGTTGAAATGGCATTTTCTCTGTTAATTTAAGTGGAGAACGAGGGAAAGGTCTCTCCGAGTGATACATGTAGTATTAAAAATGCCACCTACCTACTTTTCAAAGATAAAGAAAAAAAAAAAAAAAAACACTGTAAATGACAAAATCTGCTGCTTGTTACTGTGAAATGTCACTATGAAGAGGCGGGGCTTATCAAGAACCCGTTTCTATTATTATTATTTTAGATAAATAATTCAGTTTACAATGAAAACAATTTAAAATAAGGATCTACTTCCTGGAAAAGGCATTATACAGCTCCTTTAATGTCGAAACGAAAAACAAAAAGAAAATTGTAAATCAACACGATTGGTAGTTGCGGTTGTACTAGAATACTAGAAGTATTTTAGTATAAAAATGAGTACTCCTTCTTTATAGAATAACCCCTAACTCATCTATCATAACTTTGACATGTTTCATCTAGTAATAATTTAGCATTTCGTGATTTAATTTCATGGACACTATTACATCGATGTAAAACACTGGCCATTCAAATTCCGTATATTAGCTGATTGATGTCTAATTCGTAACATCCATATCACGCTTTTAATTCAATTGAGATTTCCACTAGAGGTCAAACTAATGGGAGCGTTACCACACCGTTCATCACTGTCAATGTGAGACAGATGAGAGCCTTTCCCCTCCACCGGCTGAGAAATGCGTCGTCCGTACCTGAGCCCACTCGAACTCACACTATGATTTTACACTTCAATGAGAAGATACACGGCCTATTAGCAAAGTCGCGTTCACGTGCTACAATTTCATGATGTCAAACTCATGTTGTGGGCAAGAGCCTACGTAAATCTATGGGAGATGTATTGTTTTTGAATGAAATATCCAAACTAGAAATGCACAGATGTTGAACCGTATCGTTATTATTTGTTTGGAATTGTCTCCACATAAAATGTCTTCAAGTCTTTTCAACTGACAGCAATCGCGCATTGAGAGTTGCATGTTGGCGCCATTTTGTGACGCTAATGTTAGAAAAAAGAATCCCACATGTTTATTTCTGCTGACAGAGAAGATGTTTGACTTTGTGCCAGTTTTATTTTCCGTGGATAGGCCCAATAATTACAGAGATATGAACCGTAAACCGCGACAAAATGAACCGGAACTTAATATTAAAAAACAAGAGGCGAGGATTGTTTAAAATAGGGTGGTTAAGGTGGTCCTTAACAGGTTAAGGCAGGGCTATTCATCATAAGGCCCGGGGGCCAAATCAGGCCTGCAAAGCAATTTAATCCGGCCCACTACCCATCTTCCAAATATTGAAAACATAAAATAGTTTAATTCTGGGTTAGCACTCGATAAGACCTGGTTTGATCTTGGGTTTAGTCCTTCTTTCATTTCAATTTTGCAAAGCTGTTGGTATAGCATTTTGTATGTTATTTCTCACCCAAATACAATCTAGCTGTAGTTATTTTATTGCATTAACTAAATCTATTGAAATTGTGCAACCCAAAATGTTGTTCCAGTAGTGGCATGTTGTGCACCTCCGACCCAGAAACCTTGGCCCTCCGAAAAATCTGGCCCTCGGGAAAATATAGTTGAATAGCCCTGGGTGAAGGTGTCTGCTTGTTATTGCCTTATTTGCCTTCACACTGCACAGTTCAGCAATATTAACCATAGCTACCATTTCTTTTAGATTTTACCAACCAACTTCACTTGTCCATACACCAGCAGATGCAGTCATAGCACCCTCTGCTGGTGTTTTGTATAGACGAGACACATACATTATTTCACGTTATACTACAGGAAATAAGTTACACATATTGCATTACATAGGTCTTTCATATTTAAAATAATTGAAGGTAAATGTTGTCTATTCGATGACTGCTGAAGGTGGCCCGAGTTGACAGTGATGGAATAGCCAATTAGCCGTTGCCCAAAGCTATGCCACAGGTTAGCAACATTGAAGTAAAAACAGTGTGTGAAAAGAGGGAATAATTCAATTAAATTTGCCTCATCGAAATATTCTTTGTTCACTCGTGCGGTGCAATTACATGTCAAGTTATTACTAAAATAGATGTACCAGGACGCTTAAACCGTCTGGGTGACATTTTACTGAACCAAACAATTTCTTGATCCTTTTCTGTTCAGTTGATTTGAGATGACAGTCCTTCAAGTGCACTGAAAATCATTTTAATACAACCAACGTTTGAAATGATGTAGCAGTCAACATTTATTTGGAGCAAATTATGGGAGAATTATTACTATTATTATTACTTGAATACGAGTGGCATAGTGAGTCTATTGACAAAATGACTGATCCCAGAAGTACCAGATCCTTTTACCATTCTGAACGTCCATAGCATTGATCTGCATTTTTCTCATATTCTTGACAATAAAGTGTATCATACTGGAGGTAGCAAAAGAACATGAATCAATTTGTTTTCACGTCTGAAGAATGTCAGAGAATTCTTGAGCATCAACTTGACGGAGCAAAAAATAATGTTTTTCGGAAAGAGAAAAAAAACTCTCTTAAAACCTTTCCAGTCTTTTGTGCATAACGTTTTTAAAGACAATTTCGCTGAAAGAGGGACATGCTGATTCTGCAGACCATTAACTTTACAAAAGGTTATAGTCATAAAATGCAGAATATTTTTGTAGCTCACTGCTGGAAAGGAAGTCAGACTGTGGATATTTTCATTCACAAAAACTCTTTTATTTTTAGGTCTATGCCACACTTTCTGTTCAGTCTGATACATTTTCCCGGAGCTTTGAAGATTTCAAACTAGACTGAATTCCGCCAACATGTTTCCCCTTAGTTTCAGATTTTTAGCTACATTTGAGTTCTTTAATGACTCACTGCTGGGAAAACTGCAAAAGTTGTTTGTGTCTTGGGGTCAGGAAATCTCCAAAACTTATCCACAACAAATACATTTTATTACTCTGAAAATTCCCTCCAAGGACAAAGACAAGAGCGGGCATATCCATCCCTCCATGCATTATTAACCAGCATTACCACCTGCTCCTCCTGTGTTATGTAACGCGTGGCTTTCACATGGGTCGTCCCACTTCTGACCTGTAATTTATCTCTATCCCACCCTCTCCCCGCTGCCTCTCTCCCCCCTTCTCACCCCCTCGGCCTCTCTCCTCCTCTCTGCAGGCATCACCACGGTCCTAACCATGACCACGCTGAGCACAGTGGCGCGGAACTCTCTCCCGCGGGTGTCGTACGTGACGGCCATGGACCTCTTCGTCACCGTCTGTTTCCTATTCGTTTTCGCCGCCATGATCGAGTACGCCATGCTCAACTACTACGCCTACAATAACAGGCCGCCGCCCCGCATGCAGAGGATGGTAAGGCGATAGCGTGAGCTCTGCAAATCTGGGAGATGTGATTGCTTTGCCTGGAATGCTCCACAGTCTGGCTTTAATCTCGTCTGTGCCGTTATTCAAGGACAAAAACTTGAAAAACGCGCATTCTAACTGTGTGTGGGCTCTCAACAGATTTGACTTGTAGCTACGCCTGGTACCACCTTTGTAATGCCATGCTGTGGAACATTTCAGGCAACGCTATAACATCTCCAAGAAAACATCTGCACATGCATATAATAAGCCATACATGCAAAAAAAGTATTTTATTTTATTATTTCTTTCCATTATTGCTATTATTTTTTTTTTTTATAAATGTATTTTTTTTTTTTTCCTTTTTGTTTGATTAAGAATTGTTTCTTTTCTTTTTTTGTGTTCATGTGTCTTATTTTTTTATTGATCTGTTTTATTTTATTATTATGGTTTTATTTTATTATTATTATTATTATTATTATTATTATTATGGTTTTATTTTATTATTATTATTTATTTATTTTTATTTTTTATTATTATTATTATTATTATTATTATTATTGTTTTTTCTTCTTTTTAAAAAAAAAAACAGGTATCTATTGCGATTAAAATGTATTTTCAAGGATGGCCTGGGGCAAAGCGAGAAAGTAACAGCGCACAAATCATAAAGAAACATTTACACATTTAAAAGAGACATTTAAGAACAAATTAAAACCGACCTACATTGAAAAGCACAGACAATTTCCATGGGATTTTTTTTTCTTTCTTCTTCTTCTTTTTTTTTTTTCTTGAGCAAAAACCCATCGATGAGACCCTTTTACAAAAGGAGAGCAGCACAGAAGGCTGTACACAAATGTGACCTTTTTTTTGGTGGTCATTTGCATTGTTGTAGAGTCACAAAAATAATATTTCCATGTTAGGAAAAAGGCTCGATACTCAATATATCAGTTTCAGTCCCACAAAATTGATTGAATGTCATTTTCTTTTTTTCCTTTTTTATAATTTATCCTTTTCAACTTTTATCAAATATAAACAAAACAAACAACACGACACAGTGGGGGAACATACTCTCATAACTATCACGACTCATCCAAACAGTGTCTGAAATTGGTACATTTTCAAAATTTAGGTTCATTCATTCATTTTCTCCCGCTTGTTCCCATTAGAGGTCGCGGGTGACTGGAGCCTATCCCAGTGCCTTTGGGCCTGAGGCGGGGTACATCCTGGACAGTGGCCAGCTCGTCGCAGGGTTAACACAGAGCCATCAACACACAGACAATCGTTCACTCTCACATTCTGTCACTAGGGCCAATTTTACTGTTGCCACTTTACGGTAACGCGGGGAGGACGTGCAGACTCCGCCCAGAGAGATCATGTGATGTGATGGAATCGAACCCATGATCTCCTTCTTGGGAGGCGAAATTTAGGTTATTTGTTTTAATTTTTTCAATGTCAACTACAATTTCCTTTCCTTGATCGTTGGATAAGTTTTCGTAATGGCCTTCCTCGCTGCTCCACAGGTGTCCATGTATGCGCTTATTTAATATCACCATTAGGGATGTCAAGGTTATTAGGTTAATCGTTAATTGTGATTGCTTAGGTCAAAACAGAGACTAAAAAATGATAATTGTGACTTTTTAAAAATTAAATTGAAATGTTTTAACTAAATTAAGTATTCTTTAGTTCAATTAAAAAGAAATGTGACGATTTTAGAACCAGAATTAAGTCCTTTCTGCTCACCCTTTCCTCAATGAATCGTTATGAAAGTATGATTTCATAAAGCGGCTCACATATGGAGGAGCTGCAATGTGTTAAGAAAACAAAAAGGAAAGAACATTTTGGATTTTATTGTTGTTTTTTGTCATAATAAATCACAAATAATGGTTAAATCGCAATGTTTATTGATTTCAACAATTCCAAAACCATTCGGGAAACCTCGTAATTTTCTCCCATCTATACTTTTGTTCAAATGAGTAACTAGTTCTGTTAGTTTTGATTAGTATTTACTTTGAGTATTTAGTATTACTTTGTATTTCATCCCAAATTCAAGCTCAATCCAACACACAAGTCTACTGGAGACAAATTCTCTCTTTCTCTCTCTTTTTTTTGAAAACATTTTTTTAATGCTAGACTTGTCATGTTCTTTTTAATTGCCACTCCAGAATCCCCCATGTTCCCCCACTGACTCAGCGCTGTCCGTCTCCTCATTATTAGAAAACCGGACTTCATCTCTTCGGCTCAAACGCGGCGACTGAAGCTCAATAATTACCTCGCGTCGCACCCACCGGCTGCGTTTGGGCCTGGTGGTTCCGTAGGGAGGCCTCGGTCTCCCCCCCCCCCCCCCCCCTTCGCCGCACCTCCACGACTCTACTCGGGCTCCAAAGTGTCCCCCCCCCCCCCCCCCCACAACCCTGATATGAGAAAAGCAAATGACGATAATAAATCTGGAAATACTATTCCAATGAGTTTCTATCTCCGTGTTTTCCCCAGATTAGCTTCAAATACGGTTGTGCAGCCATTTTAATGATTTATCGCTTTTTAATTTGTCTTACCAAAACATCCATTTATCAAGCGGTCCATTTTAATAATGTTAATTGAATCTTGGAGTTGCTTACGAAGACGTGAGCAAATGAGTTGTTGATAGAGTGAGAGTGCGAATCCGTTTTTGTATCAACTGCCACGATAGCCTTCTTGGAGACGGAGAGACCGAGGAGGCCTGTGGTTCTGCTGCTGCGGTGGAGATAGCGAAGTCATTCACATATAATCAAGAGTATGTCATCCAATCAGAGACGTGGCTGGCTGAGAACCGCGTGGAAACAACTATACGTCGCCATCTCGGACAGTCTATCAGGCTTAGCAGCTCGCTCTGAAACGCGCCCTTCGCCCGCGGTTCGACAGTGGGTACAGGGCCTTTGGAGGGGAGAGAGTGCATTTGTTTGAACGGCGTGGAAGGTGAAGAGTTTCCTTGCTACATGTTCAAAAAGCCAGTTATAAACATGTTACGCTACGTTAAAACCGACTGCACAGAGTCGTTTATGTTTTGGTCGCAACGTAATCTTGGCTGTTTTGCAACAATTACGAGACTCAATTTGTCATTATTAGAAAATGAAGTATGAACCAACGTGATGAGACTGTCCATTACGGTTTGCGTGGGCAAGACGTCTTACTAAAGTCAATTAATTGCGGAGTATGAAAATTCCCAATAGCTTTCTGAAACATTCGTCTACGTCGCCAATTTAACTCTCGCGCGCGCGAAAATAAAGGAACACCGCGGGCACTTTGTAAAACCACGAAAAAATTATGATTATTACTATTCGCCGCGCTGAAAGTTTAACTCGGCGGGATAATGAGGTCCCAATCAGGCCTGTTAATCTACACCCACACATGCGGCACCGAGCTTCAATTAGCACAAAATGTTATGTCATTCACTCAAGGGCCGCTCATAATAGAACTATCGAGGGTCAACGGAATCAGGCTCAAATGCTCGCCAAATGACTGGATTGGAGTATTTCTAAAGAACTGATTAAAAAAAAGGAGATGCTACAGTTTTATTTGGGGATAATTATCTAAGAGTTTGATGCAGTACGAGGGAACGGACAGCTTGTAATGCAAGAGCGACATTTTTACAAATCTCACATATCATAATCGGATATTTCCTGGTGCATTAGATCGACTTTTTGATAAATTTACAGTTGTACACTTGTATATGTAAATAAAGAATTTCCTCAGCAACAAATTGAAAGAATTGATAAACAGGATGGATAACTTTGGCAGGGGCTGGAGGGTAATTTATGCCAAAGCGCCGGCCCCCAAATGTGCAGAGGACGCCATTACAGTAATGTAAAGTAGTTCAATGTGACCTTTACAACAACAACAACGAATTTTCTTTTTTTGGGGTTGTCTTTGTCATTAAATGAAGCCGTAATTAATACATTTTAAAAAGATTAATCAGATTGAAAATTAGAGACCCTTTCCTGGTCCACGTGTGCTTTTTAAAGAGTTTAGATTGCGTCCTAAATCAACTTTCCACCTTCTAATATCATCAAAAATGGTATCTGTTTATTATAGCAGCCTGTACAATGTTTACTGGTATTGAAAATGAACATGACGTGATGATGATAAAATAGTTTTGAGTCTGTTGTACATGACAGCAGGCGAAATCCCTCATTTCAGTCCAAGAAAGACCCGGAAATTATTGTGTTATTTTGTGATTTATTAAACAGTCAATTCTGCTAACAGCCTTTTTTAACAGAGCATTTGTGATCATTTCTCTTTATTTTTTAAAAGATTTCGTGCACATGGGCTTTAATGACAGGAAAAGTAGTGTGAAATGGGGGATGGGAGAGAAGGGAGGACATGCAGCAAACCGTCTGAGTCAGGAATCGAACCCGCAACACTGCGGCCGGCTTAATTAATATATTGATAATTATTAGAATCACCAATTACACAATCTTAATACAGAATTTCGAATCATTGTGAAAGGATGGTTAAATCCCTCTCCAAATGAAAATGCAGAAATACATTTGTAGCTCGGTCTTTGTGAGGCTTGAGTCACTTCTAGTCCGTTTGGTTGCAGAAATTCCTTTTTGCCAATCCGGTAAAAGGCTCTGGTTTTCTTCTGCACACCATCGTTTCAACATCTCAGTGCGCAAAAATAATCCTTCGATCTGAAACCTCGATAAAGGATGATCATTTCTGCCGACGCCGTTAGTTTCAATTTCCTGCCACCATCACTGCCAGTAGGGGGGGGGGGGTGTGGGATGCTGGGATAGCGCGACGACACTTTGCAGGAGCTCCGTAGCTAATCTCTACACGCATAGCTAAGACCTAAAATAAGGTGACGCGTGTTTTCTTTTTGGATACTGAGCCGTAACTCAACTATACAAATATAGCTTGTCGTGTGAAGAGGAAGAATTATGTATTCGATTGTTTCCCCAGTCTGTAAAAACAAATATCAACGTGATTTTGTTTTGTTCATACTGCTTTTGTTTGTCTTTGCTCCAGGCCTACTCCTCCTTCAACATGAGCCGCGCCCCCCGGACCATGATGCCGATGGGGAACTCCCTGTTTTGGCACGACTACGACGACAACTGTTTTTACGAGTGCTTGGACGGGAAGGACTGCAAGAGCTTCTTCTGCTGCTACGAGGAGTGCAAGGAGGGCGGCTGGCGGAGGGGCCGGATCCACGTCAACATCCGCGAGCTGGATTCCTACTCCCGGGTTTTCTTTCCCACCTCTTTTCTGCTTTTTAACATTGTCTACTGGGTCAGCTACCTCTACCTCTAGTTGGCGGATTTGAATGACTAAACCCCGCCTACTCACTTTGCACCGCGGCTTGTGATTGGATGTTCGGAGGGATCGCACCTGAAAGGAAAGGACCTGCTGCCTTATAAGGATTGCGAGAGAAAAAAACCTTGGTGCACAATGTGTTTCGGCAAAGAAGACGTTTCTGGATGGACACATTTTTTTGGGGAGAGGTTTTGCCGACCCTTTGCTCGGGAAATTGTCGAACATGCACCCCCAGTGCCTTAAAGGGTGCGGCAGGCCGAGAGACACAGCTTTAGATTTTCCGCCATTTTATTTATTACCTCATCCATCACAGACAGCGCCGCATGCTGAGAGCTGTTTATTTGGAAACGCTCTTGCCATTTATGTTGTAGCATTTTAGCTCTTAGCAAACATCGTCCAGTGTTTAGTTGTAATAGCCTATCTTTTTTTATTGGATTTTGAATTCATAGTGCTTTAAAGGGGCATTACTGAAGTGTTTCTGGTGGAGGGGCCGCCACTTTCTTGTCTCCATGGAGATACAAACTCTTTGCCAGGAATGTTCCATGGTATGGTGTTAAAAAGGGCCTTGACCCAATTTTTTGCATGTAATATAGTAAAACCTGTTTTGCCCCAGTATATATATTGTAAACGCATATATATGGGTGAAAATGAAACCACAGCACTTTCTCTGCATCTAATTATAAAGAGCTGTTAGCATGCTAATGTTTGTTAGCTTTACCGTGAGAGCAAATCGTGGTGAATATTGAGGATGCTCAGAAGGCATTAAGGTAAGTGAGCAATACATTTGGACTGCTGTAAACAGTTGAAAATGAACTTGTTCTGTTTTTCACGTTTTCAGCAGGTACAGAGCCTCTCAGTTTAATGCCATACTGTGAAACATTCCAGGCAAAAACTCTCTTGGAGACGTTAGGTGCCGGACCCTCCGCCAGAAAAGTTACATAACGCACCTTTACGTACAGATTACACAAAATGTTTACAATAGATGCCAAGAAAATGTGGGTCTTTTTATAATAACTGCTGGGTACCATTCATATGCATTCATTGCTCTACTGCTGCATATGTATACAAAGCTAATGCTAACACGCTACCGGGCAAAGGAAGGTTACATTACTTTACATAATTTCTTTTGTTAGATATGGCCATGTAAAGCTGCTTGTGTTAATGTGGTAATATGCTGTTGTTTGTGGGGGTAATGATATTAAAAAAAGGTACAAAGCCCAAGATCCCTATACGAAACTTCAGCCATAGCCGTTTGTATACATGCTATGATAAAAGCTGCCATAGTCCATTTGGGGCAATAGTTAAGCTGGATACTGATGATGTGTCATAGAGCAAGACATTTCACTTAATGTCTGTCGTGCGATTGCTATGGGACTGTTAAGTGATACTTCCGGATCCAGTGGAATTAATAACTCAGTCACAATAATGGCACGTTGGCTCCAGGACTATGAAAACAGAGTTGATTTGAAATGTTTGACGGCACAAAACAATAATTTGATCACGTATTATTCATGTAATGTTATTTTTATCCACTGGCGTGTTTTAGTTCATCAGAAGGTTTAGAATAAAAGTTCCGATTTCAGCTGTTTGGGTTAGCAGTCCCATAGACATCTATTTACAATGGTTAGCTTCTGTGCTAATGTGTATTCCTACCCAAACGGAAAATCCTATGATTCAACAATAGAAACGAGAATTTATATTGAAAACCAATAGCTAGTTGCACAAATTCATCTGTTTCAACGCTAATACTTGTTGCCACTCAAAAACCGTGAAGCACACAAATCATACATATTTATATGTTGCATTCACGTCCAAACTGGCTGTGATGAAAAATGGATTTGCGATGTCCTGCTAGCGCGCGGGACGAGCCATCGCAGGTGCTGTAAAATAGGTCATTTTTTTTGTTGCGAACCACTCATGTAAACTCTTCAAATATGGATGACGCCTGTTTTGGACTGTGTCGGAGCCCCACTGCCCCTCCTTAAAACATGTAAAATTAATGCCATAACACGGAGGGACATGGACACTCTAAAAAAACGGGACACTGGAGAGTATTTTGGTTACTGTTTTATTGTGTTTTTGCAGTCATTTGTAGGACAGCCACTATATCCTGATCCACACACTTTTCCTTGTATTTCTATGTCAAGAAGAAAGCTTTTTTGTCAGATGTATCTAATTAACGTTTCTATTTTCATAATATGGAATGTATGTATGGCTTGTAGCTAGGCCCGACCCGCTCCTGTGCTAGTTCAGTCAGTCCACGAAGCACCTGAAGACGTCTCCTATCTCGATCTTTCTAATTAGCATGTCTGTGGCCTCTGGTGGAGCTAGCGATGGGCTGCTAGCATTAGGGAGCAATGATTTAATCTGTGAAAAATGTGACGTTCAGCCAAGATCTGAAATCCCCCCTTCGTGAGCTGACTGGATTGGACAGAGTTTTGGCCCCACACTGCAGTAGATGCTCCGTTTCACCTGATTTTTCTACTACACTTTATAAGTGTCTTAGTCCTTTGAGGTACTTCAATACAGGCAAGAATCACTATTTTCTACGTCCTACTGAACTCCACCTGTGTATGAGTCCAACAGGGACCCGTGGTTTGATTTATCACTTTGGGGAACAAAAGAGTGCTAAGCCTGGATCAGAATGCACCAGTCACACATCAGACACAACTTTTCATGAAAAGTTAAGGCCATCGCCATAGAAACTAACATTCAGTACTATTCTGTATTTTGAAAGGTAAAAAGTCCTCACAATGGAGTCCACCGCAGGAGAAAAGTAATGACTGAATCCCATGAATATGTGAATCATGCTTTAATGTAAATTTGTACAGAATGAAGCCACAACAAAGCCTAAGCCGGATCAGTTGTCATTTGATACAGCTTATTTGTCAAATTGTAAGTTAGTCATTATCATATTTTCAATCACATTATGACTATCAAGGCTTCAAGTGAAGATATACTGTGTTCTTCAGTTTTTAGCTGTCAATGGTCATAATGCTATGGCTGATCTGGTCCTGGATTAGCACTCCGGGGTCAAATATTTTATGAGGATTGGGATCTAGAGTCAAAATAGTATCTTTTTACTAGTGTGTGGTACATTGCTTATATAAATAAACTGTTTTGGTCAAACGCTATTGTCTTGTATTTTCTAAGTATTTCCCGTACAGTTTTCAATCAGATGCCCTTGCATTCATTCAGGCTTGGGACTGTTACAATAGTTAATGCTTGGATTTAGATTTTTTATGAACAATATTGATATTAAAATTAAAATTGATTAACTCTATAGTAGACTGGAAAGCAATCTTTTATCTGTTTTATCAGTAAACAAAAATAACCAATAAGCAATTGACACCTTTGAGATAATTAAGTATAAAGTTTGTCTCTTTGTGCTTGTCCCAATTTCAGATAAAATACTATGGTGGAGCATCTGGTTTAAAAGTTTGCAAAAATCGCCATTTTATTGGGTTGGTGCTAACGCGCCCTCAGTCCTTTTCTTATCTGGGCTTGGTGGTATATTTATTTGTAATGAAAAACTAAACAGATGGCAACAGAATGGACCTGGCCACTGCTGTGCATCACCAGTGCAAATTAACAACATTCTCATTCAACTTTGCAGCTTTGCAGCTTGCACACTCAAGATGATATTCCCCAAATTTGACTTTGATCGGGCCATCGCTCCAGGAGGAGTTTGTTAAAGTGGGAAGTGTTAAAATGTGGAAATGTCAGGAGATTTGCGATTTTCCAATTGGGATAACAATGGACGTTTCTGTCATCGCTACTGCAACGGCATAAGCAATTTGGCATGGATCTGAGTGGCATTTTTGATCGGGAAAAATGTTGTCAACATTTTGGAAGAACTAATTTTTTTGAATTTCATATAAAATGTAATTTCACTCTGTAGGGGGCGCTATTCGCCTTTTCTTTCTTTCTTTTTTTAAATCTTTTTTTTTTTAAAAATGTTTTTACAATGAGCAGGTCCAAGATTGAAAGTTTAACTGATTTAATTGAAATGAGAAACATTTTTACGACGAGTGCGTTAGTGTTTGGAAGTGGGCAAGCACTTCGCGCTCGATTTTGTGCACACTTTCACAGCCTTGCAGAGTTGATAGGCTTCTTGTGAGCTTGTGGCGCTCGGGCCTAATAATACATCCCCAGTATCTCCATATGCCACTCCCTCCTTGACTTAAGGCAGGGGTGTCCAACATTTTTTCACAGAGGGCGACAGACAACCCGACAATGAAGTGAATCATTCAGAATTTTGCATTTGACATAGTTTCGATGGGCCTCCACACCTTTAATAAGACTTGGAACATTAATATTAGGTTGGTATAACATCATAATGCTTGAATTCTTCCAATTTTACAGTAAACCAACTAAGTTTGGACCAACTTAGCAGGAAGCCGGAGGGCCATCAAAAATTGGTCTGAGGGCCGCATTTGGCCCCCGGGCCGTAGTTTGGACATGCCTGCCTTAAGGTAAAAGAATACCCTGTGCCACGATGCTTGATGTTTTTACACTGCACATAATTCTTTCAACTTTCAGCTGGAAACAGCCTTGTCCAATCTGCACCTAAATATGTTGTATTATTTTTATTTAATCAACTAGTTTTTAAATATTGTGCCCAGAATCGTGAGCACTCAAATGAAACATGCTGTTAATGAAACAACATGCCGTACCGTTGCTGTAGCAATCCCTAGCTCTATTGGGACAGAGAATAATAATTTAATTTTTTGTTTTGTTGTTGTGTATATTCATGCAGATAGTGTGTCAGGATTCAGTGTCATAAATACCAAGATTCTTGAAGATTTCCTTCTTTAGACTCGCTTTCTCTCTTTCTCTCGTTCTCTCTCTCTCTCTTCTTTTTATTATTATTTCTTTGTATTTCTTTTTTACGCTATAGTGTAAAACACATACTTTGGAGACATACAGCTGCCAACCGCCATTAAAACACAACAGCAACAACAACAACAACATCATCTTCCTGGAAATGAAAGGCATTGTATCCTTGAAGCTATTGTTTGCTGAATGTGTGTTTTTGTTACTGTGTGTACTTGCACAAGTTTGCTCACAAGGACCAGTATACATAGACTAAATGAATACATGCAAATAACAAAGACTAAAGTTTACACTTAGTGGTATAACTAAAACTATGCCAACTTGATATTATTAAGCAAGTGGAAAAATGGGTAGTGATGAAAGTTATTTTGGAAAGTAGCCATTCCAAAGCAACCATTCCAAAACAATGTTTTATTTGAACTAAAGCACATTTTCCTTTCTGAAATAAGTAACCCTGTGTTTTCTTTACATATAAGGTTCCTTTTAGTGCAGCTGAAGGATTTCTGTGGTGAATTCCTGAAGAAGAAACTGAGTCCAACCAATTGCGTCGCCGTGCACAGCCTGGCACACATGTACACTTTGGACCAGCTGGCTTTACGGGCGGCTAACGTGATCCGACATAACTTTCATAAGGTTATCCAAGACGAGGAGCTCCCGTTCCACCTAGTCCGAGACTGGCTTTCGGACGCAGAGATAGCGGTCGATTCAGAGGAGGTTCTGTTCAAAGCTGAAATGGGTGCAGGAAAATTCAGAAGAGAGGAGTCGGCATTTCGAAGAGCTTTTCCGACTTCTGAGTCTGCCGCGCAGATAAAGCCCACGTACTTGACGAGAGTGGTGAAAAACGAGCAGCTCGTAGCGTCCAATGAAGTATGCTTGAGGCTGGTGTCCAAGGTGGTTGAGTGGCACGTGATCCGGTTTGATCATCTTAAATCGGCCGACATGGAGCTGTGGTCGTTGCTCGTCGCGCATGGCGTCGTTCCGACCTCGCTTTCATCAGAACATGGACGTTACAATGGTGGTTGGGGGAATTTCTGAAGGAGGGCACTATTTGAGCGAACGCATCGGCTATTTCAATTTATACGAAGACCGGTGGGTCAACTTGCCGCACATACACAGTCACTTGAACAGGCACTCAATCGCTGCATCCAAATCACACGTGTACGTCGCCGGGTCGATGGATCCCAAGTTCGCAAAGACGGTGGAAAGGTACAACCCGGAGCGCAACATGTGGAAGCAGCTTAGCGAGTTGACCACTCATAAGTATTCATTTGGCCTCAAGTGCAAAGTCGGCGGCCACGGGAACTTCAGCCCTGAGTATAAAGATGTAAGTGTCTACAAACAAGAGCAAGACAAGTGGCACGATTTAGAATCTGCGCCAAAAATATTGCGTGGAAGACCGGTTTGTTTACGTTACCAGTCAACAGAGAAAAAAAATCAATAAATATCACAAAGACATGACAGAAATCAAAAAGTGGTTTAAGACATAAAAGAGAAGAGTGCAAAGAAAATCATTTCAGTCATATGCACGGCTAAAAAAAACGTTTTAGTTTAGATTTGAACATTGTCAGAGTAGAGGCCTGTCTCACATCTTCAGGACGACTGCTGCTTCAGGGCTTCATGTGCTCTTTTGCAGCTGTGCTTTGTACGGCCTTATGGAACTCATAGGCCTCTCCACCAGCTTGTGGCACTCGGGCCTAATAAACTATAATAATAATATCTTAAGTTAAAAAAATATATCCGTTGCCACATATTATACATCATTTGAAAGGTTCTGAGCTTCCCCACGTCGCCGTGGGGTGGAATTTTCATTATATTCACCATCCCGTCAGGCATGTCATTTATTTTAGCAGTTCGAAGTATGGCCAATGCCAGCGGCTCTTGAGCACAGCTCAATGCCAGGGGGGTTTTTACAGTTTTTGGAGGGCATGCAGCGCTTCGTGCTGCTCTTGATGACCTTCGGCATCGTTGCAGAATAAATAGGCCATATGCCCTGCTGGGGCTTGGGCCTATTGTGACACTCGGGCCTAATAAATAACAAATATTTTTAGCAAAAACAATATACTATTGCCACGGCAACAACATATTAGACATAATTTGAAAGCTCTGAGCTTTCCCCACGTCACCGTGGGGTGGAATTGTCATTCACCATCCCATCGGGCTTGCCCACTCGCTCCCCATTGACTTCCATTCATTTTAGTAGTTATAAGTATGGGTACAGCTCGATGCCAGGAATGTTTTTAGTGTGTTTGGAGGACATGCAGCTTCACGCTGCTTTTGTCAACAATGAGTGAATGGGCGATGTTGAATTGTCAACTCATTGTTGACTATTTTCTCATAGCAGGAGTAAGTATGCATGCTTTTTTACTGGTTATTGCAAAGGGAGATTGGATGATAGCCAAGGCAAATTGCCACTGGCAGAGGGGTACCTTCGGCCATGCTGGGGCTCGGGCCTAATAAAATCACTGCACCTGTACACAATGATTTACAGTGAGAAAGCAAGCTTTCCCCATAATACAAGGCAAATTATAGGCCTATAATATAAGCGACATTCGTCCCCAGGGCTGTGCATGTGTTACAATCAGGCCCAATCCAAATCTAAAATGTCATTGCTGCACCTGTAAATGTATCCAAAAATAGAGCAGCAACAAAACTGCAGGAGCAAGCAAGGAACATGATAAGGGTGAGAGAGGGAGAGAGAGAAGAGAAAGACTGGAAAAAGATGGGAGAGAAGAGCTCAAGACTAAGGGAAAGACAGCGAGAAAGAGAAAAGAAAGAGGGGAGAGGAAAGAGAAGAGAAATAAAGAGGAAACAGGAGTGAGCGAGGGGGGGAAAGGGAGGGAGGGGTAAAGAGAGAGAAAGAAAAGAAAGAGGGGAGAGAAGGAGAGCGAGAGAGAAAGAGGGGAGAGAGGAGCAGGCGAGGAAAATAGTGAGTGAGAGGTAGAAAGAGTAGGAGGGAAGAGAGGGAAGAGGGAGAGAGTAGACCTCAAGAGGAGTGAGAAGAAAAGAAGGAGAGGAGAAAAAATGTATATAAAGAGGAGAGAGAGGAGTGAAAGCCAAAAACGGAGCGAGGGTAAAAAGAGAGGAAGAAAAAAAAGAGTGTTGAGCGAAAGGAAGAGAAGAGCGATGAGGCAAGGAAAGCTTGTAGAGAGGGAGCGAGAGAAAAGAGCTAGAAAGGAAAGGTACGAAAGAGAGAGAAAAAGAAAGAAGGCGAGAAGAGAGAGCGAGAGAATGGTGAGTTAAAACTAGAGAGCGTGAGACGAAAAGGAGAGAGGAAATCACTTATGCGTTCGAAATTGAGCTGTCAGAAACTTGCTCGGGCTGAAACTGTCAGCTTTGCGCACAGTGATGGTTGCTGGCCCCCTCTTGAGACCCTCCCCGGCCCTGCCGTTTTGAGGAGCACATTTCCCCGACACCACGGGTGCTCATGCATGACCGCTCTATGAGGCTGTGCTGTGGCAAGGAGCGCAGGAGATCATTCGGAGCTCTGAGAACGTGCACAGCTAAACAGACCTCCTCGGGTTCCCCCTTTTTTCACAATGCGTCTTGGTTTGCAGGGTCCGACGCAGGTACAATTTGTTCTCTTTTGTCGCAATACATGTTGAAGCTCTATACAACAACCGGTCTCTACACCGATACTCGGAAAAGCAAAAAGTGTCAGGATTGAGAGATTTCACAGTGAAACATGAGATGTCAAGAAGAAAAAATGTGTAGTTAAAAAGAATGTCCAATATCCATCCAAGAATATAAAGGGACACGCAAATAAAAAAAATTGCGGGTACTACGAAAATAAACTCAGAATTTAAAGAGAATATAATTTGTTCTCGTTAAATTAGAGTTTATTCTCGTAGTACCCTTTTACTCCGTCTATCCCATGACAATGTTTTTATGCGAAGATTATTTGAGATTATATAAAAATTAAAATAAAAACATGACAGAGGTGTAATCTAATGTGCTTTCAATTGCAATGTTGAAGTCTACATATTGATGCATGTGTGATACGAGCTAAAACTGACCCCAAAAATCACATAATGTATATTGTATGCACAAGTAGGTTTGGGCTAAAATGTCTCAATATCTATATGTTGTCATATTCAATTTGGAGATACAGTATTATTTTCCCTCCATCCATCTTCTTAAGAAAGGAAACTTGTTTATGCTATACATTATTCACTGTTTTGATTAAATTGGGGCATGATGTGGTTTAACATACTGACATGCTGTTACAATGTTTTTGTTCTTACACAACTAATGATATAATCAGAGAATATGTTAGTTTTATTCCAAAATGAATTAAATTTATTATTTGCCTCATAAGCTTACAAACAATACCCCAAAATGACAAAGTGAAAGAAGGTTGCTTGATTTCTTTGCAAATGTATTAAAAATAAAAAAAATAAAAAAGCGCATGTATTAAAATATTCACATGGTGTTTGCCATGGCACTCAAAACACTGATCATCCTTGAGATGATTGTAAATTCAGTTGACTGGACATGATTTGGAAAAGCACACACCTGTCTACATAAGGTCCCACAGTTAGTAGTGCATGTCAGAGCACAAACCAAGCCATGAAGTCCAAGGGATTGTCTGTAGACCTCCAAGACAGGATTTAATCAAGGCACAGATCTGGGGAAGGGACAGAAAAATGTCTGGCAGCATTGAAGGGTCCTATGAGCACAGTGGGCTCCATCATCTGTAAATGGAAAAAGTTTGGAACCTCCAAGACTCTCCCTAGAGCTGGCTGCCCGGCCAAACTGAGCAATCGGGGGATAAGGGCCTTAGGGGTCTAACGCGATGGTCACTCTGACAGCTCTCCATTGTGTCTCTGCGGAGAGAGCAAAACCTCCCAAAAGAACAACCATCTCTGCAGACACCAATCAGACCAGTGTCTGGGTTGAGTGGCCAGACCAAAGCCACTCCTCAGTTAAATGCCCATGACAGCCACTGAGAAACTACATTCTCTGATCTGATGAAACAAAGATGGAGCTTCTTGACTTGAATAACCAGCGTCATGTCTGGAGGAAACCAGGCACTCATCACCTGGCCAGTACCATCCCCACAGTGAAGCATGGTAACGGCAGCATCAGGCAGTGGGGCTGTTTTTCAGTGGCAGGAACTGGGAAACTAGTCTGGATCAATGGAAAGATGAATGCAGCAGTGTACAGAGACAGCGTTGATGAAAGCCTAGTCCAGAGCACTCTGGAACTCAGACTGGGGCGAAGGTTCTTCCAACAAGACAATTTCCCTAAGCACACAGCCACGATAACAAAGGGGTGACTACCAGACTCAGTTTGAGGTTCAGAAATTCTTTATGACAAGTAAAACAACAAGGCCTGTTACATCGCCCAGATTGGCATAACCAGGACCACATTCTGGAGCCAGGCTTGGGTCTTTCCTCAAGGGGGCGTATATTACTGTATACTGACCGAGCACTCTAAGCCTGATAGTTCAGGGCGGGCATCAGGAGTCAAATCTATTCCAGAATTTGCTAATTACTATACGTTAGGGATGCCAAACCACTATGAAAATGTGATCTAATACCATCTTAAGTTATCATTTGTCATCAGTTAAAAGCACATGAATTAGCACACAAGCCAACAACCCTTCTCTTACATCATCGTTAGAGGACAAAGTTGAAGGGCATATTGCCTCTGGGGACGCTGTACAATGGTGCCTGACATTGAGTCTTAGATGGCCTTGTTACCTACATGTTACATATAGGCACGAGACATGTTTTATTCATCTAAATAAATGGCAAAGGGGTCTATGCGTGCTGCCATCAATCTCCTCCATGGCAGGTACAACCCCCATCTGTCAATCAAAGCTGGCACGTACCAATTAGGCAAACTTCAAGCCGTGCAATTTACAGAATTAAAATGCACCTGGATTCATCGTTGTAGTAGATGGATTAGCATCACGCCTGAAGGTTGTCATCTAGAAGAAAGTTTGAAGAGTTATAAGAAATGCACTTAACGTGACAGGTTTTTATGCTTTTCTAATTTTGACTTGATTTGGTGTATTTATACCTGTTGTAAATGAATGAATGGAATGAAAAAGTATGGATTACTGAGTAACTGTGCTCCTCCACAGTTCTGACCGGAAACTTGGTCTAGTGGTGTCACCTGTCACCTTAATGTCATACTGTGGAACATTCCAGACTAAAAAAATAACATCAGGGAGACGGTGGTTAGCTACTCCTGCCACAGCTGCCCTGGGACTGGCTTGCAGAATCGTGGCAGCCAAATCTGTGTTTCCAATGCCTCTCCAACCAACAACAAAATATCCTTTTTCCACTACTGAGACTAAAGAGCCGGTTCTGTGCTCTGCTAGTTCGGTTTTCCACCAAACAAGGGCTGGTGTCTGTTGCCATAGCAATGCAGTGTTTACTAGCTAACATTTAGCTTTGTTGTGATAATTTTTTTCCTATGTCTAATGTTTGGCCCATGAGAATTGGGACAGTCCGCACTTCAGAGCGCAGTTAAATTAATCACAAACTCACCGCTCACTTTAGTTTGGATCATTTGCTGAATTGGCCACAAACAAACGAGAACAGACTTAACGTTTATACAGTGTTGTTAACTGAACAGTCGCACATTTATTTAAATATAATCAGTTTAACTGTTCCCATTGCTTCCTGTTAGCTCCCGCTGCCAAGTTGCAGAGGCAGAAGGTGCTGCGCCCATTGAAAACAATAGAAAGAGGCATTGTGGGGGGTGTACAGTACAGATTTGAAGTCCACATCGCTCCACACTTGCAGGAAGTGCAGCGAGAAGCCCGTGGAGAAGTGCGGCTCAAATATTGTAGAAATTGGAACATCCTGCTCACTTCAGCGGCTTGTCGTGAACGAGCATTTGAAGTGCGCAAGTGCGAGTATTGGGAAAGGGCCTTTGTTGTATTCCAGCTAAAACTGACTTTGTTTTGAATTCTTCACTTTTCTCTTCATTATTGACTTTTTTTTTGGAGTGGAAACCTGCAGACTCGGTTCTGAAATGGGTCCCGGCTCAGAACCAGCACTGGCTTGGGGGGATAGTAGTATCACACTGCATTCATACGATGGCAAGTCGTAGTGGATGCAACAAAATGTACTTGTTGGCCAGATTTGAAGTGCCAACCTGAGACCCATCCTCCACCACCACCAGACCACGGCCCCCCAATAAAATAATGACCAAAATAGGGCCACTTATGATACCCATTTGCACACCAGTGGTCATAATAAAATGGCTCATCAACACTGTATAAATATATCCAATAATAAGAGAACTCTTGTCACATTTCCCCCACACAGATAATATTGCAGTTACTTCCACTTTCCGACAGCCTTTTATGTTAAACTATGTCCAGGATTTGCTGAGGTAGCTTTATGGAAATTGATCTTCTGGAACTGTACACATTTCCATATTCCAGCATCGTCCTGAATCGTGTGCACCATTTTGGCTCACAATATTCACATTACAAAACATTGCGGTTGAACTCAGCTCTGTCGATCTTGGCGAAGTCTCAGAATCCACTCACAAACCAGACTAACCCGACCTTTGGAGTTATTAAAATGACTAAAATAGTTGATGATTATGTTTCTGTATATGCTTTGCCTCTCGCAGGAGAAGAGCAAAGAATCATCCCCGAGTTTACCGAGGCGGAGACAGACGCGCAGCCACTTATTTCAGCTTCAACTTCCATCGACATCGGAGCATTTTGAGTGGCTTAAAAATGTGAAGAAATGGCAGCTAAAGCTTAAGTTTTCTACTCATTTCATTCATCTAGACGTCCAATAGATGCATTGCTTTGCCAGTAATGCACCACAGTATGGCATTAATCTTACCTATCGCCACGGGGACAAGCAGGTGACATGACGTGGACAAGTTACTGTGAAGACCAGCACACTCACGGTAAGAATAGACGCAGCTGTAATAACATGTATTTCATGCTAGCGCCATACATTTAATGCTGTATTGTGGAATTTTCCAAGCAAAGCGAGAACATCTCCGGGGAGACATGCAGGACAGATCGTGCAGTGCTCATTTTACAAGTCAAAGCTAGCAGTTGAGCCGTTTGCTTTCAAAATTTTGATGGAAATTAGAAACTAAATTTGAGCAGTCGCTTGAATCATGCTAACTCAAGCGCGCTAAAACCATTGAACAAAACGGCAAGCTAGCAACTCAGTAAGGTAAACATCAGCGAAATTGTCTTTCCACGCAGCCTGGATAAACAGTCACGAAATGCACACACACAAAAGCCAAACCGGAAACACTTCACTCTCTAAGAGTGTGTCGTCCCCTCTCCACAAGCTGCTGAGGTCAAAGTGCGCCATCGGATCTGTCCTTGCGAAAACGCTGATGTCATTATCCGATTTTTACTCTCGCTTTTTCCCCTGAAAGGTTTTCGCTGCAGCCGGAGCCCCGTGCGTGCTGGCGCCGCGTGCTTTGTTGGATCTTCTATAAAGACGAGCTCCATTACAAGCTAATTTATGACACGGGGGCTTTTTAACAGGATAGACTTCTGTTTTAGATGGCGCCCAGTGTGAGAAATCGGCTCAACTTGACAGGCAAATGGTTGAAAAGTGGTTTGGATTAGACGGTAGGAGACATGCTAGGCTGACAGGGGCCTCCACTGCGACTGGAGCAAACCAGCTGGCAGCTTTAGACCCCACACTTTCAGATTCTGGTGGTCAAAATGAATTGAATGGAAATGAATTGTTCTTTTTTCATTCTAAATACAATTAAGGTCCTTCATTACGCTGAATTTACTTTTTAAGCTTATAAATACTATTGTTTCACACAATGTTTCATACATGCCGTTTGGTGTCACACTCTTCAGATCTGAAAATGCTCTGTTTCACCTTGTGACATCATTAGGTGGCATAAGCCTTTATATGCATGTTCCCAGACCATTTCACAAAAATGCCCAAGTTTTTAAACCAGCAGCTATTGTTCTTAGCCTAAATTAAACTGCTGAATTGAGTCGCATTATGCAACCTGGAGATGTTGTCAGGAATGTTCCACTGTGTAGCTTTAGCAGTCATTTCACTAGACGCGTTTTTTATTGCGCAAAAATACCTTGGAAAAACACGCAGTCTGACTCTCCACAGCTCTGACCTGTAACTTGACCCGGCGGTATCAGCTGAGATAGGCAGTTTAATGGCGAAGCAATAATATCCCCCACGGAGAAAGTTACATAGTGCGCCTTTAAAACTCAGTTACAGCAATAATCCCATTTCGGATTCAGAGAAATGATTGCGGTATTTCGCTCTCCGGTCCGAACAAGTCCGAGCAAGTCTCATCGTGCAGGTCTGTGCTCAGCTGCGCTCCGCTCCAGCCAGTTTCTTTTACCATTTTTTTCCCCCCCCAATTCTTTTCTTGCCAGCTGCGAGGAGAATTTGGGCCAAGTAATTATCTCCCGGTGGCACTTCAGTGATATCGCTGGACTATAAAATGGACCTCCTCTTAAGAGTCCGCACGCACAAAAGACAATTTACTCTTGGCTCTAATGGCTTTATCTGCAGACTACCTACAGCCGGCCACATTTGCATTCATCTCCAAAACCACACTTTTATATTAGATACTGGTGTGCACATTAAGACAAACACTACTTTATTTGACTTACTCATTCGTTTTAATATCACTGTAACATTTGAAATGAACATGAGCTGATATTTTCAGCTGATACCGATATGCGATTTTGGCTTAAAATCATGGAACGGAAGTAAAGTTTTTGTTAGACATTATGTTATCAGTTACTTGCTTTGAGCCTGTGAACACCTCTGAAAAAAAGTATATTCAGGCAAACTGTACCGAAAGTATATATGAAAACTTATTACCAATTCATGCACATCTTTAATTGTCCAAACAGAGGGACATTTCAGTGTGGCGTGTACAAGAACGACAACCAAAATCCAGATCATTTTCAAATGAATTTAAAACTAACCGTTTGACTAGATTATGTGAAAATATAAATAACACTGATAATAAAAAGCCGAACCCTAATTGCAACAACAACAAAAATAGTACAGCTGAACATTATAGCTGAATGGAAGTTTGTTGGTGAGTATTTTAGAGTAAAGTTTGGCTAAGTTTTTTATTGATACGTAATTCCTATGTACTTACACAATAATTAAGAAGTACTAGCTGCAGTAGTCCCTAATACAGCTGTACTCCCGAGGTAATTCCTTGGTATTCTACTGTACTAGTTGGTATTCCTAATAATTCACTAACCTTCATTTTAAGCATAATTAAGAGTGTAGTGGTGGTAATGGGTTCAAATGCCATTGCACCTCCGTTTTAACCAAATGTTGTGGTTTTGCCTTGTTAATAACTAGCCATTATTGCACAGTAGATTGCATGTTTAACTACTATACAAGCCGTACGTGCCCCAATCTTCATTTATTATTGTTTGGATGTATAAATATCATCTGAAACCCAGCAGCCATATGTGCTTCTTGTCTCAAACTGAATCGTCAAATTTTTAGAAGGGCGGCAAAAATATAAAAGTTTAGAAAATAACCGCCGTACTCCAGCGCTCGACTGCCATTTTCTTCTTCCCCTGCAAGGCCCAATTGAATCCATATTCCCAATGAGCACACATCAAACTCAATACCCTTTTATTCTCTCCAAGCATCTGTTCTCTGTCAATAACCGGCGGGTGAATCGGCGTTGTTTGTGAATGGCTGCTTTATGCTGGGCACTTCACTGCAATTTCAATACGACAAATCGCACCTTGTAAAATAGATCTCTTGAAAAGGGGACGTCATTTAGGGCCTAATATTGCGAAATGGATAGTTTCACAGATGGGTCTTGTCAGGATGTTGTGACAGCAAATATGCAGCGACTTTACTCACAATTTTTGAGACGCTCGGATCAAGATGTCTAGGCATTCAAAGCGCCAAGTGCTAAAAGTGTGAAAATGTAATATTTTTGATAACACTAAATGAAAAGTATGATACAAAGTCCCAGCTTTGTCCCAATCTAAGAATGGCATATGTGCTCTTAACATACACATACATTTCGGTTGGATAAAACAAATCCCAGTATACATTTCTTTACAGGAAACAAAAAGATGTAGGCTGCTTCATGCGCCTACCCTTTTTACAGCGTCGCAGCTACCCAGGCACTTTGACGCGTATACGCACACACACACACACACACACACACATATACACACACACACACATACACACTATATCACACATCACACACACACACACATTTCAACATATCATACCCACACATATACACACACCACACACACACACACACACACACACACACACACACACACACACACACACACACACACACACACACACACACACACACACACACACACACACACATATACACACACACACACATATATATATATTCTTGATAAACAAACAATATTTTTGCAGGCACAAGTTGTTTCGTAAATTGACAAGATTTGAGAATTTTTTGTGGATTCATGATTTGCCAATTGATTGACAATTTAATAAAAATAAGGACTTGTATTTGACTTGTAGCTAGGGTTACAAAATGTACATGACATTTTATTGAATTTAGACAAAAACCAGAAAGAAATAGTTGACAAAATCTAAAATCTGACTAAATCAAAAATGTCAAAATGAACACAACATTCACTTGTTCGTCGCTGTCATTGGACATTATTGAATGACATGATCATTATTCATCAAGGAATTTGTCCTCATTTCTTTATTGCTTGTTTTAGAGGAAATATATAAATAGGACGACACAATATATCGCAACTGAGTTGTCAAATCACAAAGGCTGCAATTATTTAGGTTAAAGGTCCCCAACCGGGACCCAAAACCAGGCCGCAGGCCATCTGCTACTGGGCCCCAGAGGCAAAAGCTATATATTAAAATATACTTTATGCTATGTCCCTGTGTAGTACTATGAAAATATAGAGCCAAATAAACATCAAGCATCAGTAATAAGGTCATTACAAAATATATAGAACAAGGGTTTGTACACACTTTTTGTGAGTAAGTTGTTACTTCATGACAAAAGGTTGGGGGCCGCTGATTTAGGCAACAGAATGCAAATGGAACTATATCCTGTCTTTTGTTTTTAATTGAAATGGATTGTAGCTGCAGTTTTGTACAAACATGTTCTGAAAAGTATGGAATTCTTGTATTCGTGTATCAGATTACTCCAGGAGTTATCGACAAAAGGCACTCTGGACAAATCCTTTTAAAACATCTCACAAATCTAATCGCAATCAGAAAAAATGCAATTTGAATTTGGTTCCAAAATTGTGCAGCCGTAGTTGGAAAACACCTTCAAGTTCAGATGCCCAAAGTAAACAAACACATGTCTAATGTAATAATCAGGGTGAAGTCATTATGGCGTGGCTATTCTAACATTTGATACATTTCTGGGTCCATGTCCAACGAGCTGTTCCTTTCATGACATTGGAGATTGGAGAGTGCAATCAGGCCATGTTTAAACGGAATATATTCCCAATGAATGTGAAATGGCATAACATTTAATCACTGACAAGCTCCGGGGAAATCTGTGTTGCTTTCCATGGCCTGCATCGACTTTTGAGGTATATGCAGAAAATATCAAAGTCTGGAGATGAATGTGGCTGTGCTGCAAAGGTGAACAGGGGTAAAAGTTTTGGTCTACATGGCTTGTCAACGCTGAAGGACCTTGTTAAACCTGCAGAATTCAACTTGTTACTTTACCATTTATAAACCATGTTATTGGCGTGGAACAAAGTGTCATTTGTGTTGCCAAATGTTTGTGAGAGTTCGCACAGGTACAGCATCAACCTTTTCCTTTTGTGGATTCAAAATCAGGTACAAAAACCTCAAATGTTTGGGGTAAAAATGCACCTTAAATGTGAACGTTTATGGGGTGGATTTCCTCCATGTTCAAAGGATTCGCCCCATTGAGCAAAACATGCCAAATTAACCTAAAAGTCATCCAGCTGACCAAACTTAAACCTGTTTTAAGATCTAGAGGACCACCATTGTACCAAGTATTTACAGATGTACGGGCTGGTATGAATTCTTTCTGGCACTATTTTAAAGATGTCCTAATGTCATTCCCTCCTAAGTGCGAGTCCTGCCAGTAGCCCTAATAAGTGCTCATATATTTCTGTTTTGATGTGGAGATTTCCCTGCGGCAAAGTGAACAGTGTCTCCATAAAAGAGCAGATTTCCCCCGAGCTCATTTGTTACCGACACTCGGGCAGGACGCTTCTGTGATGAACATGTCGGACCAACTGGAAACTAGCGCTCTACTATTTTGGCATGTGCACTTGTCAACGTGTTACTTTATTATTGGTGACAACAAACTGTTCAACAACAACTGTAAGGAATCAAAAATGTGTATGTATGCTCTGTAAGGTGAGGATGACATTTAAAAATCATTATTTTGAACATAATACATTTCACAAACAAAACAAAGACTAAATTAAAAGTTGCACTATTTGTCCAGGAGAATTTTTTTTTAAAAGGTTTACTTGTTTGACCCGTCTTGGGCCATTACAGTCCCAGGGCCGTATTTTGCCCCTGGACTGGCATTAACAGGAGCCTTTTCCAGGGGAGTGTTCCAGGGCGCTGGTTTGCTTACGCAGCCTTGAGCAGTCCATATATGGTGACAGTGTTTGAACCAATGACTGATAAGTGTGGCATTCAAAAGCACCACCTGTGTGTGTGATGTTTGCAGTCATGGCCTCATCTCCAGGCAGAGAGAGGGGTGAGCGGTTCACAGAAGAGGAGGCGTTTGTAGTGGTTGAACAAGTGAAACAGTGTGAAAAAGGCATATGCGGGGACAGTAAGCCCCATGATGTAAATAGGTTGTTGTTCACCGCACACCACCACGCTTGAACACCATGTCTGCCCTAGTTTTGTCATTCAGGCTCATATTAAGGGATTGATTCTTGAACAGGAAAACTGAAGGTTGCCACTAACCGGCTTCAAGCCACGGTCACAGGAGGGGGGCCGTTCACAGCAACCGAACTCACGCCAGCCGAAGACCTCGCCTCTTCAATGCTGCCAAGAAAGAGCATTGAGGGTTTTGGTGACTTTCAAATTGTACTTACCCACATAGGCTACACAACTGCAATGAAATATTGCTTTTCCATTACAATAAATGTACCCTCCTTCATTGGCATAATTTAAGCTCAAGGTTATGCTTATTTGCAAATAAATTGCCTACAGCCCATTTCAGATGAAAGCCAAGAAAGTCGACCCGAAAACTGAATGCCATAAAAACATTAGAAACATGAGTCAAATATGATGCGATTTTATTAAAAGTATAGTGACTGAATAATCATTTGCACCCACAGAGGGAGGGGGGGTGGGGAGTAGTGGGCTCACTCCTTGCTCCACGGAGGAAGAGGTGGTGGAAAAACCACATGAAAAGGTGGCCGCCACATTCGTCACCATGGTCACCCGGGATGATGGAGATGAGGCGTTTGTGGAGCAGCAGTGGAGGGGTTTGCGACGCTGGAGCGGCAGCCGGATGGCCTCCACCGGAGTTTTCAGCAACCGACCGACAATGTGGGACGGCTGCTTGGGCCACTCGTCCGCATTGCCAATTCGCTGGAGTGGCACGCCTCTCAGCCCAGACCACCCCCGCATACCTGACCCTCACCGACACCCATTCCCGTGGCTCCAGGCCCCTCCAGGAACTGTGGTTGTTAACGTGGTAGGCCTGCACGACTGCGAACCCGAGGTGGGCGCAAGTCGCGACAAAGCAATGTTCAAGGTTTATATCTGTCACAAATAAATGTCCCAACCACCTCATGTTGCACATGTGTCTAGCCGTATGTGTGCGTGAGACCCCTGTACGTATAAAACCACATTTTTAAAATGATTCTATCTGTGCTAAGACGTTTTTTATTGGTGTAAATGTGTGCTTTGTGTGCGGGCGAGTCTTTCCATTTGCCCCAGATGTCCCTTGAAAAATAAAATCTATCTCAATAGATTGGGTTGTATTTGTATTTATTTGTAAAAGGGGCTAACACATTAATGAACATGTCTGCCTGTAAAGATTAAAGCCAACATGGCTAATTTCCATCTTCAGTCCCTTGGCAGGTTGATACTGTAATACATACTGTATCGACAGGACAAAACAGTAGTCACATCTGCGCATTCAGTACACGTCAAATAAAAGAACAATTCATTTGGAGTTAAACCAACAGCCCCCCAATACTAAACCATTACTCATGGGGACATATTTGACATTTACCCTTCAACCATTTTTAGTGCCTTAGAAAATCCTGTCGTCACTGACAGCTCTCTTATATGAGCTGGCACTGAGTTCCAGACCTGACACGCACAGTAAGCAAACGATAGTTGCCCAAAAGCACTTTTCCTGAACGGCCTGAATCAGCTAGAACCTGCTCTTGTTCAATTTGAATGCATTTTTTACAGATTCCTTCAAAGGAAAAGTGGAATCATATGGTCCCATTTAAAAATTGGTATTAGGTTCTTACCTGGGTAAAAAAAAAAATGGAATAAAGAAATGTAATAAATATGTGTATTTTTTTAAAGGAGCTTTGTTTGGCCTACAAACATTAAGCTGTTGTGTTTATGAGGATCAGGCCTACCTGTAAGCTGGGGACCTGAGAGCTGTCCAGTCCTGAAACAGTGCAGATTCCTTTGAAATAAAGCACAAGGGTAAGAAATGTCAAGATTGAAACATGCTGGCCAATGTTTCCAAAAACTTTAATGTTTTATAATATTTTACTTCTCTAATGGCGGACCAGCTCCTCCACCAGCTGATCCCTCCTCACCCGGGCGGCCGCATGTGGATGTGGGTCAATTGCTGTCGGCACACGAGGCGTGCGACTTCTTTAGTCCTCTATTATATCCTCAGGTAAATTAAGGGCACCTCCATGACGGATGGCAATGGTCACGAAGAAGGCCGCGACTTTCTGAGGACTACACTGCACTGTACCACCGGACGCATCTAAACTTCTGAAGTACATTTTTAGCAACCCAAATGTTCTTTTGATCACACTACGCCTGCGTGTGTGCTTTCGATTATAGGTCAACTTGCCTCTTATCCCTAGCGCGATGAATGGTGTCATCAGCCAGGCCCTTAAGGCATAGCCATTGTCCCCTAACAGCCCCCCAGAGGAGGGTTCCACTGGAAGACTGCGGGAATGGCAGAGTTGGCCAGAATGAATGGGTGAGTCATGGCTAGAGCCAGGATCATTTTCGAAAACACGCATTATTCTACACATTGCATCACAAATTACCTGTACATTGATGGAATATGTCCCTGTGCACGTATCATGACGTGCGTGCAGTCAATCCCACCCAGGACATTAGGGACCATGAAGTTTTGGCCGAAATCCTTTTTCACGGTCTCCTGGTCCTCGGGAGACAAAGGTAAATGTATGAATTCACTGGCATGTCGGACTAAGATCGATGTGACTGCGTGTATTGTCGAACCCGGGGGATGTTGCATGTACGTAACCATTATCTGCCAAAGATTAGAAAGGCCAAAAAGCAGCTTAAGTTGTGAGAAGTTACGGCGCACAATGCACACTGCCTCCATCTGCTTCCGTCACCCCTCTTCGGGTGACAGTCCCTCCGCTCTGTGTGCTACTTAAAGGCAAATGGACGGTCCGAAATCGGACCATATTCATTATTATATACTGTGTAAAAGGGCTGAGAATCACAGGGTCCCTCTTTACGGCTCACAATAACGTAACATCACGATTTAGCGATACATGCGATAATCGATATATCGCTCATGATATTCTACGATATATCAATAAGTTGCTTCACGCACCTCATATTTTGGCATGATCACACTTCCTGTTTAGAATTCCACGCCCCGCACAGTCATCAATTGCGCCGACGCAAGATGTGACAAAGTGAGCTCTGCTGCGCCCACGTTAACGCTAAGACCGGGGGGGGGGGGAAACGGCCCCCACGCTCTCTCACCATTTTAAGCACCTGATTGGAATTTGATTGTCTTAATTTCTCACTTAAAAGATGACGGCGCACTGGTGTAAACCTTAGACCATTTCTGTTCAAGAGAAAACCTCTTTTTTCACAAAATATCCCCCTTCACCGCTCTTTCAAACTAATCAAACCGGTGAGAAAACAAGCTTTCAAAACGTCTGGCTTTTTAAAGCACTCTCCTGATGACTATCTTTGAACACATTCTACAAAGGGACACTTTTCTGAACATTTCATTGCTTTGCCTAAAAGATCCACAGATAGCGATGGGAAGAAAACTGCAGATATATTTGGTTACAGAATACTGAATACCGACAATGAATGTATTTTGTAACGTATTCGGTTACTTGGTCTAATCAGAGTACTGTATTCTGAGTACTTTCACGTTGAGCAGTGTGTTAAACAGGGCATAAGAATAAAACTACACTGATTCACCGTTACTTGCAAGATAGAGGACATTTATTAGAACATTGAAAAGGAAAAGTTGCACACTGCACATTTTCCATTTTTCTCACAAATTCAATACATTGATTCTGAATAAAACCAAAAGAAAGAGGAACTTTAATGGAATACAGTTACTCAAAAGCATTTCGTGCAATGTTTTCATTTATTTCCCAGCACTGACTTCACCACAACCCACCACGGCCAGCGCCGGCCAGCACCGGCCACAGCACGGCCCAGCACCGGCCACAGCACCAGTGCCGGCCCATCGCGCCGGACCACGGCCAGCATGGCCCAGCGCCGGCCATCGCCGGCCGCACCACGGCCAGCGCCGGCCAGCACCGGCCACAGCACGGCCCAGCACCGGCCACAGCACGGCCCAGTGCCGCCCATCGCCGGCCGGACCACGGCCCAGCATGGCCCAGCGCCGGCCACAGCACGGCCAGCGCGGCCCATCGCGGCCGCCACCACGGCCAGCGCCGGCCCCAGCACCGGCCACAGCACGGCCCAGCACCGGCCACAGCACGGCCCATCGCCGGCCGACCACGGCCCAGCATGGCCCAGCACATCCAATCCAGGCATCAGCTGTTTGTCTCCATGAAGGTAAATATGTTTAATATCATACTGTGGAACATTCCATGTGACGCAATAACGTCGTCATGGACACAAGCAGGTAGCGCATCCTCAAACAGAAAGGTTACAAAGAGCACATAAGCACCTTGATAAACCAGGACTTCACTAAACCTAACCAGGACTAAACCAGGTATCAAAAAACAGGACTCAACCACTGTTAACTAGGACTAAACTGACTAAACCCAGACAGCTCGGAATCAAATCATGACCAAAACCAAGTCTAGCCCAGGACTAAACCAGGCTGTGCCGAGAACTAGTTTGTTTCTGTACACAAAAGCTCACCTCGAGGGAAATTGTAGCGTCGGCCATTGTGGAACCAACAGGGACACGCGGCTCTTCAGGCGGACCACCGGTCAACACAGATGGGGAATTACACAGGAGAAATGAGATCAGAAATAACATACTTCGAAAGACATAAGTACAGCTTTTTATGTAATTGTGTTTTTACAGTAACAATATCATATTCCGCCTGTCTTAGGAAGGGCATCTGACTTAAAACCAATGCAAACCTCACACACGGTTGGCCACGGCTGTCCCCAGGTAGAACACGCTTGTCCTTTCAATAATGGATTAAGACATTTTGAGTGGTAACATTCCACAGATAAAAGCACTTTGAAATAAATGAGGCTGAAATGCAAACTGAAAATAATACTTTGTTCAAAAATAAAAGAGGATACTGTGAAAGAATAAACTAATTATATGTATAAATGTGTGTGTGTGTGTGTGGGTGTGTGTGTGTGTGTGTTGGTGTGTGTGTGTGTGTGTGTGTGAAATCGAGCATTGTGTTTGCGTTAATGTCTATTCAGAACTAATTTGGTTTTGTGTAGAGATTTGTGCAAATAAGACATTGTATCCTTTTCACTGTGATCATACTTTCAAAGCGTATAATGCCATGAAATACAATATTTCTAATTAGAGCAGCAGGAGAAAAGAGAAGGGTGACATTTACAAAGCTTGTGTTTAACTAAAGTCTTGTCAAAAGCTGTATCACTAAGTAAAGTGATAACGATTCAGATGATTCAAAAAGGGCTCGCTCTACTTGTTCTGAACCGAATAGAAAATGTCACGGTTACTCCCCAGCTCAGAATCAGAAGAAGAATCAAAAGAAATTCACAAACATAGGAACTTAAACAACATATATGAAATCAAAAGGAATTAGGAAACAATTTAAAATGACTATAGAAAAAAATAAAATTAGCATTACTATGAATTTACTGTTAAATTTACAGATGCAGTGCAGAAAATGACACCACTAAATTTGGGAGAGGCGGCGCTCATGTGGCATGCTGGTCCCGATCCAGCCCCCCAGGAGTGGCAGAAGGCGGGTCTTTTAAAAAAGGTGTGGCAGCTGTAGGGGCAGAGCTAGGGTTGGGCAGACCGCACCAATCGAGACAGAGGAAGGAGGAGCCCGACATGAAGTCCACCAATCCCTGAAGAGGTCTTCCAGAGCCAGGTTCACTTGACTTGACACACAAAAGGGCTAAAAGGGGAGTCTGAGGCCTGGGGCTAATCAAGCCCCCGGAAGCCAAAATGGCGCCCAATTCAAGCCTATGGCGTGTGCTCATTGGCGCATGTCTCCAAAAAAGTTCCCTACTTCCGCGTTACTTCCTGAATAGGGAGCTAGTGCCTCCCCTTTTATGACGACATCGCCATGTCGCTTTGGCGTCGGGAACAGGCACGGCGACAGCAGAATGCGTGAAAGACTGAGGACAGTTAGAGCGGACTTTTGGAGTCTGTGGTCTTGAAATGGTTACGAAATGTATAATGATGAATTGTTATATCTATCTATAATATAAAGGCATCATGTTGTAAAGCGAAAATGGTTTTTTCAGAAAGCATGAGCCGTGAACTACTGAATGCTTATTTTTGTGTAGCTAAACGTTAGCTTTTGTTGTGTATGTGTAATCATTCATTTACACTTCATATTGAATGATGTGTGAAACGTGTGAAATGACATAACACACAATGTACGTGTCTCGTTTGTCTCGTCTTCTTCTGTTTGGTTCCGTCCGACACGCGCTCTTCTGATCGTTCACGAGGAGTGCGTGCGCGGTCAGAGCGCGTACATGTTTCGCCGTGACGTTAAAAATGTGATTTTTAAGGATTTTAGAAACGGTAAAAGAGTGAAATTCCTTCTATTTTATTTTTAGACTAAAAAGAATTTCACACTTTCGGTAATTTTACAGGCCGAACTGTTGAAATGGTTGGTGCCTGAGGCTGCAGTCCCGCGGAGCGGCCACTACTCAATTTGGATCGCGGACAGAGGGGGCGTGCCTTATCCAGTTATTGTAATAGATCCATGGGCTAATACAGTAATCTACGATATCACACCTGAACAGGTTGCCGTGTATACTGATGGTCGCCTGGAATGTTCCACAGTTTGCAATTAACTTACCGTGTCCATGGTGACAAAGCAGGCCAAGTTAGGTGATAAATATATTTCCATGGATGTATAAAACACCTGAACTGACTGTATGAAACATGGATATGTTTAAAGCCATATAGTACTACTTAGATTTTAAAATTAAAAATACAACAAAAATCGGTCTGAACTGATTTTGTCATTTCAGGACATTTTCTTATGCTTTCTTATGCTTTTGAAATGAGGGTTTATGGAGTATTTTTACTGAGCTAATGATAATAATGAATATAACGTGTTGTAATTGTAATGAAATGTGTACTTTTTATTACCATTGCAAGTACAGATGGAAAGTACCAGTAGCGAAATCCAGTGCAGATCATCTTTTCTTTTTTTGAAGATGAATGGTTTGTACATGGTCTCTGACAAAGACTAACTACTACGCATGGCTGGCTCTATAAGATACTGGGATGGCCAGGCTGGACTAAAAGCCATTAGAGGGGTGGCACCGGGCGGGGGGGGGGGATTTTAGCTTTCTCACAAGTACAGCTAACAACGCTGGACCTCACCCTTTTTTTGCTATTTTGCAAATGCCATATTAAAAATGCTAAACTAATGCTCAAATAAATAGTCACTTACTGTACATAACATACAAGTTTATTTTAAGAACACAGTCGTATACAGCCCTAAAAGGAGTAATTTAAGCAAAAAATCTGGCACACTACATTTTAAGAACTGCTCCCTAAAGTTGCGTTTGTATAGGTTATTGCTAGCTTGAACCTGTCGTGAGTTAGCCTAGTGGACAGTCCATTGGAACTGCAGCAAAAAAAAAAATTTAAATCCTCCACAGACCAAGATGCAACAGCAAACTGCTTGAGTTCGGCCCCCCAACTCCTTGAAAACACACGCTAAATGTCGTTTGTGGTAGCTTAAGTATTTAAAAAAAAGACTCCATCAAGTGCGTTTTCTTATAATATTTCGATAACGTTTACATGAAAAAGATAAACCGTTCAAAAACTGAAGAAATGCTTGCCTTAATAGTTGGCGTATTTCTCTTTCACAGGCCTTGAAAACCTCTCACTTCAATAGACGCAAAGTGGAAATGTTTTCACTTTAAAAAAATACACATGTTAAACTTATATTGTTTTTAAAATCCATACATAAAGCTCAACTATTCTTGCCTTCATTAAACATATTTTGCTAAATTCATAATGTTGCCATACACCTTTTTAGCCTCATTTTAACTAATTACTTCACTACTCCTTGTGTTGAGGACAAATACTACAGACAAATACGACATTTAAAAAAGGTAAACGAAGGTTAACTTTTCTTTAAAACATGCTGGAGGACCTCTGCTTCGGCATCTCATGTTTCAGAACTCCAGGTATGTTTGTGATGAGGGAACTACGTTAAGACATGGTCCTTTAATACCATACCATGGATTATTACAGGCCAAACCATAACTTCTCCATGACAAAACAATCGGGGCGGACCTTCAAATAGAAAAGTTACATATAGTGCAACTTGGAAGTTATAAAAATGTGAAAAAATACAGTCCGTGATCGCCCAAACGGCGCCTGTGCATTGGTTTGGGCGGTCGCCACTTTACCTTGTCACCGCTGCAGCTCGTCTTCGCTTGAAACGTGGCTAAATCAACACTGATGCTTCACACCTGCTGCCTCGACCCCTCCTCTCTCTCTCCATGGACCCCACATGATTAGTGCAGATGTCAAAAGTCCATGTACGGGGCCAGAAGGGGCCCAAAAACCTGGAGAGTGGAGATGAGAATTAGCAGATGTGGCGTTTGGCTAATAGTACATGTACAGGTGGAGTGGCCTTTAGGAATGGGTATTAAGATTGGTTTTTCAGATCGGGCGCACCAAACGATTTCATCTTATTATCGGGAAATGTGGAGGAGATTGGCTGGCACTTTGGAATGTGATTACGGTCTGATGGAAAGAGCCTTGAGCAGAAGAAGCGACTGGAAATGTAATATTTTTGTAAAAGTGGTGCAGAGGAGTTTGATAGGCAGGAGGTTTGGGCTGCATATTACAAACATGCACACAAGCAACTACATAATCATTTACGGGAACAAAAAAAGGGAAAACTGGAATCTGAAAGGTAAAATCATCGCTTGGATAAGAGAGCGACAGGTAAAGATGATCATGGATGTATTGCACACACAAAAACTACATTAAATCTCAGAAAAAGTGCATATTTGCTGACAGCTTGATTGCACAAAAATAAATTAATATAGAAATGCTAGAAAATAGAGGGAAGAATAGGTGTGGGGAATATTCTACAAAAGAAGCGACTAAATATTGAAACTTATCTTGTGTATGGGGCATCCGCCAATGGATTGTCTCCATGGCGATGTGATTCTCTTGCCTGGAATGTTGCTCATGAAACCAGTCCACCAAACCACTGGACTATGTTGCAGGTGTTGTGGAATTTCTCTTCTAACGATGATCAAGAAATAAAGTAAAACAACAGATCAAAGTTGTCTTTTCTCAAAAATAGATTGTTTAATTCGGTTGTACGATCAGAATCAGTTCTCCCTCACACACGTCTGTGGGTCACGCTCGTGCAGAACCATTTCGTCTCCCCCCCTACACTGAACTGGTCCCTCCAAAGGGATGCGTTTTATAGGTTTACAGAGAAGGCAAAAGGACAATCAGTCCATCAAAGAGAAGATTCCAGTCTATACAGGAAAGAGGACAGTTGGTCACATCTGCATCAAGTCAGTTCACATCCCTTAAAGATCAATCTAGACAGGGAGGGGTCTACCTGGGCACCCCAGTGTGTCCCCCATGCAGGCAGAGAGAGGTCTCTGATCAAAAGGATCACAGCACAGACATGTAATTATCAGCTACATGCTAACAGGAGGATCCAGGTTTGAACTGGAGACGGGAAATCGGTCGTGTCACAGACAGTGCAAATTACATTTTTCCGTAGCACAGGTCAGATCTGTTTTTCATGTTATTTAAGGCTTTCAGACCTTTTTATGAGCAACCACTTCGAAAGGGGACATATTTTACAGAATCTTTAATGCGCTTTTACCTTTTACAATGGTGTTTACTCATCATCAGTTCACTCAGAGCTTACTTTGTTGCTTTGCACGTTTTGATTAATCCTGTACTTTTCTGCAGTTGAGGCTCGAGTGCTGAGAAAATTCCCGTTTCCGCTCACTGCTATGTACTTTGTTGTGATTATTTGAAAAAATTAAGACTAGATTCTAAAGTGTTGTAAAATGTCATGTAGCCACTTTTCAATTATAAAAACATGTAAATGACAATCAGTTTAAAATCAGTGACATGTCACTACGGCAGGGCTCCTCAGTTCTGCCGTTTTGAACAGGAAATCAAGGGGCCTTTTACTATTATTAAAACGCTTTGATGATTTAGACGTTTTTTGGCCATACGTCACGTCCTGTGCCACCAGAGCGGCCCCGCCCCTTTTGAGTGAAAACAAATGCCGCGTCCATTGAAATGTGTGGGATGCATTGGTGGAAAACTTCATATAAACGTCCCAAAACATATTTATTGATTTCTATCGAAGAGCCAAAGACAAAAGGAATGCAACGGACCAGCGTTTTGGCTTCAGATGATAGTAAACCTTTTAAAACTGACCGACTGGACCCAAAGCTAATCATATATAATATATTTTATTTATGATTTATGAGCTGAATTTCAGTACTTATATTTTTAGAGCTAATTAAGTCCAGTATTTATTGTATTGTATTTCATGTAGTTAAATGAAAGGTTTGCAGTCTACTTTGTACAGTTTACTGGTTTCTGAAACAAAACTATAACTGCGGGTTCATATAGTTTAGATCAGTTAGTCCAACAAGTGCAGCCCGGTCGAACATTTTCATCATTTATAGTCACAAAGCAGCTAAATGGATGAATGAAACTGCGGCCAGTCTGCGCGAAGCCGTACGTTCACTCGAAACCGAGGAACGCTAGCGCTGATCGGCGGCTAATGCTATTTCCTATTTTCCCGTTCCCTCGTTATCGTCCGTTGGTAGCGATTTCATACATCATCTGAGAGAAAGCGTCCGTTTTTCTGTGGTTCTGATGCGATTCCCAATAGTTTTAACGCTAAAAGTAGAGAAGATCCTCAATTTGTATAGATCTGCCGCTATTGCAGTGTGTAAAATGATGATCTACTTAAAAGCACAATACTAAGAACCTGTAGAAAAGAAGCATAATACATATTTCTCCTTAGCTCAGCCAAATATGTATTATTTATATTATTTCGACCAGAACACTGCAAAGTCCAACGGTTGACTTGTTTGACTCGTGTCCAATCAAAAGCCTTCCCTCTCTCCCTCTTCACTGCTCCCTAAAATGTCCGCCATAAATCACCTCAACAACCCAATAAATATCTTTGTACAGTTCGGCTCATTTTTTTTTTTTACAAGCCGCCTCCTATTGACTGGAGTGCTGCTTTTTTATATATACATAACACTTTTGATTGCCTAATTGGACTGGGGCCATATTGAACATATACGATGTGTCAAACGCGCAATCATGCAGAGTGGAACTTCTGCACGCCGTGTTTTGTGTTCAATTCCATATGTGAGTGAATTCTTTTGAGCGAGCACTGCCATGAAATATTCAGACTCTCTCCCGGCAAGCTGTACTCACTCCGGATACGTTTCTGTGTGTGTGTGTGTGTGTGTGTGTGTGTGTGTTTGTGTGTGTGACTGAATGCGCCTTCTTTTTCCCCTTTTTTTTTAACCTTTTTTTTTTTTTTTTTTTTTAGTTCCTCTCTCACTCTTGCAACAAATAAGACAGTTCAGTTCCCCCAACCATTGATAATCTTTACCGAACAGAAACCCCATAGAGAGTATTTATAACCCAATCAGACGCGCATTCAAGGGCTTTTATTCAACGCTTGCCACCATTTTTTGTCTTCCGTACAAGCAGCGAAATCATGTCAGCTCGTGTACATAATAGAAGTTGTGCATGTATGTTGGGGATAGAAATGAAGTAGTATTATAACAAATAATCAATGTGCAAGAAATGTTAAATATTGTAATATAACTGACTGGAATGATGAGAACTAAATTGGTGTCGTGAAACCCGCCAACGCTGTACTTCAGAACTCTACTAAAATGTTCTGAAATGCGTGTGATTCTCGTATTAGTTTAGCAGTGCTGAGTTGGGTCTTCTGTCAGATGTTAACGCTCCTGGACGCGTGGTTTGGGCCCAGTTTGAGTCCTGATGTCGATTGTAGGCTTGGTCACATTCTAGTCCTGGTTTAGTCCTGGTTTAATCGGCAAAATGTTCAACCCTAACATTTATACCTTTTTAGTTTAAAGGTTTTTTGATGGACTTAAATATGGACTTATTTAAAAAACTTTGGACAAAATGTTGACAAATGTTACTTACTTGTGCCATTATACCCATTTCGTTTCTATCTCTGTGTCATGTTGTGTGTTTTATGTTCTGTGATTTCAATGTAAAAAGGTGATTTGAAAAATAACAGTACATTTTGATGATATTACAATTCTATAAATAAACTAAAAAGGTAAAACAAGACTCTTTCTACAATTAAAGCAGGACGATCAGTGCTAAAACTAGACCTAAATCTAAAAAAGAAGAACGAGCCAAACGTAAATCCTCAGAAATCAACAGAAAGTGTCCTTTTAAACAGGAAAGCCCTTATAAATGTTAAAGAAGGAAGGTAAATAACTCAGGTAAATACTTCTTTATTGACACAACTTGAATATCGTCCGAAATGGAAAAATCTCTAAACCGAAAATCAGACTGGAACCAAACACAGAAAACGGCCCAAGAAACGGGGCGTAATGAAGAACCAGACAAGAAATACAAGGGAGGAGAAAAAACTGAATAAACAGAGGGGGCATGTATAACTTACCTATATTTTAGTGTGGTAAATGTACTTATGATCATAATAAATACGCCATAAAACATAAATTATACCTATAAAATGCATCAAACTTGATTTACAACAGGATTAGATCAGTGCTAAACCTGGACTATGCCTTGTTTGAAATGGCTCTGAACCAATAACACCTTAAAACTGCGGGCACTTGTGCTCATCAACATACCCAGATCCTAAATGCAGCTGGCCAAAAAAGCAAATGTGTCAATATCCACACCTTTTGCAGCCAATATTCACCTGTGGCGTCTCGATGGCTGAATCCTGTTCACGGTGTTTTAAAATGGGACATTCTTCTCCCTCAGCCGCACCGCACGGATACATCGACATGCATCGCCCCGGACGGATCATAACGGTGTTTACGTCGCGCGGTGGGAGCCGACGGGGGACCCCCATACTGAGAGGGAGGCGGTCTGTACCGGCACAGAAGGTTAGGCACGGACAAGATGTCTTTTGGTTGTTGGATAAATATAAGGATTTAAGTGCATATGACAAGTTACAAGTATGATATGGTAAATGTTTCTCTTTTACATCAGTTTGTGAAGTTTAAAAACGAAAGCTGAAAATGCCAAGAATTCAAGTTTATTTGTAGAGTTTGTACACGAAGTAATTTAAAAAACGCTTTACAGAATGAGACAAGATGTTCTCTGTTTTCAGGTGTTATTATTTGCCAAATCATAAACTGTTGTATAGCCCAATTTGTATGTTTTTTTTGGCCCTTGTTTACAATCTGGTTGATCGGAAACACTTTGGCCTTTACCTCACTGGGTAATTTCAAGAGAGATCGTCACCATGGTAACCTATAGTGGCCGACATCCGGTTTTCAATCAAAACATTTGTCATTTTAGGTAATAAATGTGTCTTTTATAATATCAGAGGTGAAGTAAACAGAATCATTGTGTCCATGTGGTGTACAGTTAATAATAATCGCATCGTTTCATTCTGCACAAACTACAGACCGGTCTAGTGTTTTTAGGGGGAATATTCATTTATAATTCAGGGGAAAATGTCTTGACAGAGAACCACAAATGTACCATCATAAGTCCAGTTAAACACTTTAACAAATGCATTTCATGGCCTTGTTTATTTCGGGTTTTTTAAAGGATTTTTTTGGGCCCCGTGGGCTCTATTTGACAGGACAGCGCAGCATGAAATGGGAATACGATTGGGGAAGGACACTGCCGGATTCAAACTCGCTGTGACGCTGCGGCCCGCTCCATATGGCCGGCATGCGTGCTATCCACTCCACCACGAGCACCATTTATGGCCCTGTTTTTACATTATTTTCATTTAGAATTCAGCTGTTCCCTCTAGTCACAAGATGGCCTCCGCGATTGCCACGGCAACAGAATCCAGGAGAATCAAGTTTTCACTACACAGCACAGCATTATTAACGTTATACAGCTCAATCCTTGTCCCGTATTTGACCTCCTGTGTAGAAATGTTGGGGGTCCACTTGTCCAACATATTTACAACCAATATTTATGTTACAGAAAAGGGCCTTGAGAATTATTTGTTCAACTTAAAGTATTCAAATGATATTGCTGACCTAAGTATTCTCAAAGTAAAGTATAAAGCAAATTACAAAAACGAACCCGTAAACATTCAAGTCACTATAATCTAAAAGGAACAGACATTTTCCATGGAACATATTATAAGTATAAGTAAGTATGGAAGAATTAGGTTGTTGAGAGAAAGGACCTGAGATCTGTTTGCAGTGTGATTTTGATTGTAATTTTATATCAAATGTTTATTGTAATGTGTTTCAAATGTCAGTGTCAAGTACAAGTTGAAAAGGGCAGATGACATAAGACTGCTCTTCTTTCTGCTCCTTTTCATTCGACTTTTTGTGTAACTGTATGTCGATGATAATGTATTTTGTATGTTATGAATGAAATGAATCACTAAAAATAAATAAATAAATCAAAATAGAAGCCAGGATCTCTCTGGTCTTAATCATAACTCATCGGAATTGTATCTGCTGCTCACGTCCCACCAGGAAGTAACATCAGAAACGTCACCAAAACTCTCCAATATTGGCAACAAATGCACTTTTATGCTTTCTGACACATAATGCATTTGTGCCGAAAACAGGTCCCGATTCCCACATTCAAATTAGGCTCAACAACAACCAAGCGTTTGAGATTTTCCTTTCAATGTTGATTAGCCCATTTCCAGGTTAGATATTAACGTACCACTGCCCTTAAAAAGTATTCAATGTGAAGGCAGAGGCGGTCAAAGTACTGCGTTCCATGTCTTAAGTTAAAAGTAAAAAAATAATACTCCAATACACGTCAAAGTCGCTCAGTGAAATGATTACATACAGTAAGCTAGAGTACTGAAGTATTCGCTGTAGAATCTACTTAAGTATCGAAAGTACTTTTGAACAAGTCCTTTTCAATTCCTCTAATCCTTCTAAAGACAAGATGCAAATCATACTTTTGTCGTATCCTGCTCAGTCCACCGTGTAACACTTGAATAAACTGTGTCAAAGATTAGATTAGAAAGAAAACATTTAATTAGCTGATATTTTTGAATAAGCAACTCAAAGCTTGTTAGAACTCTCAATATTGTTGACGACCTTCAAAATGGATTACAACCAAGTTACAACAAACTGTGTGATGTCTCTGCACTTCATTTACAGATTGAAACGGCACAAGTGGAGTAGAACGTGTTACATGTGCCTTTTCAAATGTAGTGGAGTCAAAGTCACGAGTGATCAACTAAAATACAACTCGAGTGCAGTACCAGATCCTTCGTAAATTGACTTATTTCCTGACCACTACTGTCTGAAGGCCAACCCAGCGCGTGCATCTTCCGTCGTTTAAGCTAAATGGTCAGTGTCATGAGAAATTAGAGGGATATTGTGTTGTCCTCTTTAACAAACCGCGGTGGCGATCCAGCAGAGCAAAGAACTGACCTTGTACTCCGCAGCATTAGCGCACCACATGGGCCCCTGCTCTCCCAGACGCCGCAGTCCCGGGACGGTCTACAGAGGTGACCCGTCCTGGACCCCCGCCAAGGCAAACTCCGTCATGAAATATTGTATCAGGAAAATATGCCAATTCCAGTTTTTGTTGCTGTTTACAAAAGCAATCTGTGTTGCCTCACTGAGCTCTCGTCGCAGCCAAGCGCTAGAGAAAACTATGATTACTGCTCGGAAGGTGGTGGAATTTTTTTTTTTTTTTTAAGAAATAATTTGAAATATACAGAAATTTAAAGTGCTTATTACATGTTAGAGGCTTCATTTCACAAAAAACAAACATGTAAGATTTGCATAAAAAATACAAACTTGTTTTATCCATTTTACTATTTCGGTTAGAAACATGTCGGTGTAATCCCTCATTCGTCCAGGAGGGTTCCATTGTAGAAAAATATTCAGTTTTAGTCATCTGGACTCTACAAAACGTTTCGACTCTCATCCAAGAGTCATTCTCAATCTGTGAATCGAGTCTGAAAACTCAGACATATCCTCCTCTGTGTAAGCCCTGCCCACCGGCAGTGGGCTTGAGACTACATTCTGTAGTAAAAGATGGTTTGAAAGAGGAGCTAAAGAGGCAATCTTTGTTATAAAAAAAGAGAATCCTTCCTTAAACCAAAATGGAGGTTGAAGATTCAACCTTCTGGTGGAATATAACAGTGTGTTGAAAGACGCCCGGGGCATTCTGATGCTAATCAGGTACTCAGGGAGGAGGGAGCGACAGTCAGGTTACAATAGGATGTTAGTAAAAAAAAGAGAGTAGTCTCAAGTGAAACCAAAAACTCCCTTTATCAGGAGGTCCCGCCCTGTGGGCAGGGCTTGCACAGACGAGCTATAAAACCTGAGTTTCCAGACTCGATTTGCAGATTGAGAATGACTCTTGGATGAGAGTCGAAACGTTTTGTTTTTCTAAAAACAGAGTTCAGATGACTACAACTGAATCTTTTCCTACACATTTCGGTTAGGTTTATTCTTACTTATTATACAGAAGATGTTACATGCATAGAGGTCAATTCATAACTGTCCCCGTGTGCTGTAAACAAGGACCAAAGCTTGTCTACTTTACACACGAGTTATTATTTGACAGATAAAAATACATAACACCTTCCTTTTGTGAAATAAATGTCTGAACAGTGCTGTATTTCCTGTACTTCCTGTATTTTTAAACAGTTTTTCTCCAGTAACACTTTATAAAAACTAGACTTTGAATGGTCTTGGACAAACAGTTTATTAAGAATGATTAAGACTTAAAACACTTAATTAATACCATAAGCCTTAATTAAGTAGTTACTAAGCCTGAATAATTCTCAACAAACTATTATGAACTGTACCCATTTTGCTTAACTAACTGCCAGCTCACTGATGTAAAACTATAATTCAGTTGGATTTTATCCCCCAGACTATGTAAAAATAATAAGTTTTCATATGCCAAGTGCACTTGAGTCTTCCCCCGTCAAGAGTGGTTCAAGTTGGATGGTAATCACAAAATGACTCATCACAAAACAGAAAGTGCAAAGTGTAAAAAAATATTTTAAAAATGATGTAGGTGCAGATAAGAGAGAAGGGCCATTGACTGTGGACGCACACACACACGTACACTTACACTCACACACATACACATACACACACACTCACACACACACACACACACACACACACACACTCACTCACTCACTCACTCTCGCTCACACACACACTCGCACACACACACTCACACAAAAACTCTCACACTCACACACTCACACACACAATCACACACTCACTCACACACACACACTCACACAGTCTCGCTCACACACACACACACACACACTCACACACGCTCTCGTTCTCACACTCACACACACTCACACACACACACACACACACTCACACACACTCACACACACTCGCGCGCACACACACACACTCGCACACTCGCGCACACACACACACACACACACTATTCTTCCTTGTGTTTTTAAGCAAGTTCATGAAGTTCAAAATCTGTGTGAAATACTTTAATTCCTACACTAAAAGTACATTTTCAAACGGGTGCGTCATCACTTTTCCATAAGTAGATTATTATGTTATATGTTTACTTTATCTTTTCCCCTAATGCAGCACATAACACACGGACAGAGTTGTGCATCAGTCTTCTTCTTAAACTTCCCCATTACTAAAATAACCTCTCATTGCCGACAGAACGCGAAAAGCTTTCCATTTGCGACGTGCATTCAAGAACCGGACGGAAAAAGACATTCTTTATTGTATTTTTCTTTCATTTCTGACAGACAGAAATGTCCACTCTTCACGTCCAGCAAATCAGTCCGGGTTTAGTTCTTAAAGGCCTTTCAGTGCTAAAGCTGCGTAAGAGCGGCAGGTACAGGGCAGTTGACAGTTGGCTCGTCAATCACTGTGGAGTGATTTGTAATTTTCATGTAGGTTTGGCCTAGGGCTTAATACGGTGTCACAAAAGCAAGATTAATGTGGACGGTATATTGTAAATGTGGATTTGAAGTACGGCCAAAGCCCTCGTTTAATCATAAAGATACAGTAAGCACTGGCTGAGCAATTAATCATATTTCATTATTGAAAGGAAGTCATTTATAATTGTCAACGATCAGCGTGGCTCTTTTTATTTCCTCTGTCAGGAAAAGCATGCGGTTTGGAGAAAATGTCAGACTTTGGAGGTTTGACTGTTTTCTGTTGAACGGAAACGATGTTGAAAAGTCGGCATTGTTTATGTTCAGGATGTTAATAAAAAAAATTCAAAAAGCCTTTGTTGTTTTTAAAAGGGAAAAAATAAAATAAAATTGAACATTGAAATGATGATTAATGTTAGAAAGAAAGTGTTTTTTGTTGTTTTTTCAACTTCAAAAATGTGTTAGCGTTCTTTCCTCAACGTGAGGTCCTGAGTGCACTTCCTAGAGTTTGCATGTTCTCCCTCATGCGCGGAGCCTTTTTTAACACCTTTTCAAAAAAATATTCAAGACTTCATCGCACCTTTAAGTAAGAACAAAATTGTACATTTTAACTCCATGAATTGTTGTGTTTAATGGTTAGGGGCAAAAGAACACTAAACTTGTAGGACAGGACAGAATAATTCAACTGAATGCTGTCAAAAGGAAACGTTTGTATCCGCATAGTTGTGAAATATATACATCTAATAAAAAAAAGTCTTGTGTTGAATGGAAAAACTTGACACAAACAAATAAAAAATAAGACCCATAGTGATTAAGACTTTTTAAGGGTCTTAATTTCAGCGAAAGGACATCTAACAAAAGTAATCACACGTTTTGTTTTGTTTTTTGCTTTGTTTTTCAAGTTAAACTCAAAAAACATACTAGAACTAAGAACATGACACTGCAGCGTATGAGGCCCAATTCGGACGTTTTTATGTGGTCGTTAACATTGCAAAAAAATAAAAAAAAAATAAAAAATGCGATTGCCGTTTGTGTCCGGTGTGAACGGAACGCAGCTCGACGTGGCCCGCATGCGCACAAAAGAACACGACGTCACACTGTGTTTACGGAAGTAAAAAAGGAACGTCCTTTGCGTGAACGTTTTTTATTTCCGCTACCATTGTAGCCAGTAGCGCTTAATCCCTGCCTCGGACAACTCCTTCACAACAAACTCCTCAAATCCCGCAAGATTACGGTACGAACCCTCTATTTTTGCCTGAATCGTTTTGCCGAGTTTATTGATTAGTTCACAAACTTCTTCCACTTACAGTTTTCGGCTCCTTCGTTCGTCTGCCATTTCTCGTCACTTTTGACTCAGGATTGTGACGTTTATCCCGGAAATGTTGCCTATTGATGACGTTCGCGTTCTAAAAGTACGGAAACCATGGATCTATTATAATAACTGGATAAGGCACGCCCCCTCTGTCCGCGATCCAAATTGAGTAGTGGCCGCTCCGCGGGACTGCAGCTTCAGGCACCAACCATTTCAACAGTTCGGCCTGTAAAATTACCGAAAGTGCGAAATTCTTTTTAGTCTAAAAATAAAATAGAAGGAAATTCACTCTTTTACCGTTTCTAAAATCCTTAAAAATCACATTTTTAAAGTCACGGCGAACATGTACGCGCTCTGACCGCGCACGCACTCCTTGATGGAACGATCATCAGAAGAGCGCGTGTCGGACGGAAACCAAACAGAAGACAGTGGCCGAGACAAACGAGACACGTACATTGTGTTTATGTCATTTCAATATGAAGTGTAAATGAACGATTACACCGTTCACACAAGCTAACAAAAGCTAACGTTTAGCTACACAAAAAGAAGCATTCATGAGTTCACGGCTCATGCTTTCTGCAAAGAAACCATTATTTTCGCTTTACAACATGATGCCTTTATATTTATGGATATAACAATTCATCATTCTACATTTCGTAACCATTTCAAGACCACAGACTCCAAAAGTCCGCGCTAACTGTCCTCAGTCTTTCTCTCGTTCTGCTGTCGCCGTGCTCGTTCCCGACGCCAAAGCGACATGGTGATGTCGTCATAAAAGGGGAGGCACTAGACTCCCTATTCAGGAAGTAACGCGGAAGTAGGGAACTTTTTTGGAGACATGCGCCAATGAGCACACGCCATAGGTTTGAATTGGGCGCCATTTTGTCTTCCGGGGGCTTGACGGAAACATATCGGATTTATTTCCACATACGCATGAAAAAAAAATAAAAAAATACGGATACAGGTCACAAATGGGCAAACAAATCGGAATTGACCTGCAGTAGGAATGTAAAGAGAAAAATAAAAACATGCAGTTAAATTAAATTAGGGTCAATTCTTGATACTTACTCCAGTCATTTGGATTCACACCAACATCCACCATCTTGTTTATGGGTCAGACCTGGACAAATGTATTGATCTCCCCTGACACTTTGTCCTTCTCAGCTAGAATCCCATGGCATTCCAATTTTCCCTTCCCGGCCTCCACATTTCTTTGTTTTACGAGTTCAATTCCAATCTTTCTCTTCATGCGTGGCAGTGAACAAGATGGCTACAGCTGATCCGAAACAAGCGGGAATAAATCCGTTCTGTTATCGTGAGAATTGAATGCGATCCGTTCTTTGCAGGAAGCTGAAATTGCCCGTACTGTACCTCGACAAACAACTATCGATACAAATGTGCTTCTCTAACAATAAACTGCATCCATTATTGACATTTCTATTTAAAAAAACAAGTCCTATTTCACCTACTTGATATTCTGAAGTGATATTGCCTATTTGAATGTGGAATAATTAAATCTATATATCGCATCGGCAGACCAAGGCGAAACTAGATGAGATTAAAGGAATAGTTTGGGGTCAAAGGTCATCTCTTTTTCCTGCTGCAAAACGGATTCGGTCGGTGCGAGGCTATACTAGTTTAAATGCAACTCCAGGGAAGCACTTTGCACCACACTACGCAGCCCAGAACAGAGGCAGATTAAACGCAGAATCGGCTGTTTTTTAAAGGTCCTCCCGGAGAATACGCAAGGCACGGCGGCTATTTATGAAAGGTTATTTTTAGCAACGGGGTAATACTGTTTTATAGATTTCTCTAAGTCCTGTTGCTGGCTTGTCCCTGTAAATTGCTTTATGCATGAACGGATATGAGAGAAAATACATTCTAGAGGAGTTTTAATAGCTCTTAGTAAATGTCCAAAAGAATGAAATGAAATGATCTAATGAAAGCCTGTTATTTAGACATGCCACAAAATTAACCAACTGTATGTAGTAAGTAAGTAAGTAAGTATGGCATAACACGAGTAGTTTGAATTGTTTGCAAAGCTAAAAGGTAGGCATCGTGTCCTGGGGAAAACCCATCACCGCGGCCTGGATCTGGATCTGAAACACCTCATTGTCTGTCCGTCCATGGCAGTGGATTTTTCCACTTCACTGTGGTTCTCCTCTAGGTTTTCCTTTCTCCCACAATTGTTTTTGGTTTCGTTTTGGACAGTTATCCATTTTTTTCCTGTGACGGCTGATCAATCTGCCTGTCCTTTATTGACTTCTGACAGTTACATTAGAAGTTCTGTTTCTTTTGCTCAACATATTTTTGTGAAACGACCGCTGAACTGCCTCTTGTACACACTGCGGCCACATGCCTGGCTACACAAGACTAGTACACTCGTACAATACTCTAGATAGATGAGTTGTCTGGAACGTATCCAGTCTCCTCATTTTCAGATGGCCGTGATTGACAGGCACGTCAAAACAAACTTCAGCAGCTTCCGAGGATAAGGAAGAAGAAAGGAAAATGCAGAGGTGTGGGCTTCTGCAGAAGAAGCAACGCACTGAACTTTGTAAATCTGAGGGAAGGGAAGTTAATTATTTCCCTCTGAATGATCTGAGGATATTCAAGAGAAGATGTCTTCTGCATTTTAGAGACACAAGCTACAAATAAGTTAATGGTTTGTCTACTAATGAATTTCTTTTATACACTTATTTTTTTTTATCATTTTATGGTTGAAATGATAACATCAATAACATCTTTCAATATGTTATGGCATGAATCGAATTTTCACCTGAATGAGCGGGTTGAAACTTCAGGACAAGTCTGTGGAGATCATATCCAGTTCTGTCCTTCAAATAATCCTCCAGTCGCACACGCACACGCAGTCGTACACGCACACGCACACACCCATTGCAGCAGCACATCATGTCCACCTTTTACAACTCAATCATTGAGACCACTAACACTTTTTTCTCCATCTGCTGGTACAAGTCCAGACAGAATAAAAGCTGCTTCTAAAATCTTTGGACTCCCTGTAAGAGCTCTGTCCTCCATTTGTGAGCAGACGCACCAAGACCCTCCAGGACCTGATCACACTTTATGTTCCTAGAATTCATCTGGCTCTCGTCTGGGTGGTCTGCAATGTCCAGGACATCTTTGTCTGATCTGTTCTTTTGTCCTTAGAGGATCAATAAAATGATTGATTGATTGAACACAGTTATAGGCCTGCTCTGATGACTCTCTCCCTCAATCCGTTCAATGTGTTGAGGTTTGTTAAAGCCTTTGTTAGATTTTATGCAGATGAAGATGTATAATGGGCCACACCGATGCACATTGTGAGTCTCTGGCCAATAAAAGGGGTTAAAATGTAAAAAAAAAAAGGGGAACGTAACTGTAAACTTAACTGTAAATTCTTGTGTACATAATAAGCCTACTTTTCAGAATCAGAAGGGGTTTATTTCCATTGTTAATGAGCAAAATTTCAAAACTTAGGAACTTGTCTCGCCATTAAGGTGCAACATAAAACACTGATCAATAATAAAAACAACATATATTCAATCAAAAGGGCATGCATTAAGAAACAATTTTAGATTACTATGTATAAAATAAAAATAAAAAATAGGCATTACTATGTACAGAATTAGTTAGATTTACAGTCGTAGTGCAGAAAGTGACAGTGAGTGATGAAGAGTTGCAGTTAAAGTGACAGGTGTTTAAGAAGTGTTCATGAGTCCAACGGCAGAGGGAAAGAAACTATTCTTGTGGCGGGAGGTTCTGGTCCAGATGGTCCAAGCCCCCCACCTTAAGGCCGAGACAAGTTCCTTTGTTTGTGATTTTTGTTCATTGACAATGGCAATAAACCTTTTCTGATTCTGAAAAGGGAAAAACAATTTTTTTCATTTGTTTTTTAATTATGGCTCTTCTGATTAAAGATAGAGCTTTGTGTCACCTTGAAACAACACAACAAGAATTATTTTAATTATTGATGATTTTTACATTCTGAACTGCTGCAAGTCAAATACATTCTGTCAGTGTTTTAATATTAAACGTGTATTACTGCAGAGCCAAATATACATAATCATGAAAATATGTTGTGAAGGGATCTTTTTATCTCTATGTTTAAGTTAAAATGTAAATGTTTTGTTAATACCGGTTGGTTTAGTTGATAGTAAACAGATTTATTGTATTTACTGATATAATTTAATTTCTTTCTTTTTTTAAGAAAGTCTAATTTGTAAAACCTCCATTTGTTTTATTCCCCAAAAGTAACTCTGCTTCTGCTTCTGTATTGTTGGAGGTTATTATTGAATTTAATGTTATGCTCTTTGTAATATTACTTTTTACATTTATTATTTAATCATGCCAAATTCATTGACATCCGTGATGTCACTTCCTGCCGGGACATAAACAAACCTGAGAGCTTTGATTGTTTTTTTGACATCACCATTGACTTATAACGAGTGTAAGTTAGACCGGACCTGCAGGGGGCGCTGTTTTGGGCACACGAGATACGACTTTATTTGACGTACTCTGGGATCTAACGAAACAACCAAATACGTAACACTTTTCAAGGTTTTTCAATGAACTGACATTTAGCATATATTCTTCCTGAGCGCGCGCATAATTCATTTTCTGCGCACAAAGAGCTTCCAGACACTTTTTGCTGCTTCTCTACCTGTTTTATAAGATCGAAGTTGAACGTACAAATGTAAAAGGCTGAATAGCGCCGCACGGCAGACGGTAATCTTTACATCTGCATTACAACAGGTTCGGTCGTGAAAACGTCTGCTCCATTGTTCGTCTCGTCTTCATAACGGCGTAATCTAACAGGCTCTTGAATGGGATTTTCTGCACCACAGCGCCCATAGCAACACCGCACTCCGCCATAGTTATCCAACATGAAGGGACACAACCGTGAAGCCATTTTAGCCGCAATCATGTTCCCTTTTACTTTGGCGTGGCCCTCCCGCTGCTAAGACACACCTCGGGAAAATATCAGCAACAAAGAAATGACAACACTGATATTTCACCAAAAATAATGGAGTCGACTGGCTTTGGCGGGAATGATGTTCAGCTCAGAGGCGTAATAGACTATTTTAACATCATGTTCTCTCATCATGTTTGCAGAAATGGAAAAAAAAAAAGAGAGAGGCAAATTTCGACTTTCCAAACGAGGCTGTAAAACTTCTCGCGGCACAACTCGGATAACATAAAGTGCAAAGAAAAACATTATTTAGGTGTAAAAAAGAGAGAGATACATTTTCACCTTTTTAAAAATAAAAAAGAAGGTTTAATTTCTTTTGTCATGTGGGAAGATACAGTGAACATTGCTCTGTCCTTGACCTCAAAACCGTCAATATCGCTGTGGACGCGCTACAGTCCACTCTGCGGCAGCCCTCTTTTGGCGGTTCCTCTGAATTGGACCCCGGGAGCTCGGAGAATAGACAGCACCCGTATGCTTCCTAATGATTTCCAATTCGACATCGTCCCGGTCAGTGGGACGTCACCTCCTCCGCTCGAGAGCAGCCATTACCACGTGTTTGATGGGTTCGTTTGCGGCGAGCGAGGGCGAGGGCGAGGGCGGGCTGAACAAGGAGGAAGACTCCCGGGTTGGGGTGTTAGAATGGTCGGTTTCAAACGGGCGCGATTGACAGGTGGATTAGCCAATCGGTGACACGAATGGTCCGTCCGTATCGGAGCAAACATGGACGACAGCGATTGAAAAACATCACGGATTTCTGCGGAATCAATGAGCGAAGCACAAAACGCTGTCAATCTGAGGTGAGAGAAGTATCAATAATAAACAAATCTGATGTCAGAAGTTGCATAACTCTCGTTGACAATTCTGAATTATTTTACTTTGTTTACTTAAAGGTGAACTACAATTAGCTCTCCACCAACTTCCAAGTAGCTCCCTTAAGGGTTTAATTATTATGCTAAATCATTTAAATTTGATTCAGCACATGCCTATAATCATTTTAGATACTTTAGAAGCTTAACTTTGTGCACTAATAAGTAGATAATGTTTATTGTTTTATAGGCATAAGAGTAGCCCCAGGAGCTACTTTTGTTACGTAAGAGTTGGACACTATAATCTACTTTCATGGTAAACCTGAATAAACTTAAAATAAATAGAGGATCCTTCCCTTATGCATTGTTTACTTGTCAACTCATTATTTATGTATGTTTATGTATGAAAGTGTATTTTTATTTTACTAGTAAATTCCTGATTTATTTGATTTGATATTCCTGTTTGTGACTTTTGCTCACTTACAAAGGCAATAAATCTTTTTCTGATTCTTGATTCTTTTTTATTGTTAGTTTTGAGGAGCATATTCACTTTTACTAAAGAACCCTTCTCTCTCTTTCAAATCTGTTCCCAGACCATGTTCCTCAGACTGGAGCTGAAGTAGCATGAAACGAGGGTGAAGAGAGAGAGAGAGAGAGAGAGACATTCAGCTGAGGAGCCTGAAGTATGTACTGTATGTTGCGTGACCAATCTCCTTGCCCTAATGATGTGGGCCTATTTTCCCCCCAAGAAAAAACGCCGGAACAAAGGACCCCCATTTAAAGCTGAACCCTCTGGAGCGCAAACAAATGTCTGGACTCTTTGTCAAGCTGAGACTCTGTAGTTTTGGACTCTGATGTCTGTTTTTACTCTAATTATAAGTAGAATAAAACTTTGCACAGAGGAATTCAGACTTTAAATAGATTTTCTTTGTTAAATATATGAAGGAGTGAAGCTGGCGTCTGGAGGTGAGGACTGAGCGACACTAGTTTTAGCATTTATTTGGTTTTGACCATTCTCCATTAAAAGCTGAAGGTAAATTCACAAAAAATGTGTAATAAAGCAAAAATGTCCAGGCAGAATCCACATAAAAGTCCTATTCATTTTTCCATTTTGTTTTAGGGTAATTTTTTACTTGTGGAGTACAAACTGACCCAGAATGATTGATTTGACTGGAAATAAGAGCGTTTCAGCTTTATTTGTATGTACAGCCGATCAAGCAGCGCCAGAGTTTTCTTTTATAAGACGGTGGACAAAATGGAATTACTAAAGAAAAAGTCCAACGTCCCACGCGAGGGGTGAAGTGCATCAGCCTCACATCTCCACACTGGACTTCGACAAATTGGACAACAACAGGTTGCACACACTCGAGCCCCAAAGCCTTGATTCTCGCAGCGCTTGTTCAGATGAGAGTGGACACAGAAGATGAGTTGTCTTCCTCCGCTCTGTTTGAACAGCGCTGCAGGCGTCGGCACTGAGGAGAGAAGGGCCAAACACGGCCACACAGGTTTGGCCCGCGCAGAGGGGAACGAAGAACTTATTTTCCCTGCTTTTATTACCTCCACCTGACTTCAGTTTAATTGGTCAAATCTGTGGCAAACATAGAGATTGACTGGAATGTTTTTTTTTCTTCTTGTTTGGAATCCAGAGAAACGGACGGCCGATAAATTCAGCCAATATTTTAAGGCATTTCAGACATTTTTAGCATTTTGCCAAAATTATATGATAATAATAAACATATCCACAACTCTTTGCGCTAAAATTGTTCAAATAAAGCTAAATGAAAAGCCAATGTTGAGGCCAATTGCCAAAATGCTATAAAGCGCGTATGAAATATTGGTTCATTCAAATGTTTAGAGCAATTTATTTCTGTCGTATTATTTTTCGGACAGGTAAACAATGTAAAAGCCAAAGACCTCATAAAAAAAATACAAAAATTGGCATAAAAAAGTGTTGGGAGATAATCTGTACCGCACTCTAGAGTCCGTACAGAGGAGAAAAAACGTCAAACATGAAGAAAACACAAACACAAAAACCATTTTCATTTTCATGTTGGAAGGATAATCTGTTTTTGCCAATTACCCTTTTGTGAATGCAGTTTCCATTAGACTGGTGGCCTTGTAATCCCGTGTTTAAATGACATAGACAAGCAACAAGGTGAACTCACGTAAACTCAGACTCTCGTTTTGTTCAAGACCTGGACAAAGAACCGGCCCGTACTTTGGATTAAGAAAGGATTATAACATCAGCAAGTAAAATCACTTTGACTTTCACAGAACTAATGAACGCTGCAGTGTTGGAGTGTAACTGACCTGACGATTGTATCTTCAAAAACAATGTTATTAAACAAGACTTCAGCTAATTACAACAAGTGTGCTTCGACTTCGACAGAGAGTCTTTATAATCCGTCTGGTCGGGCTCGCGCTGTGAGCTTTGAGCCGCTGTGGGACTGACCAATCACAGTGCAGCATTATGGTTTGGGCAGAAGTCAAAATGATGGACTTAAACAGACATGGGGACACGACAGACGTACTTTACTCCTGTCTAATAAAGCCTATGGGGAGAATGCGGGTGCTGCTCACTGGGTGACACGTCCATTACTGTGCCATTCATGCACACACATCCCCTCATGTCGCGGCATGATGATGCACAAGGATTCGTACACAACTCCTGGAAGCTGAAAACGTCCCAGTTCTTGCACTGTTAGCCCCCTTTGAGCATGTTTGTGGCGCTCTGGATCAGTGCATACGACAGCGTGTTCCAGTTCCTGACTTTGGTAGCTAAAGAGTTTACTTAACTACAGTACTTTCAAGCCCTGTTAAAATGTGCCTTTTTGTGCGTAAAATCAGACCCATGTGGCCTTTAGTTGTTTTCCATCCACAGATATCATTTTCAGTACAAGTAAAACCAAAGCCAGTGGTGGTAATAGTAGTGTTGTAGTAATAGTAGTAGTAGTAGTTCAGTAGTTCCAACTGTATTATGCATAATAGAGCCATTTAATTACCTCATGGTGCTTAAATGATACTAGCTGTGACTGCTAATCACAACTGAAGTCATTATCCTCCAAGATCAACCGCATCAAGTGATAGAATCTCATTGAAAAGACGTCTCTCGCTCGTCTTTATTTTTACACAAGAAGAAAGAGTGTCTTGTCTTTGATTGATGGAACCAGCATGACGGAGCTTCTCTCACTAATTACATTGTCATTAGCATCGGAAATATGTATTAAATGTATCTGCATTCACAGGACTTTACGTCAAGCTGAGAGGGGGGCTTGAGTGGGCACACACCTCACAGCAAAGGTAACAGAGAGGAGCGGATTTAGTTTACATTAAAATAATAATTTGCACGCTAATGAACAAACATGATACACACGCTGTAAAGACTTTCACAACACTCGCTTTCACACACCAGCATACTTGGGCACTGCAGGCAAGGTGTGTTAAGTGTCTTGCCCAAAGACACAATGCCAGTTTGCGCTAACACGGTTTACGCAGCTCAGATTAGAATAAATCCCCGAGTTCCCAGACTGGATCCGCAGATTGAGAATGACTCTTGGATGAGAGTCAAAATGTGTTTTTTGTCCAGATGACTGAAACGTTTTCTTCAATAAATCTGTACAACTTTATAATATCTACACCTTAATCAGCCTTAATAAAGTGAGAATAACTTAATGCCCAATGAACAAATAGTTTATTAAGAATGATTCAGGCTTTGTGGCTACTTAATTAGGAGTTAAGGAATTAGTTACTATAAAACGGAATAATTCTTAATGCTTTATTAAGTCTATTTAAGTGTTGTAAAGATATAAATAAAGAATGACATTTGCTGCTTTTTGAATTTAACAGAGCATGTAGAAAAGCCACTCATCCAAAAGCGTCTGGACAAGTACTTTCCCAAATCTCCACACAGAACTGTCCACAGGCTTTACTTGTATTGATACATACTTTGTTCTGACTGAGTCCAAACATCTCCCATAGCCTCTTGGCATCTGAAGATTCCACCGATTTACACCGTTAATCCCAACAAGCTGTGATCAGAGGGACAGTTTTTCCAAGCAAAGTTTTCTGCAACTGGACCAAGGCTTTATTAGTCGTCCCAGTCTTTGCCTTTTCTCAAATGGGTCTGAAATGATGAAAAAGTACGCATGATAAAAGTATTGTTACTGCGAAACATTAGAAATCAATTGTATTTTTTGTTCTACGCGTAATTGCACTGATGTAAAGTCTGAAAACTTCTAACAATAGCTTGAATATATTCCTTCACAATGTCAATATCTTTTAAAAAAAAAAGAAGCCGCTCCGTGTTTGATATTTATTCCCGTGAGTGGACCAGACACAGACACCGAAACCCTTCACCGATGACAGTGTCCCAGGGCGGATGGTCAAATTGAATTTAAAAAGCAATTAAGAAAACACTGCAATCCTTCTGAGTGGGCCTAGTTTCTGCTGGTTTATTCCCTGAGATTCCCTTCTCACTCGAGCAGAAAATTCACTGGTTTACAATAATTAGACCCCCTCTTTTTTGTCTTCTGGCTCCGTTATCAATTCCAGTTTGGAGCGTTTGCTTGTCTCACACCTGTTATTTCAATTCAAAGTGCTTTACATGCTAAACTGAACAGCTAAACAAGGATGAAGAAGGCTTTCTGCTTCAAACCTCCAGAATCACACAAATTAGAGTTATTTGTTTTTTTCATGCTCAAAACGAACACCTCAACATCTTTGGGGATTATATACTATATATATTAGTAGTATAATTGCTATTGCTATAAGAAGAGAACATTGACAGTTTCAGAAAAAAGCTAGAGTAGCGGACCACGCTGGTGTAAGAAGGTGAGAGACCAGGGACAAATGTGCCCCCTGTTTATGATGTGAGAACCCCACCAAACGACAAGAAGCCAGCGAAATCTATCTTGTTACATGGGGTCAAGGGTCATGGTACACGCCACCAACACCACTTCCAACCCAGTAGTAGAAGTAGTAGTAGTAGTAATTGTCATTTCAACTCAAAACGTAAGCAATACTTTAGATATCTGTGTAAAAGGGACACCGCACTAAAACCATACCGTGGAACCAGGTCTGGCCTTAACTCCCTGAGGGTTCAATTCCCTACTGCACCAAGAACAGTGTGTGATCTGACAAGCCACTGGCCAAGTCACAATGACAAATGGTTTTGTATCTGCTTCTGGTGAGAGGATGTGCTCGTTTATTCCCAGTGTTCCTCCTGCTCCAAACGGTTTTACATTCATTCTAAGCTCTGATTCACGAAAAGTGTGTAAAATATACACACTGCTCGGAATACTACTACTACTACCATTAACACTAAAGCCACTACCACCCATGCTTACTCCTGCCGCTAATATATACTACTACAACATTCCTACAACTACCGTTACTACCAAATTAAATGCAATCACGAATACACACTGCAATGATCCTCTGAAATATCACAATACTTGAAATGACCTTGTAGTGTTGTGCCTTTACAAAGTCACTGCATACAAATCAGTATTTCGTTATGAAGTAAAACTTGAATACTACATTTACCACAATTTCTAAAACACTACTGCGACCAATGCTGCCGCGTACGTACTCCCACCGTTTTGTACTTTCACTACAATCACTTTATGAATTGATTACATACAAATATATTCTGTAACTGTTTCGAAGTCTCTGCAGAACTTGAGAAACATGGACGATGACAAAAGTGTGTCTGTATTTGTGGGGGTTGCGGGGGGGAGGGGGGGGGGGCATTTTTACTTAAAGACACAGTATGTAACTTTATGGAGGGAGAAAGTCACCTGCATAATTCCATGGAAAAAATAAAAAGTTAAAACCACCTTCTCTACGGACATGCATAAACGCCATACTGTGGAATATTATAGCTAAAGGAACAACATTTCCATGGAAACAAGCAGGAGGAGGCCAGGTAAATGTGGTCAATTTTTGTGGAGATGCGAGCCTGCTCCATTAGGCCAAGTTACAGGTCAGAATGCACGTTTTTTTTCCAAGTTTTTCTGTTTTTGTTTGTTTTTCTGGAGAAGTAATTGAATAAATGCAAGATGGATACGTTTAATACCGTACTGTGGAACTGCAATAACAATAACATCTCCATGGAGAAAGCGTGAGACGTGACAGTGCACCTTTCATCTGTCCGGGCTTTACAAAACGCCGATGCTTTATCCGGTCCCTCTCCTCCTGTTTCCAGTCCGCGCTCCATTATCTTCCTCTCAGACCAACACAACTGTCTTACTTCCGCTCTATTTCAGGCTGCGTCCAGCACTCTTCGCTATAACCCCATTTAACACCGGCCCCCCCTAGTAAATAATACAACAACCAAATGAACAAAAAGGAAAATCATTCGAAGCAAATAATGAAATATAGTACACAAAAAAAACACAGTTGAGTCAGCAAAACCAAACGTGTAGTCAATGTGTGTACGCGAATGTACAAGTACTACAACTACTTACTACAGAAGTGAAGTACCCACCAGAGCGTGTCAGAAGGTAACGAATCATGGTCCACTTGTAATGTACAAAGAAAGCGAAGCCATAATCAAAGCCGTACATCTAAATATTCAAAATCTTTTAAAACAAGGTGCACAATGTGACGTTTGGAAGGGGGTCCGCTACCTGCTTATCTCCATGGAAATATTGTTCTGCAGTGTGGCATTAAACATGTCAGCCAAGTACTTTCTGTCAGCAGTACTCGCTCCACAAATCGGACCTGCAACTCGGGCTGGTGGAAAGAGACGAGCTTAAGTTCTGTTTGCGGATCCTCCACGAGAAAAGTTACACAGTGCAGCTTTAAAAATAACCGCAAGTAACTAATCGTCAATCCCACTGCGCCAGTTAAGCATCTACTGGATTACTGCACTCCTTCACTCCAGTCAGATGTGCCCATAACACATTGTCAGAGTCCATTTGAGGAGCAGGGCTCAGTCTTCACACCTTCATGAGCTGCAGTGAAGTTCGCTGAAAGGTCATCAAAACAGTCTTTTTACTCCATATAACTCCAGAGTGCTCGGTCTATGCTGTGCTGAGGTCAAGCCTTTGAGAACAAGCCTCTCCAGCTGTCACTCCTCTGTCATATGCACTCCCCTGACCCTCAAACATCCATCTTGACCAATTCCACTTGACCAATCAAAGTCCAGGATTAGAAACAGCACTCCGGCGCCTCTAGACTTTCTGAGAGGGTTTGAGTGAATCTGACAACTCTTACACAAAGTTCACTGGCATTTTCTTCCCTCGCTGGACATCAAAGACGACCAGTATTTTACCACAACAGAATGGAAGCACATGTGGTGGACCAATGGTGGATGAAATGGCACCAAACATCCCATAATAGGCTCCATTTGTGAATTGTGCCGAGCGTCTGCACACAAGTCTTTGGATATAGTGTCTTGAAATCCTTTTTAACCACTTCAGTAACCATGGTGACTACCTTAGCTTGGTGGTCAGCGAGTTTATCTCCCCCAGCACAAAGTTTAGTGAGTATATTCTTGTGGCTTTAGTTGGCTTTTAAACATGCTTTTGAGCTACTTAGCGTTGGTATTTCACGTTTTCTAACTTCAAATAATGTCCTACGTTTGGAACTTTTCTTTACATTTAGAACTTTAAAAAGTACACCTTTGTTTTCAGCAGAGTTTAGAACGCATTAGAACGCCCTCTGTTGTCATGAGTTGGAATGAATGTAATAAATGAAGCCATTAGGCAACGTGAATGCTATGCTAATAGAGCCATCAGCGTTCAATATTTGGTGGTTTACGGACTTGAAACAGCTCCTGCATTGTGCCTGTTGCGTCCCTTTCTGGGGAGATCTCTCTGTTTCTTTTTCTTTTCTGTGTTCGTCTCCTACGCATCACCCTGCAATATCACCACAGTGATCACACGGTCACATCACACAAACTCTCTGCCTTCCCCGACATTCCCAGGTCATCCTGATGTCCTCGGAACTTTGGTTATCCGGTTATTGTTGCAGCCGTGACAACAGGATTAATGAAACATGAGTGATGATGAGCTCCAGACATGTTTTTGAAGAGGGAATAATGTTACAACATTGTGAAAAGAGCAAAAACAATTGTATTTACTTTTCCTACAGTGTATCATACCATTATGTTTGTGGCGTATTATCTTTAGAGATGTAGAGAGTCGAATTCAAATATCAATGGTTAAGTCACTATTTATTATTACAGCTCAAGTTAATAATATAGAACATTTAGACAAAACAAGTGTTTACTGGGATTTCCAAAAAATAAGAAAAAAGAAAAGAAAAAAAACTGAACTAAGATGGAAAATGTGTGGGTTTTTTCTTTAAAACTATATATATATTATTGGCATTATTCAAACACGCAGCTGATTAATGGCAAACCCAACCTTTATGAAAAAATGAATGTGTCTTTCAAAAACAGTGAATGTCCCACAGTTACAAAGGTCGCTGCCCCCCATCTGAAAGAATGACGTTACATTCCAGAAAGCAGGAAACGTTTCCAGTGTCTCTTTAGCTGCATTATTGTCACGTCCTGGAATTCCTGTTGGTTTTTAGCCTGCTTTTAAGTTTAATTCTATAATGTAAAGTCTTCCAGGCAAAGCAGGGCGAGCAGGTGTTGAACCCTCCTCCAGAACACGTACAGAGTGCATCTTCAAACAACAGTAAACTACAATGAAATAATGCTATTGGGGGATCTGCAATGTCCGAGGTCTGGTTCTGCCCCAGGTCAATACAAAACCCTCATTTGGTGTCTCACTATTTAACCATTCAGAACACTTGTGTGCTCACCTCGGTCGTGTATTCCTTGTTTTGCTTCCCGACACTCTCGCTTTCCCTCGTCACCAGCCAATCTAACGCAGCCACGCATGACAAGAGAAACGGTATAAACCAGCGCTGCAGCAAACTGACGTATTCAAAACAAGCTTGTTTCGGCTCTCGTTTTTATTTTGAGCACAGTTTTTTGGGGGAGTTGGGAGCCTTCTTACTTTTGAAGGGGGAGAGGAAACATTAGGCGGACTGCGAGATCTTGGTCCCCGATGTAGTGCACTTTGAATAAATAATGACGACTCCTAAAGGCTCAAGCTCCAGCAACCGACAGAAATGTGTTATTCATTCAAAGTTGTTACAGTAAATTAAAAATATATAACTACAATTTTCTTTAGAGACATGAGTTTAAATGGCATTACATGAATTTAACTTTTGATGGTGGCATTTTCTAAAAGTTTAACTTTTATCCACATATTATACTCATTAAAAGAAAAAGGTAAAATGACAAAAATGTAGAAGCTGCAGTACATCCAGTCCCAGAGCGGCTGCTGCTCGGGTCCTGACTAGAACCAGGAAGTACGATCACATTAGTCCTGTGCTCAGGTCTCTGCACTGGCTCCCTGTGGCTCAGAGAACAGACTTCAAAGCAGCTCTGCTTGTATACAAGTCTCTCCACGGCCTAGCACCAAAGTACATCTCGGACATGTTAGTGCCATATGAACCATCTCGGACTCTGAGGACCTCAGGGACCGGCCTCCTGCTGGTGCCCAGAGTCAGGACTAAACATGGGAATCTGCGTTTCAGTTTTAAGCAGCTAAAATCTGGAACAGTTCCTGAGGATGTGAGACAGGTTCTACTCTGGCAATGTTCAAATCTAAACTAAAAACTGTTTTGTTTGGCTGTGCATATGACTGAAAGGATTTTCTTTGCACTCTTCTTTTATGTCTTGAACTATTTGATGGATAGCCTGAAAATGGCACTTTTAAATTAAGATTTTGTGATTTTAATACATTTTTTTCCTGTTGTGTGAAGCACTTTGAATTGCCTTGTGTACAAATTGTGCTCAACAAATAAACTTGCCTTGCCTAGAAAAAATGCAGCAAAAATGTAAAAAAGCAGTATGTCCCAGAGGTCTTATTCATTTGCAACAGTGTAAAACTCATTAAAACACTTAATGAAACACACTTTGATGATTGTAAACTTAAACTTTTATGAAGTACACAGACTTTATTGAAAAGCAGACAGGAGAGACTAGTTTCCAGACTAACCGCAGTCAAAAGCAGCCAATACCTTGAGCCGGCACACGACACGTTCCTCTTGAATCTTTCATGGGCGACACTTAACGCTGCCATTTTTAAAGATGTTACAAAAAGCGCAATGCATGTCGACAATTCACGCAGGAATGGTCTCGTCTGTCTCCGAAAAGCTTGGAAAAACACAATTTTACAAACAAAATCTGCACTGTTTTGCATCCTCCTTTTTTTTTATACGTTCACAATTTGCCAGAAGGCCTCATGTTTCGCCTCATTAGTCCACATGTCCACACTCAACGCATTACAACTTGTGGGGAAAAAACTCTAAATTTTTAGCATGATTGCAGGGTTATCTAACTGTGGTATGGTAAATGGTTTGAAATGCTGGTGAATAAATAAGTTAGAATCAGATATACAGAATGTCACAGAGATAAAATTGACTTGAATTCTGAGATAGTGAAATATTAAAGTTGCACGATGTAACTTTTCAGGTGCTGTTGTCTGCTGCCTGCCTGTTTCCACGGAGATGTTTGTGCTTTGTCAGAACCGTTCCGCGGTATGGCATTGAACTATAACAACTTCAGCTATTTTTATTTTTTTTTCATTTCTAAATAATACATCGACACGTGCATTCTTCCTGTCAGCAGATCTGACCTGTAACGTGGCATAGCGGCGTCATCTGCTTGTCGCCATGGAACACGGGCAAACAGGCGCCCCTTTTGAAATGTACCAAACCCATTAGCTGCAAAGTAAAGAAAAAATATCTGCCATTATCTCTCAATAGGAATGCATTGCACCGCCTGGCCCCCGGGATACAATGGCGACCGAATCGTTTCTATGGAGGACAGATGGGGGACATCGAGTGAAGTGACACGACAGGTTGTTTCCTAAGCACATCGGTCTGAGTGAACCGGCTCCGGCGTTCACTCAGTGCCGGGCCGTAATGGGCCGAACGGGAACAGCGCAAGAGCCCTGCCTAAGATGGCCGAGGGGCTCTAGGTCGGACCGGGGGGAGGGATAGTAAATAAAACGTAAACAATGGAGAGACATCCATTCTGTGTGTGTGTCTAGATAAGTACACTTTAAGTAGCAGTATATCATGTCAATAATAGGAGTATATTGGTAGAAGTAGTCGTACATTTAAGTGTTTTTGCCTCTGTCAAAAGAGTAAAAAGCCCAGGTGCATGGTCTGTGTGGCAGTACAGTGGTAATGACAGTGTTTACAGGAGAAGCAGCAGCAGTAATAGTAGTAGTAGTAGTAGTTTGCTAAAGTACTACACAAGACACATTTACACAAAGTTGACATATTATGCAAAATCGACTTTTAGGAAGTTTTAACCGTATAATAATGGTTTCCCTATCATTGAACCGCTGCAAGTTGTAATTATCTCTTACTTTCTTTGTTCTGCATTTATTCTTCTTTGTAGCTTCGCATAGTCGTTTTGGCACAAAAATAAAAAAAACACATATATATATAACACCTGCTGCTCACCATTGTGAACTGCAGCTCTCCACAGAATCAGGGTTAGCGTTTTTATTATTATTAAGTCAATATTGCGATTTAAAATGTCCAGAACAGAACGCTCCACGGGTGTCATAGATTAGAGCTATAGCAGACAAAAGCACAATGGTCTTCTTTAAGAGCGTTTAACCAGGCTATAATTGTTTCCCCCTCTCATTTACTCTCTCGGAGTTGTATTCAAAGTGATTCATGCATGGCTGAATCATCTTTATTCTCTTGCATTCGAGGCGCCCTTCACTGCTCTCCGTGCACTGCAGCGCTCCAGAGTCAGCGCACGTTTACAGTGCGAGGAGCAGAGAAATCAGCTGTGTTAGTGGACTTGTTTTTATTTTTTTCAATGTTGTTTTAGATCAATATTGTGTTTTAAAATGTCCAAAACATAAAATAATGACCACGGGTGCCTATGTAATAACGAAAGCATAATGTGTCACCAAAATTATGCAAACCACAGCACTTAAAATAAGACTTAAAATGAAATCGATGAATATAATATGGCAAATCATTAATTTATTTTTTGTTCATGTATGATAACCTTCTGATTCTGATTATGTTCTTCGTATGTATTCACAAAGCAGAACTAAGTTTGTGCTCTTCCGCCAACCGTACAAACGATACTACAACTGACTAAAGTTGAACAATACTTAAATTCAATCAATAGTACACAGATGAATGTAACTTTCTGGTGGAGGGTCTGCTTCCTGCTTGTCTCCATGAAGACAGCTTTGCCTAGAATGTTCCGCAGTACAGCGTCATGACGTACAAAAGCTAACCCAAAACAGTTGAGACAATGGTACGTCCGCATTAGGCCCCGTTAGATCCTGGAATGACCCCACACATGCATTTATTATTCGATTTTACGGCTCTTCCCGGTCGTCGTGGTGATTGCGATCAGCGATGGGGGCGGACCACAGGTGTTAATTGCTTATTTTCCTGTCGCGCGCTCTCATGCCGTGATTTTCGACGTTAAACCATTTGTCTTTATGGAGGTGCTTAATTGGTCATGGGGGTTGGCAGGTGGGAACATGCTAACTCCGAAATGCCATTTGGAAGCCTTTGCGGTGCAGTGTTGTGGCTGGGCTCGCCTCCTGTCACATGCCGCTTTGGGGCTGGGGAGGAAGGAAATGCCAATTAATTTCGGTTTGCAATTCGAGGTGGTTGGCTAAAAGCGTGTGGTTTTACAATAGTGACCGGGAATATTAAAAATCATTGTGTTAATCTGGATATTTGCATTTGTTCGATTCCACATGGTTTTATTGCTAAAATAAAAATAATTGATGAGTAAGATTACACAAAAATGTACTTTATTAGGATTTGGTTAGGATTCTGGAAAATTACTCAGATTTTCTCCATCTAACTAGCTAAATCAATTATTTTGTTGTAGTGTCAGTTACCTGTGTAATGTCTATAAATGATTTACATAAATGTATTGGCGATGGTCTTAATGTAAAATGTGTATACGTCATTTTACTACATGAAATCTTGCTTTGTTGAACATTGTTCAAGTCTAAATCTGTTAATCCACCTCATTGCACTACTAAAACCCCATGCATTTTACATGGGCAACATGTCTAAGCTGAATAATAGATACATAAAATGGTTTATAAAATATACAGTATAGACTCATGGTTTCAGGGCTGCGTGGGATTTTCAGTGCAGGTAAAGCAGACTGACACATAGCAACTGTCCAGTCTGTGTCCTCCAAAATATCTATTTGTGCTTGTTTTTTGGTATTTGCCCTGAACGCCCACGGAGTAAATAATGGCTAAATAAAAGATTTTTATTGCATCATGACGGCATCTGCTGGTTTCTCACCCGCAAGACGAAGAGCATGAGCAAGACTAGGCAGGAGCGCAAGAAGGAAATGTAGAAGTAAAAACAGCATCAGTTGCAGCAGTAATAATCCGAAACATAAATTAACAGTAGTAAAGCAGCAGCAGTAGTAGTAGTAATGGTGGAGTCATGGTGTCATAGTATTAGTAGTAAATTGCAGTAGTAAGTTGTAGAAGTAGACAAGAAGAAGTAGTAGAAGACAAACCAGTAGTGACAATAGTAGGCATTGTGGTAAAAGCAGTACTAAAGCGATGCGTAGTTGTAGAATATGTCGTAATTGCTGTAGTAGTAACAGTGGTAGTAGCAGTAATTGTACACGACATAATTCCTTTCAAAATGCATTATCCTCGATAGGGCTGCGCGATATGGCAAAATATATATATATTTTATGTGATTTTTTTAAACAAACAAATACAAATTTCTTTCAATATCAATACATTAGACATTTAGATTAGTTCTAACTTAACTTGATGGATTGCACAGCCGTATCCCATGCCCGCTTAGACTGTATTTAAAGCCCCCTCTTATGCAGGCATGTCTAGACCCATGTGACAGTTAACATGTGGGGGGGTCGTTCAAAATGAGAAGGAGCCACAGTGGAAAAACAACAGCTGACACACTATTAGTTTTGTAGAGAAGCCAATTTGCACAGAGGACGTGAGCGCGGCGCCAATGTCCAGCCTGCTCACTGACACAAATGCACTCCAACAGGCCGGGGCAAAAATGGAAAAGAGATGTGTTCGTGCGTCTGCCGGGAGGTTGGTCGTTTGGAAACTGCTTCATTCAGTTACAGCAAGTATTTACACCAAATGGAAAGAGAAAAGTCAAGCACCATCCAGTTGTTATTATGTGTACGGTAAAATTAGTATAGCACTTTTTCAGTGTTTCTTCGGGTCAGTTCCAGGCCTGTAAATGGTGAATAAAAAATAGGCAGGCAAGTTTATTTGTAAAGCGCAATTTGACACAAAGGCAATTCAAAGTGCTTCACAAAACAGGAAAAAAATGCAATAAAATCACAAAAACATGACAGAATAGTTAAGGAAATATAAGAGAAGAGTGCGGATAAAATCATTTCAGTCATATGCACAGCCAAACAAAACAGTTTTTAGCTTAGATTTGAACAATGCCAGAGTAGCGGCCTGTCTCACATCCTCAGGAACTGTTCAGATTTTAGTGCATAAAACTGAAACGTCACATTCCCCATGTTTATTCCTGACTCTGGCACCAGCAGGAGGCCGGTCCCTGAGGTCCTCAGAGTCCGAGATGTTCATATGGCACTAACATGTCCGAGATTACTTTGGTGCCAGCCATGGAGAGACTTGTATACAAGCAGAGCTGCTTTGAAGTCTATTCTCGACCACAGGAGCCAGTGCGAGACCTGAGCACAGACTAATGTATCATACTTCCTGGTTCTGTCAGTCCGACAGCAGCGTTCTGCGATGTACTGCAGCTGTTTACAGCTCGTTTGGACAGGCCAGTGAGCAGGCCGTTACAGTAGTCTTAATCTACTAGAGGACAAACGCATGGATAAGTCTCTCCCGTCTGGTTTAGACACTATACTTTTTAATTTTGGCAATTTTTTAGATGGTAAAAAGCTGTTGACGTTATTGATATGAAGTGGCTGTTAAAATTCAAATCTGAGTCCATTATTTCCCCCAGATTTCTACTTGATTTGTAGGTTTAGAGCGAACTCTGGAGGTGACTGTTAACCACTTTCTCTTTGTTTCTGGGGCAGAGACCATGATTTTAGTCTTGTCTGAGTTCAGCTGGAGAAAGTTGAAACTTAAAGGGGTCACCACCCATGCTTATTATCATTTATTATTACAATGGAGTTTCCGCATCATTATTTTGCTCAAAGTTTTATATTGATTGACTCCTGCATGTTTGAGTATTAATTCTGTATTGTCCTGCAACTGAGGCTCAAGCACCACATCCGTTATATGTGATTGAAAATGTAAGACTACAGAGTGATACATGCAGGTTCCTAGTGTTCTGATAGCCTCTTCAAGAATACTAAAATGTAATAATGACAATCTGCCGCTTGTTACAGTGAAATGTCCCTATGAAGAGGCGGGTTTATCAGTTCTGCAGTATTGAACAGGAAGTCAATGGAACCCGTTTTCAGAGTAGCTGGAACGCGTTAGAGTACTCAAATCCCTTTTTTTAGAGTAATGAGGAACGTAACTCGTTTTGTGCACCCATATAATCTAGTACTAGTTAATTTTTTTAAAATCAGTAATGCGTTAGTTTTAGTTAGGTCATCATCTCCTCCACCGCAATCCCACAGCCAGGTTGTTTCCCATTGCAGGATAAGAGAGGAGAGTCGCATGCACCAAACACTTGTTGGCGTGTTTTGAGCATGCACGTTTTGAAAAACTCCTTCGTATAACACTATTTTGTATCTGAGGAGTAAATGTGGGCTAACAATCTTTAAAAAAAATGCTACTAATTTATATTAATAAGTGAGTCGAGGTGGACTTTGTAAAGGCAGACTAACAGGTCTTTGAGAGACAGAATTCTGGCTGATTGGCAGATGTCAAATATTTTTTGCTGCCAGTAACACTACAAATAAATTATCTAAAAATCAAACTATCGTGATTTCCGGATATTATTTTAGAGTCTGTCTCTCAAAGTGGAACTGCACCTACAATGAAAATTTCAGACCCTCCATATAATTTCTAAGTGGGGAACTTTCAACATCACATGGGTGTTCAAATACTCACTTTCCTCACTGTATTTGATATTTTAATGATCATGTTACTGTATTCAGCAAACGCAAAGTGATTGTTGGCAAATTATATAGGTTATACAAATATGTATTATTGTAACACAAGAGTACTCTAACGTGTTAATTTTACAACAAAGTAGCCCAGTAACTTAACGTATATTCAGGGCGTAACGAGTAAACTTAACGAGTTACTTTTTAAAAAGTATTGCAGTTTACAAAGCAAAATATAAAAATGTTTATTTACATATGCTATAGTTCAATACATATCTACTTGAAAAAAGCTCAATATATCTCCTTTAAAGTGTGTGCAATTAACTATACTTTTTTGTGAGAGATCCTGGTGTCCTGGGCTGCGAATGTTCTAGAATGTTCTTCTTATTGTGAGCCTCTCCACAGATCTACCTGCAGCTAGGTCAGATGTCACCTGCTCGTCTTCATGTTCAGTAATGTTTCGCACTGCCTCTTTAATACCAAAAAATAATACAATAATAAGATAATAGATACTTGACCGAAAGTGGGGGTGATGGGCTACAGGTGTTAGGGTTTTCTGATTGGTTGGTATGTTTTTCTTCTTTGATTGTAATTGAAAAATGTATTGAAATAGAGTTTAATGCAAGATTTACCATTAATTGTGTTTGTATTGTGTTGTCGTTGCTTTTATGGACCCCGAGTCGTGAATAATGAAATAAATTAAATGCTGATGATTATGACTATGAATACCAGATTATAGTACCAACCACTCATATTACTGTTACAACATTTTAATCTATTTTATTTATTTATTACTATTTTCAATTGATACCATCGATTTCAGCAAGGTTCGTTATTATTATTATTTATGCCTAATCATGTAATAATAATTCTTCTTGAAAATGTTATCTCAACCGTTGACATCCCATCTAATTAATTTGTTTGCAAACTGAGAGCCCGGCTCAACTGGCCATTAAGGTTGTCAGTCAGAATGTGTGAACACTTTACTTGTCGTTTGTTTCATGGGGTCAGCTGTAGGTCTAAATTATAACTCAAAATAAAAGTCATATCACAAAGATTACATTTTAGTACTTTGTAAAAAAAATAAAAATAAAGTAAATGGACTCAAACTATTTTGATAAGATAAAGACATTTTGCATGTGTTCAAACCATATTGTATATCTGACTATCTGACTATGAATTGGCCCTATATTTAAACTGCTGTGAGTTGAGCTGCCTTGTCTCACTCCTCTCAGTTCAGAGCCGCAGCATCAGTGTATTGTCAGTTGTGGTCAGAAATAGCATTTGGCCTGTTACACCTGATCCTCAGAGGAACAAAGGGTGGGCAGCGATCCCCTACATCATTATAGTGCTCCTCTGTTTTACACTGTCACAGAGGAGAGAAAGCACAAGATTAGGCCGGACCGCATTCTTCAAATACATAGACGTTGGCACAGGAGGTAATGGAAACCTGCGGTTTGGGGACTTCATTGTGAAGTAGTTGGAGTAGCAGTAGACATTATAGTTGACGTAAGAGTAAGTATTAGTAGAATAAATGTGGTACCAAAGGCATCGATCGATAGGTGTCATTTTCAATCTGAAGGTACTGGACCAGAACGTGATGGAAAGATCTCGATAATTATAGACTTTTGAAACCTTTCCTTCCATGGAACACTCCTGGAAGGACAGGTTTCAAAAGCAGCAGCAATATCAGTCATAGAAGATTTTATTCTGTGTTTATTCAGGATATAATTGTGTTTAAATGTCCAGGAGCATTAACATTTGAGAGGTTTTAGAAGTCAAAATGAAAGGATATGTTTTTTTCCCCTACGAGACGTTGTTTGCAGAGTACATTATGGAACCCGCGCGGCTCCCAGACTCGTAACCGCCGTGCTCTGCGGTCAGTGTAACGGGGTCCATTGATTTTAAGCACTTTCTAATAAGAAAGTGCTTAAAATCTGCCAGACCGGAGTCAGTGTAGTGTCACCCGCTGTGAAGAAACTGTTGAGAGTGAAATGTTTGTTGGACTTGGCCATGATAAATGATATATTACCCAGAACATGACCACTATATGCAAGTGGTCATAATGTAATGGCTGATTTGTACGGCCTATACTTACAGCCTATATTATACCCCACAATGTGCCTCACCTTTTATTGAACTGCTGAAACAAAGGCAATTCCATACTTTTGTAATTTCTCATGTCAATTTCTGTTTCCTCTAAGTTTCAACATTTCAGTCACGGTCAGGAAAACACCTCTCACAGCGATACAGCAAACAAAATCAATGCATCGTTCCCTATTATTGGAGAACATTGATTTTTATGATACTGTGAATTTAGCTCGTGGCATGAAAACTCGCACATGTATTGAGTATTACAGGTCCCAGTCGGGCTGCCGAGGTGCAAGGCAATTTGAAGAGCTTCGATTAACACCAGATCTAATAATACAGGTTTGGAAGCCGTGTTGTGGCTAAATCTGGGAGGGAAGGTGACGCTAACGAGTCTGGGAATAAAGCTGAACGGGTGAGTCACAACAGCGCTGAATGACGAATTTGTGGGTGTCAAAAAGAGCATATGAGAAGCATTGTGACTATCTTTATATGTTCTTTATATTCTTTTATGAATTCATAAAGTATACCTTAAATGACAATGGCAAAGCAAGAAAATTATAGCACTGTTATTAATAAACCTCACCTTAAATCTCTACCAAAAGTTTTTGGCCTTAGATGTTGTACGTTGCGCTATCACTGGTTTTGAAATGAAGTAGTTTCCATCACTGAGACATAATACTCTCTGCAATATTTGCCTAATCATTTCGTACATTTTCTTCGACAGGCTTATATTACACCAGGCGACCAAACGCATGACACGACAAAAATGGAAACTTCTGCAGCTCTGCGAAAGTGCCACTGCTTCTTCTCTTGACACTGATGTATGTCCCGCACCACAAACGGGAATGGTCACCTTGGACAACCATTTCAGCTGTTGAGAGGAACAGCATCAACTCCATATTTTCTTTCTCGGCTCAACATCGCAAACACTGTACAAGTATTTGAATATCCATTTGGCATTGGCGCAGTTTGCACAACCATAACTTCTGCACAACGAAATCATTTGACGCTGCTCTTTGACTTTGCTTACAGGACAAAGTCAGAGCTCAGCCTCACACTGTACGCACACACCGACACACACAGACACACACAGACACACACAGACACACACAAGCAGGTGTCAGAGTAAGAAATAATGAACTTCGCCTTCCACATGATGGCAATGGTCAACAGGGCATGTGATCCTTGTTTAACACAGGATACAGCGTTATGGCAGCAACACGGTGCAGCAGCGAGCCGTGTAACTCACTTCCGTTTCCCCGCGATGCACTGTGACGTCATCGGTCTACTCGCCGCTCAGATGCTCTTCCTCTATCAGGGGAAACGTGGATTTGTCCCGCTGTCATTGCGCGTAAGCTCCATTTGGTCCATCGGTTTAACACGAGTTGTTGCACATCCAGCCTGTAACATTTGAGCCAAATCCAAACTTTTAGGCATCCATGGTGTACGTTGATTCCTCTTAATAAACCCAGAGTTCTCATTGTCTCTCTTGTTTTTCCAAAAGTCCATCACAATGTAAGAGATGAAACGTGCTCTCAGCTCTACAGCGCAGCGCAGGTTTGCACACCTCTTCAGCGTGCACTGTGCTGCATCGCAGATGTCGTTCTCCCAATTAAATAAACGTAAATAAATACCAGTTTATGAGAATATGCATTTTGTAGTTTTAGAATGTGTTTAATTTATCTTATCTAGGTTAGAAAATATCTAGTTTTGCTCAGGCAAAACCAGCAACCAATGGGCCTGCTTGCAGTGCTTTGATCTTGTCCGTCCAGCAGGGGGTGCTATTGCACCCATAGTTCCGCGCTTATGGTCCCAAATTATTGAAGTTCAAGCAGAGGTACTGCCGCAGAGGTACTGCCGCAGAGGTACTGCCGCAGAGGTACTGTCGCAGAGGTGTTGTCGCAGAGGTCCTGTCGCAGAGGTCCTGTCGCAGAGCTACTGTCGCAGAGGTCCTGTCGCAGAGGTCCTGTCGCAGAGGTCCTGTCGCAGAGGTCCTGTCGCTATGTCGCAGAGGTCCTGTCGCAGAGGTCCTGTCGCAGAGGTCCTGTCGCAGAGGTCCTGCCGCAGAGGTCCTGCCGCAGAGGTCCTGTCGCAGAGGTACTGTCGCAGAGGTCCTGTCGCAGAGGTACTGCCGTTCAAGCAGTACCAATTATTTCAACCTTGGATTTCTTGCACCGATCCTTCAGATATTTTATTTATTCATTAATGGTCATACATATTAACGGTATGTAGGGTCTGTCTTGAAAATACCCGATTTTGAGCATTTGTCAGGTTAGACCAGGACTATTCAACCTAAGGCCCAGGAGCTAAATCAGGCCCGCCAAGCAATTTAATCCTGCCCACGACCCATCTTCCAAACTTGTTGGTTTAATTCTGGATTAGCACTTGGACCTGGTTTGGTTTTGGGTTTAGTCCTTGTTTGAGTCTGGATTAGTCCTGGTTCAGACCTGGCAGGTACTCGTCTAGTCCTAACTTAATTCCGGTTCAGTTCTGAATAAGCAGTTTTGCAAAGTAATGTGAGTAAAGTATTTTGTATGTTATTTCTCACAAAAATGTAGCTCGACCTGAAATTACTCCTTATTGCTGCCCACGATTCTCACAATTATTATTTTTAATCTCTTACGTGGGTCTATTGTGACTGATTATTGATAAACCGAATAATCTTGACATCCTTAGTTGTGACATAGGTAGAGGTAATTCCTTGCAAAACACGGGCCAAAATCCAAATACATTACACAACAAGTGTAATCCCTCATTCATCCAGGAGTGTTCCATTGTACAAGAAGATTCAGTGTTAGTCATCTGGACTCGTTTTCGTTTCGACTCCCATCCAAGAGTCATTCTCAATCTGCAAATCAAGTCTGGGAACTCAGGTTTTAGATCCACCTCTGTGGAAGCCCTGCCCACCGGGTGGGACCTCCTAAAAATGGTTGTTGTTGTTTTTTTTTCACTTGAGACTACTCTCTTTGTTTTCTAACTGCCCTGTAATGGGCTATCAACATCCTATTGTAACCTGACTGTCGCTCCCTCCTCCCTGAGTACCTGATTAGCATTAGAATGGCCCGGGGGTCTCCAGCTCCAGGGTTTCAACACGCTGTTATACACAACTGGAAGGTTGAATCCTAAACCTCCATTTCAGTTTAAAGAAGGATTCTCTTTTTTAACAAAGACTGCCTCTTTGAAACCATCTGTTCTCCCTGCTCAGAATCTTCACCCCGTCTTCAATAGAGTGATTTGTAGCAGTTATGACAGTTATGATATAACAAATAATTATAACTTGTTTTGTTAAATGATTCTTTAAACTGTGAGAAAAATGTGCCCATTGTGTGTACATTTGTAAATTGTCTCTGCATTTTCAATGGAATGTCACGAGGGATTCTGTTTTAGCACTCAGCTCTACTTCCTGTCATTTTCAACTCGTATCTTGAATGTTTTCTTCCCAAACTGCAACTTGACTAACATAAAACTATGATAAATATTTACCACATGTGCTATCACACCAAACAAAGAACATTAGAAGCTGTCATGCACTGTAACGTTTTCTTCTTCCAATTGACATTAACTTCATATTAGAAATCAGATATTACATGTCCATTTACTCTTCCAATAACTCTTACTTGAGTAGTGGTCTCCATAAATATATGAGGAACCAACACATTTTGAAATAGCTCCTCGACTTACGATCTGTGAAAGTTTCAAAGTCTCTGAATAAAAAGAACACTTCTTTGAGACTCTTCGACTGTCTCCTAGCTACTTATAGACCAGTCGCACTCGCCGTGGCATGAGGAGGAGGGCTCAAATTGGCGAGGTCACACTTAAAATGACATCTTTTTCCTCTGGACTGGCGCACTAAGAACAAGCTGACATTACACCGCCGGTCGGACACAATTCACACACATATTAATAAGTCATGCCTGCAGTTGGTTACGCATTTTCTGTTTGGTTCTGGCGTTAACAAGTCGAGAGCAGCCGACTGACTTCTTCTCCCACGGCAGCAAACACAATGCTAATCTCGGGAGAATCTGACGTGCCCCAAGGCCTGCTGGGAAATCCGCCAGCCTGGCCCAGGATCAATAAGGCGCTAAACACCTCCATGGGTAGAGCTGCTTCCCCAGACACTGACACACTGCACCGTGCGAGCGCTGCCGTGTCTCCCGCGTCACAGCACAGAGCAGGGTCTTCTCCGTACGTGTTCCTCTCCGGGGTCTTCTCCGTGTGTCTTCAGCCTCATTGTACGCACTTATTCGTGGATATTTTATACACTTGTACCTTGTTTAGCACAGTAAGGGAATACAAAAAGAACAAAAGGTGTTGTACTTATAACCATACGTTACTGAAAAGAACTGAAGTACAAATCACAAACTGTACGGTGTATTAGTATTATCGTAAGTACTTGCTTAGTCATGGTTATTCATACAGTTGAGCCATGTGAAGACCATATGAAAAGTAACTTGTTATTGGTTCTTTGATCATTCTAGGATGTATGTGCAACCATGTGCATTCAACGTCCACGACAACCACAAGAACAACCACAAGAACTACAAGCAACAACCGCAACAACTACAGCCGCAACAACTACAACTACGTTATCTACAACTTAGGGCTGTAGTCGGCTAAAGAAATTCCTGGTCGACCACAGACACGCCCTATCGACCGAGTCAACTAATATAAATGTTGGTCAACTAAGACGCCATCGACCGATTAATCGACTAAACGACTAAAGGATTACAGCCTCACTACAACTACCACTACCAACTTGAAGATGGACTTTCTGATAAATAAAATAGCATTTTTATCAATAAATATTGTTACCATTGTTGTTCTTTAGTCTGCTGACCAAAAACTACAACATGATTTCACAAAGCGAGAGTCAGTCTAGTCATTCCCCCCCCCAAAAAACCCCACACAACCTAATTGAACCTATGCCAATATTTGTGAGACCAAATCTTATGCAACTGCCTTAAAACTAGGTTAAGCCGTGTAGACAGTGCACCGCGAGTGCTGGACCGAAGCCAGACCCGTTCTCCTGCTAAGTGCACAGCCAGTGGCCCAAAAGCACGTCTCACCTCTCTGCCAAGAAGAGACGGAGGCGGTCGGTTAAAAAAAAAGGGACCACATGGGTGACGGCAGACTCCCTGGCAGCCTCGTCTCCCATGGGTGCGTTCCATGTCCTCGTCCAAATCCCCTAAAAACACACATTTACACATGGTCGCCTTAGTAAATCTGAATATTGTTTTGAAAAGCAGATGGTGCGGTTTGTGTTCATTGATAGTATTGCCGTGGTTCACATTACATCACATTCAATAGGTGCAGAGTCGAATGGAAAATTAGATGGATGGAACATTTTGGCATTTTAGTAGTATTGTAGTACTGATATGACAAAAGTATACGAACAAACACTACTGTGCAACCTGTTCCGAAATACACTATATAATAATATGTAACTACATTTTAGTACGGGTCAGAGGAGGTGGGTTACATGTCATTACATATTGTTTCATTGCATTTAATTTATTAGGTGGTTGTTGTTGTTGTTGTTGTTGTTGTTGTTTTTTTAGCTAGGCCGGGGGTGCCGTTAAAAAGTACCAATGGAGTACTGGGGGGAAAAAAAAGGTTTAAAGTAGTATCCTGGGACGGCATTGTACACAACACCAATGCAGTTTCTCCAAAAAAAGGAAAGACTTCAGTATTTCTTGAACATACAGTTACTGTTTTGTACATTTATATAATGATAAATACAGTAATGGGTACACCGGAAAAAAAAGTATTGTTCGGTTACTGTTCAATTACCGGTAGCCCCCCCAAAAAATGTGAATGCCCAAACTGTGGCTTTGGCCCAAGTCTTAAAACAATCCTGCATCTCAAACTCAACACGCTATCATATCTATCAAGTTTTTTTCAATTGTAACGCTGTGTCTTCCGGGAACAATAAAACATTAAACAAAGTAGTGTTGCCAGTGCCTTGTAGATCATCTGAAGCACCATGAGAGCGATGATTTAGATGGTGCTACACGTTTATGAGGTGCGAGGGCACATGTGTGTCTGCGTGCACAAGGTCGCTCTATATCTCTTCTCATCAGCTGTTTATCTAAAGGGCTGTGCAGTAAATACGATGGATGAGACGGAACGGAACACCCAGAGGTCAAGTGCCGACCCGTGCGAACAGGAAGTCGCTCAAGCTGTGACGACGACGGGGCAGATACAACAGTAGTACAGGCAGCAGGTTGGGTATTCTCAAAAAAAAAACTGGACAAAAACATGCTGAAACCCAAGGATCGAAGTACAGTATGTTCCATGTTCACTTTGTTCATCTTTGGGCTTTGAACTCACACAACTCAAACTCAAAAAGATGTCAGAGACGAGTCATTTCACTGATCATCCGATTAAGAGGAAGAAAAACACATAAAGAATCAAATGGTGTCAGTAAAGGCGAATGTAAACAATTACAAATCTTATTCTGTCTTTGAGCTCCAACATGAGCCTCATTATTTTGTCCGTGCATAATCTGTAACCACGGTGAAGCACGTTGATGTTGGTTCCATGAATGCTGCACAGAGGTCTTTGCATTCTGACGCTCTGACGTGTTTACTGAGGAAAAGACTGGGAAAAAAGTCTGTTTTGATGTGAGAAATGTGCCAAAACATGTGCCAAAACAGAGAAGTAGAACAGAGAAAAATAAGGCATTATATTATTAATTATATTTCCTCTTAAAAGTATATACCGTATCGATTAAAAATATCTTACTAATAAATTAATAATAATAAATAATAATAATAAATCTAAAATAGTAATGAGCTAAATAAAAATACTCATAATCACATATTAAATTGACCAAAAATACTTGATTTAATATATAAATTCATATACTTTTCTGGAATCATTTATTATATGTTTTGTGGAAATGTGAAATGTTTTGAAAAAGGTATAATATAGCTTTGTTTACACCAGTTGTTTTGGCCAAATTTTATATTATTAAGCCTATAATAATACACTGAAAAATAAATTATTAACGGTAAGAAATAACAGGCTTGCCGCGTAAAGGATATTAAAGTGATTTGTCAACAGTTAATTTTACTGTCTGTTTACGTTTACAACCTCAAATAAGACATTCACAGCTTGTTTGTCAGCGACTGCCATAATGTTGTTAAGAATTGATCATCATCAGGATAATATTTAGTGAAGGCAATAGTGGGCTGGATTCAAGTGCTGCTGTTGTGGGGGGCTCCCAGTCTGCAGTGGACAGCATCGAAAGCGGTTTACAGTGGTTAGTCATATGTTATGATCTGTGTACGTTTGACAGTTTATCGAGTTACAGTCTATGGAAATATATGGTATAGAGAGAAAATCTATCTGCCATGAGCGCACACAAACAAATTAAATAATAGGAAATTGATTGGCGAAGGAGAGAAACAGAATGCATGAGGATATCAGTCAGGCTTAGAATAAACACATTTGCAAAGGTTTTCTCCACCTGCGATAAGAGCCAGGGCCGGTGGCTGAAGGCGCGGCCCCGCAGATCTATACGGGCTGTCAGGAAGTAGACCGTGACAGAGGGGCCCGGGGTACGACCGGCGACAGGACAAATGAGAAGCTCCTCCGTTCAACTGCGAATACGAAAAAGGGAGAGCGGCGCTGGCGTTCAGTACTTCTGTGTGAAGGATCAAAGCACAGTTGTGGGATGTAAAGCTTCGCCTGGAATGTTCCACAGTATGGCATTATAGTTACTCAAGTACGAGGGTTCTGTAATGAAGGCCAGAAAAGTTCCAGAATGCGCCTTTAAAGGGCCATTATTGTTGTTGTGGACACGGGTTCTACTTTCCAGGGAAAACAGCACATAGACAATGACACTTTAAGACCGTTTAAGATTTTCTTTCAGGTTATTATTTCCAAAATGTGACGTTTCGAAAATGAAATCAACACAAGCCGAGGTGTAAGCGTGAGAAGGTCCCGGAGGCAGCAGCTGGGCTCGATGATAGAAACGTGCCATAATCAGGGGTTAAATCAGATTCACAACAGGTTTCCCAACATGTCACTCTTCACAAAGCCGTCATTTCCCCCGGCTTTGTCCACCGCCGAGACAACGCTTGGCAGGAGAAACACTCATGCTACGGTAACATCACGGAACATACAACAAAATCTGTTTTAGAAAGTTCAGTATTACACAAAGTACTGTGAAAGTGCAGTTGAAGTGGAAGGAGTAGCAGAAGTATTAGTTCTAATGTAGTAGAAATGGTAATAATGGGTGCATTTTAGCAGTATTGTAGCAAGTATTACCTGTATTTACAAGTCAAAATAGTGTGAGTTAATGTTGTAAGAGAGATTTTAAACTAGATTATAATGATAGAATTATAATTGTATCATTCTCCGGCTGTAATCAGACTATCTAGGCACTGAATGCATTTATTCAGGTCACAATATAATCGTAAGAATAGAGTAATTTTGTTCAATCTATACTCCCACTACAGTGCATCCACAATGAATTCACTTTTGTTACAGCCTTATTCCAAAAAGGATTCTATAAATGATTTGCCTCAAAATTCTACAAACAACACCCCACAAAACAACTTTAAAGAAGGTTGTTAGAATTCTTTGGAAATGTTTTAAAGATTGAAAAAAAAAAAAAAAAAACATTCCCTTGGAAATTGTTTAAAGATTGAAAAAAAAAAAAAAAAAAAAAAAGTGCATAAGTTTTCACAGCATTCACCATGACACTCAACATTGAGTACATGGTTTTTCCTCTGCTCATCCTCGAGACGCTTCTACAACTTGATTGGAGTCCACCTGTGGTAAGCTCAGCTGATTGGACAGGATTTTGGAAAAGCACACAACCGTCCATATAAGGTCCCACAGTGATGCAGAGCACAAACCAAGCCATGAAGTCTAAGGAATTGTCTGTAGACCTCCAAAGACAGGATTGTATCAAGACACAGAATCTGGTGAAGGTCCAGAAACATTTCTGCAGCATTGAAGGGTCCTATGAGCACAGTGGCCTCCAGCATCTGTAAAGAAAAGACCAAGACTCTTCCTAGAGCTGTCTGGAGGAAACCAGGCACCGCTCCATGACCTGGCTGGTCCCATCCCTACAGGAAGACAACGACCCTAAGCACAACGCCCAGGAGAACAGAAGGAGTGGCTCCAGGACAACTCTGTGAATGTTCTTGAGCGGCCCAGCCAGAGCCCAGACTTGAACCCAATCTCTGGATGAATCTGAAAATGGCTGTGAACTGACGCTCACCAACCAAACTTGGATCTTCAAAGAAGACTGGGAGTAACTGCCCATAAATAGGCGTGCCAAGCTTGCAGCATTATACTCAAAAAGACTTGAAGCTGTAACTAGTACGAAAGGTGCTTCAACAAAGTACTGAGCGAGGCTCTGAATACTTACGTACATGTACTTTTCGTTTTTTCACATTGTCCTTTTTTATGGGGTATTGTTTGTAGAATGTTGATAGAAATAATGAATTGAATCCATTTGGAATAAGGCTGTCACATAACAAAAGGCGGACTGTACATTCAGTGTTTTTTATCTGGCTGTTTTAAGTGACAAAATCATTCCCTTTTCATTCAGACAGTTTGATTTCATAATGCTCGTGAGAATGGAGATCTATTAAACATGAATGAAAGCAAATTAAGAACGTCATTGTTTGGTCAAAGTGCAAATCATTGTGAATAATAACGGGAAATTCAAATTTAACATCATGGCTAATTGGGACGCATCGTGAGGTATTAGGCTTACACAGCCGGAGTTAATTAATAAACTGTTTTTTAAATGTATTAAAAGATTTTTGTTTGTAATTTTAATAGTTACGAAAATATCTCCATTTTATTTCTCCAGATGCAAACTGAACCAAGATCGTTCAAGCCACTTCACAAACAATACGGTAGTAGATAGTCAGTTATCAGTTAGTAGTAGTAGTAGTAGTAGTAGTAGTAGTAGTAGTAGTAGTAGTAGTAGTAGTAGTAGCAGTAGCAGTAGTAGCAGTAGCAGCAGTAGTAGTAGTTAATTAAACCTGTTTATCCATGGGTAAAATGGTAAATGACTGCATTTACATAACACTTTTGCAGCTTCAGGAGTGCTTTACATCAAGGAGCCACTCACCCGTTCACACACATCTGCACGCTAGTGTACGCAGACACTGGGGGCGCGGCGGGTTAAGTTTCTTGCCCAAAGACACAATGGCGGCATTCACCCAAGAGAGCAAAATTCAAACCGCCGACCAAGCTACTTCCGCCTGCCGTCGCCCATGGGTGCCACCACTTCATCCATAGTTTCTCAACATTGCATTTTGCATCTGACCTCTACGGCACCACTTGCCCTGAGCTCAGCCCCCCTCCCCGTCACATTCGCAGCTCGCTAAAGAAAAAAACCACCAATAAATGTTTCCATTTGACAAGATTGCCATCATCACCTGCCCGAGCTGATCAGGCGATAGTGAAATTGAGTGGCGCAGGGTTAAACGTAGCCGGGTGGCAAGAGCCTCGGGCAACGGAGATGGAACTAGCAGTGACTAAAACCTGCAGTGTATCTTTAAATAAATCAGGAAAAGGCCACAAGGCGAGAGGGGTTTAATAAACAGCGGAAGAATTGTGCAAATCAGGCGTCACTGTGGGCAGGATGAGCAAGATACAGTATGTGCCCGTTGAGATGGAGTCGGCCATGTTGAAGTCTCGCGTAAATAGATGCAATTAACACTGGGACTATAGCCTTGAGAGACAAGCACGGGCTTCAACATGAATAGATTGATGTGCTACAGACTTTAGTGTTGATTTTAGTCCGATGATTATTCTAAAGGGGATACATTATGCTAAAGCAGCTTATAAGAGCTCTTAGCCGTGTTATAATAGTTTGCCCTTCTCATTTACCCCCTCAAAGTTGTATTTTTATAATAATTCCTGCATGTTTGAATAATCTTCTGACCGATAAGACGTCATTGCTTCAAAAATTACCATTTTCACAGACCCCCGATACCCACCCACTGCTCTGTACTTAGCTCTCCATTTTTATTTATCTCAAAAGCCATAGACTGTGCAGTGTGTCGAGCTGTGTACGTTGTTTATGTAATATATGTTTTTGAATGTATTTTGTTTGTATGATGTTATTTCTGTTGTTGATGCGAATGGCCGCAGCTCAAAGCCATCATAAGTATTATAGAAACCTAAAACCTGAATGAGGGATGAGTAGTCATTTGTTCGTTTTAGGTCCATATTGCGATTTAAAATGTCCAACATATGAAATGATGATCCACAGGTTATAAGGTATAACAGTTAAAAGCATAATATGTCTTCATTAATTATACGGTATATTAGGTTGGACTGGTATTAAGCTTATTTATTAGTTTCAGATGGATTCAGCAAACGAAACAAAATGCTACTGTTAGCTTTTGGAGGAAACCGCTTTAGAACGATATGGAATGTCATGAGAGAGTCCATAGTGCATATTATGTGAAGGAATAACTTCTCCTCCTACGATCCCCTCAGTGTAGAGTGTTTTGCATACTGCATCAGTGTACGATTTAACTCACATGCCCTAACGTGATGCAGCCTCATTTATCCCAGCTAAAAGGTAGTGTGACATGTGAATACACCTGAATATTTGTTTAAAATGGAATTATGCAGTCAGAAAGATTAACAGTGGTGACCAGACGGTGTGCTCAGTATTCAGTTAAGAAAGGTTCGTTTACCTTTGTCCCGATGAGGCGATCACAGGTCAGAAGAAGGAAATGACACACAACTATTCAGACAGCTAATGACCACATTGTTTAGCAATCCTACACACTTTATACCTTTTTTTAAGTGTGAACAACTGAAAGAACTCAAACACTGCACTCTTTTATCTGAAATAACTCACCTGTAATAATGGCTGCCTTGAGCTGCCTTGTTCCACCAGGTTTGGTCTGACAAATCCCCCGTCTTCAGTCTGGACTCCGGGGAGTCCGACCTGCTGTGCTGCATCTGTGCACCTCCACTACTAACAACACAAGACAATGTTTCTGTCGCTACCAAGGGTCTCTTCTCAGGTAAGCATGCTTTTCGGAGGGTGGCTGATATGAGGAAAAATACAAATTAGGAAAGGCAAGTTCATGTGAAGAGCACAGTTCAAAGTGCTTCACACAACAGGACAAATTAAATCATTAAAATCACAAAGACATGACAGAAATCACAAAACCTTAATTTTTATTCATTCAATTTAACAATTTTGCTGACATGAATTTAATATGTGTACAGTTTTCTTAGAGCATTTCACCTTTTTGATTCGATCACACTTTCTTTATATTGCTTTGAAGAGGTCATTAAAGCTGGTTCCTCTGAAAGCTCACACTCAAAAGCCTCAAAAGAAGCAGTCTTTCTCTAAAATAAAGATTTAAAGATAACGACACAAACAGCGAGTCGCAGATGGATTATCAGTTCTTTTTGTCTCAGATCCAAAGGCTTTTCACCCAGGTCTACATGCTTTTCTCTATTATTTATCTACATATTTTATTTGAGTGTTTTCTGTACATACTTTAATGTGCGATTAACAAAAGATCAAGCAAAAATCTGTATGAATATTTGTAAAATGTATTCATCTTTTTCAAATTAAATGTCACTTTTCTTCTAATTTCCCTGACATGTTTCGGCGGCAGGACTTCCGCCTTCGTCAGAGGTGACAGCTGATGTTGTGACGTGTCTTTTATCAGATGTTTTTCCCAGGTGTGAGGTTTGGTCAGTTGGACAGATCTATCAGACTGACCACGCCTGTCCCTGCATGGTGGTCTCTGGAGAAGTGAGTCCCAAGCGTGAGCCAAAGTAAACGCTCCTTCGTCCATGCACGCCTGAACCATCAATCAGATGTCACGTCTGACGGAGGCGGAGGTCCTGCCGCCGAAACATGTCAGGGAAATAAGCTGTCGCGTGTACGCCACTGTTTTGTTAGAAGAAAATGAAATTGAATCTGTATAAAACCTTTCAAAAACTCAAAGAATGAACTGAATGAGAGCGTACAAGGTCAAAGGGCTCCGTGAGACGTGCAATTGTAATCAGCAAGCTTAAGATTATGAGTAAGATCAGAACCAGATCAGATCAGAAAGGGTTTATTGCCATTGTCAATGAAAAAAATTCACAAACAGAGGAACTTGTTTGGGCGTTAAGGTGCAACATACAACAATGAACAATAAAGACAACATATATGAAATCAAAAAGGGAATGCATTCAAGAAAACAATTTAATTTACAGTAGGATAAAATAAAGATAGGCATTACTATGTACACAACATTTACAGTTACATTTACAGATGTAGCGCAGAAAGTGAGTGATGGATTAAATTATAGTTAAAGTGGCAGGTGTTTAAGAAGTGTTCATGAGACCAACGGCAGAGGGAAAGAAACTGTTCTTGTGGCGGGAGGTTCTGGTCCTGGCTGTGGCTCCAGTAGAGGGCGCTGTAGTCTCTGTTTGTCCCTGGCTGTGGCTCCAGCGTACCACACGGTGATGGAGGAGGTGAGGATGGACTCAATGATGGCCGTGTAGACCTGCACCATCATCTGCACTAGAGCTTGGCTTTCCTCAGCTGCCGCAGGAAGTACATCCTCTTGCTGGGCCTTCTTGATGAGGGAGCTGAGGTGGCTCCCACTTGAGGTCCTGGGTGATGGTGGTTTGCCGAGGAAGCAGAAGGAGTCCACGTGTGTGAAGGGGTTAGTCTGTCATGTGAGGTGGGGGCTGGGGGCTGTGACTTTCCCGAAGTCCACGATCATCTCCCACTTCTGGGCATTGAACTCCAGGTTGATAGCTCTGCACCAGCAAGCCGGTCCACTCCCTCCTGTAGACAGACTCCCCCCGTCCGAAATTAATCCAATGAGGGTGCGTGATCGGCCACAAGAAGTGGCCATAGTGGGGGAGGGGGGGTGGCCTCAAACCTGGAGTAGAAGCTGTTAAGCTCCTCGGACAGTAGTGGGGGGCTCTGGGCTTGTAGTTGGTGAGAAGCCGGAGCCCACTCCACACAGAGGTGGGGTTGTTATCAAAGAATTACTGCTTCAGACGCATACTGTGCTGTGATGTAGCTCTTGACACCTCTTTGCTAAATCCATACTTTGCATCTTTGTAGCGCGCTCTGTCACTAGCCCTGTGCGCTGCCTCTTTCTGCTGCCTTAATTGCCTTGCAGAAAGCATAATAAGCCTTCTCAGTGAACATACGTGTAAGTTGTCTTGCCTGAGGACACAAGAGTATACTACAGCAGGAGGTGGGATCAATGCAAAGCTTCTAATGCACACGTTCTGCTACTGAGCCACTCCTGCCCCAAAGTGCTCCATCTTCTCATGTTTGTTTATGTTTGAGAAGAGGTGTCATTATCTTATCAAAAGCCATCCTTCAAACACGAGTAGAACACAACGAAATCAACTATAACCTACATTGGGCTGCATATGAATGAAGTATTTGAAAGTGTGTTTCATTAGCATACAGTACTTACATTGTTAAACCAGGGCTTTCCTTTCTGCCTAATTGGGAGGGTATAGCTTAACGCCGCTACAGCTTACCTCATTCTTTTGTCCCTTGGTTACTAAGCTAATTAGCGGTAAACAACTTCCTCAAACTATGTGTTCACTGTTAAAAAAAACAAAAACCCTTACTCAAAGCAATGAAAGGTACGTGTTAGAAGCAAATGTTTTCATATGTTATTTAAATATTTTGCCTGAACACATCGGCGTCAGTGACAGTGGCTTAAATTAAAAAGAAAGACATAATTAATGATCTAGCGTTAAGGCAGTAGTGTCAGTGAGTTTGATTCATTCTGAAGGCATAATTAACGTTTCTATTTTTGCCCAAACGATCAAGTCAGACAATAAACAACGACTTATTAACAATGATGAAGTAGTAGTAATAATTTGTTGTATTCCAATTACACAAAATAACTTCCTGGTAGAGAGTCCGCCCACCTGTTTGGCCAATGGAGATGTATTGCCTGGAATGAAACTATTTTGCTCAAAAATACCATGAAAACATACATTCTTACTGTGAACAGGCTTGCCTCTCCACTGCTCTGACCGGTAAATTGGCCCAGGCAAAGCCACAACATCTCTATGGAGACGAGCAGGTGACTGACACCTCCACAACACTCCAAGTCTCTTATGGAAAACCAAATTGCTTTGATCTATGCTGTTTAAAATTCAGTTCAAGATTATGTAAATCATATCACTAGATTCCATGCAAATCCAAGTATTTAAACAATGCCAAAATATGAGTTGTATTATTCAGTTTGGGAACAGAAGAACAGCAACAATGTTCACGTTTCAGTTCAGAATGAGAACTATTTTATGAATGGAAAAATTACATTAATAAAGGAGCCTAAATATCTGTCAAGAGCTTTTGGACATGATATAGTTTTTGGCAAAATGGCAGAGGTGAGCCCCAAGTTTGTCTCAATTTAGGTCTCACGTCTTCAGCCTCAAACCCAAATTCTATGCTTTTCAAGTCCTTTCAAGTCTTTATACCAAATTACAGAATATAGTTCAAAGAATCCATCTAAAAAGGTCCAAAACAAAGAAGTGAAGAGGGATATGCTCCACGTGACATCTGTCCACAATATTCACCTTATTCTGCCCCACCCACTTTTGCCTCTTTTTGCCACGGATCCGCCCTCCTGCTGTGTTGACGCGTCAGGTTGAAGCCCGTTCACAAAGTGGAGAACGAGGGAAAAGCCTTAGCGCTACAATATGATATCGTGTCAATTTATTTGTGTAAAATGGCCAATGTCCATTTGCACCCGTGAGTCAACAACGCACCGATTCTCTGGGCGGCTTGAAAACGCTTTTTTAGTCTGTGTAGAACTTATTTTCTCTGGAGGTCGGCAGCGCTATGTTAACTAATACAACCGGAAAGTAGGACACAATTCAGCTTCCAGAATTGGAAGTGTTTCCTAAACACACCTATTTTTAGAGCATCACGCATCAAGTCGTCTCAAGTCACAGAGTTCCAAGTCAAGTCTCGAGCCATTGGCTTTCGAGTCCAAGTTCAGTCAAAAGTCGCAGTCCATTTTATCAAGTCAATGCTCAAGTCATCCAAATAGTGAATCAAGTCTGACTCGTGTCATTAAGTCCACACTCTGCAACACTCTCCTATGCGGTGGTCAGTAGTGGAAAGAACTGGACATGTTTCTTGGTTCTTTTGTGCTGACACAATGTTGAAAAGTGGCCAGTTTCAATCGAACAGCAGCAGAACTGATGCTGGTCCACATCTGTGTTGACTACATGGACTGTAGGAGTGGACTGAGGAGTAGAGCGGTTAAGAGCCAAATTATTAGGGTTGACTAGCATCCAGCTGATTACTCCTGCCACCAGCGCCCTCTTGTGGTTTGGCAGAGTCAAATAAAAACATGCACTGTCCAACAAACGCTCCTGTTTGAAATGTTATTGTGTTCATAATGAAATGATTGGGAAATGTTAATTCATCTGAAGGCAAAATGACTCCAGATTACACTACTAGTAATATTGACACCACTGGCACCGTCCGAGTGGAACACAGCAAAAGAAACAAATCACAACTGCAGGTATGTTTTTGCCACTTACATTGTTTGGTCTCCTAAACCCAGGGGTCAAAAGGTGAGTTCTGTGAGCTTTGTTTGTCTCCTCATCGCTGTCTTAATACATGAAGAGCTTACAGCCCCCAGCTCCACACTCACAGTGCATCTCAATCACTTTGTTTGTCAAGTAAAGGAAATAGATTGCTGCAAATGGTCTCCCGGGACAACAAGTTTTGGCCCAGCCTGGATTGACGAGGAAGGATAAAAATAAAATAAAACCACATAAGGTATAATGAGGTAGAATACTAGTTCTTGGACCTTAAAATAATCAAGACCTTCAATAAAAGGTCGAGGGTAATCTTTTGAGCACTAAAAATCTTACTTTTTAGCAGTAGCAGTGAGTGTAGTAAATAGTTATAGTTAGCTGCCAATAAATGCTATTTTGGGCAATGTCCGTTTCAATCCTACATTTGTTTGATGTTATCCTACCTTATTTTCAAAGGGACAAATTACACGTATGTCTCAGCCTGTTGGCCTTGTCACAATGTGAGTCTTGGCCGAGGTGGCTGGTGTGAGGTCAGTGCAGTAGGTATTTGAAATGACCATTTTTCACAGTTTAAGGGGCTTTGGAAACAAATGACATAAATGCACTGTGTGAAATATTCAACCTTCAACAGCCCCAATCCTACGCCAATATTATTTACCTTCAAATGTCCGACCCCTCCGAGACTTGCCCACCCTCCTCCGTGGAATGGGGGATTTACTATCGGTTTATCCTCCTCCATTTGCAAAGTAAACATTTGTATTTGTGGCCACGTAAATGTCAAAGGGGATCTATGCCCGCCATGTTTGTTGGAGATGGGTTATGTGATGCTTGACTGCACAACACTGTCCACGTACACCTTCACATGACCATGATCCAAGGCCAAATCTGGAAACGGAAAGGGGAATTTATGTTCAGGACACTACAATACAACTAATGGCCACTAGTCTACCATGTCACCAGGCCTCAGAGGTTCTTTTTAAAGGTTCACCATGTCACTTTTCGTGTGGGGCCGGTCCGCCACCTGCTCACGTCCATGGAGATGTTCTGCAGAATAGCATTAAACCCAACTATTGTGCTTTTTTTATTTTTATTTTTTTATTTCTGGTGTATTTCTTGTTCAAAATGACATTCCAGCTGAAGTATTACAGTGAGTGGGGTCCCCTCTCCACAGGCCCGACCTGTACTTTGGCCATGTGTCGGCACGGGCTTGTTTCCATGGATCTTGGAAAGGTGACTGGAAAAGTGAACTAAGCGGTTTATTCCTGAATAAAATCTTGATCGATGATTCAAACTTAAGTATTTCAAAAACCGCCGCTCTTATTGCTGCCAACACTGCTACTGCAACCACAAGTTCTGTCTCTAATGCATTACACGTACTCCTCTCATACATTTCTATCGCTGTGCAACAACATGCCGGATTGAATTTGAAATCTCCTCTTCGTTCTCCTCACTTGAATCTTGTAGTCTGCATCTTAACGTCTTATCCTTTCAATTCCCGACCTCCGTCAGTGGCACCAAAAGGCCGACATCTCTGCTGTAACATGTCGGCTTTTCAAATGAAAACTCCCAAGACGTATTTTGTCTACTCAGCGTTGTCCGCGGGGTCTTTCGGGTGTTTTATATTGCCATGCTGTGTTTCTATTCTCTAAACGTCATTGTTTTTGCTACTGTGGTTTGAGCTTTGTAACGCGCTTTGGAAATCTTCCCTTTGGATAAATGATTTCCTTTTTGATTAGTACAGCTTTTACACGTCTCGACAAATAAGATGCTGCATTTAATAGCCGTTGTTACTGACGCCTTGGCGCTAATTTGGCAGTTAGCAAAATGTCAATGTCGCACAATTCACGAGACAGCTCCTGGCGATGCAACATTACATTCTTTTGACTTCTTTTAGATTTTGTCAAATTCATTCTTTTAAAAAGGTGCAATGTGCAACTTTATTCGCCACCTGCTGGCTTCATGGAGACGTTACTGCTTTGCCTGCTTGACCCAGAATGTGCCATAGTCTTAAACTCTAGTGTAATAGCAATAGTATAATAATGCAATTGAGTAAATGCAAGCTGGATATTTAATGCCATATACTGTGGAACATTCCAGGCAAAGCAATAACATCAGAAAAGTTACAAAGTGCACCTTTAACTCTGAGCCTAGAGACAAACACCGGACTGACACTGGCACACAGGATGTCAGACCGTGGTCCTATCAATGACAGACTTAAATTTTCCTGATATTTCTTTTACATTTGCATATATAAATATCTCTCACACAGAAATACGCAAACTGTGACAAAGTACTAAATCGCTGCGTCTGTGTGGCCTATGGGCAAAACAATCAGGCTAAAAGATGTAATGACAAGAGAATGGTTTACTACCGCTCTCTCTCTGTGTGTGTGTGTGTGTGCGTGTGAGAGAGGTTTTGAAAATCAATCTGGCAACAGCAAGATCTGAAAGCCAAAATTCACCTTTCAGCGCCTTTTACTTATTTATTTGAGAGCACTGGAGACAGGTCGATGCAGGCGGAGACCACATTTCAGCATATTCTTGATGCTTATGACAAATGACCAACTTTTTAGCAAATTCTATATTGATGTCAAACCTATAACTTTGCCAGTGCCCTTCAACGTTATTCTGTTGTTCAATAAGTAAATAATCCCCCACAGTGTTATACAGTATCGAGACACTTTATCTCCAGAAGACATTCAGAGGAAATACTTTGGGACAATGTCTCATCTCAGCACCAAAACAACAGAGCGGAATTTGTTTTGTTTTTTCAGAATTCACCGAGCTCCCTGTGAGTGCCGACTGAGACCCCTTTGTCCTGAGGGCTGCTACTCCCCTCAAATCGCCCCGACACTGGATCTGCCGGCCTTATACCCTTTTACAAGTTACGGGTCAGATCCGTGGAGAGGCAGCCCCGCTCACAGTAAGAATACATGTTTTACAAGGTATTTTTCCTGCTATAAAACACCTATAATACAAATAGTCAAGAGGGATCAGTTTGTGTCATATTGTGGAACATTCCAGACAAAGCAATGACATCGCTATGGAGACAAGAAAGGTTACACAGGAGAGTAGTTGCTTCTTATAGATTGCTTATAGTGTCTTGAACTGTTGAGATGATTTCTGCATCAAAACCAAAAGTTTACTGGCAAAGTGTAGGAAAGAGCCTTCAAATCAATAGTCCTCATTTTGAAAGAACATTACAATCTATTCATGCGTTGCACTTGAGAGGTCTTCAAGCTAAAGTGTGTTCAAAGTCTCCTCCAGCCTCAGCAGAATTGGGCTTTTCAGAGAGAATGGACATGTCTCTGAGGAATCGTCACCCAGGAGACACACTGTGTTTTCTGAGAAGCAGGTGGACCTTTAAAGCCAATAAAAAAACATCAATAATTGTACATTGAAAAGGTATATAAAACTTGCGCTTGACTATAAACAACATATGCACGTGTTGAGATGATTTAGTTAGTTAATTGTTAAGTGTTTAGACCTTTAAAATTTCCCTAAAGACAGGGCAAGAAAAGGCTTTACATTTTTTTTTCCATCCACATTTGTAAGTGAAATTCATTTGCTTTAAAAGGGGCAATATGCACTTTTAAACCATGCATTATTGTCGTTTTACCTGGAACGTTCCACAAAAGGTGTGAACTGTAATGACCTCCACTGAGACGAGCCGGCGACTCGACCAAACCAAGTCTATTTTCCAATAAAAACACTCGGAGTTGAAGAAATGAAAGAGTGATAAGTTCATATAAAACTGCAAAAACGTTTCGGTCAAAGCAATAACATTTTCATGAGACAAGCAGTTGACAGATCGTCCAACAAACATATTACACAGCGAACCGTTCAATTGGGGAAACCTGGCTGAACCTTTTTGTAGTGTTGAAGTTCTGAAAACCAATTTGACTAAAACAGTATAATACATCACAGCAACGCCGGATTATTATTATTTTCATGTATTGCTTTTAATCATGCCGTGATTTCAAGCTTTTTATTCTCCTAAACTGCTCTGATACAGTAAAAGCACACATTTGGCAGCGTGGGTGGTCTGCGGGTTAGAGTTACACATAGTACGGAACATTACGTGCAGGAGTCGCTTGAATCAGGTTTGGTCCCATGTGTTGCAACGTGCAATCAAAAGCTGAGATCGTGGGCATCGGCGATCCCACGTTTTGATGGCGTCCTACTTTCGGTGCGAGTTTGACGCGGGTCGGGTCGGGCAGGTGGACGTGTCATCCTAATGAGACGGCAGGAGACACGGGGGGGCTGCACTCTGGGGCTGGGATCAGGCTATTTACTGAAAGGTGGCACACGCTCGCAGTACAACTTTATTCGAACTTATGCTTTTCTTTTTTTTTCTTTTTTTTTTTAACAAATGGTTTAATCCAAGCAGCTGTAACATGACAACCACTGACAGGTGAAGCACATCATCTGTTCATCGTGGCTTCCGTAACAGAGGAGATTAAGCAGCAAGTTAACAATTTGCAAGGATTTTGAGCCAGATTGACACACAGATCAGAGCATATCCAAAAAACGCGGCTCTTTTGGGGGGGTAGGGGGGGGAGTTTGGGAGTTTCTAACCAAATTACACGGTGATTTGGTTGGGTTTTTCGACGTATTGTATGCATACGGTCGTACGTTTAAAAGGTGCACTAGTGAGGGATCTGCCACCTGATTATCCCCATGCAGATGAGGTTTTTTGTTGGTTTTTTTGTGTGTTTTTGTGTTATTTCAGAGCATGTTTGTGGAGGGGTTTTTTTGTATGTGAAATCATATAAAAAGAAAGCTTACAATCTTTATTACGTGCGAAGAAATACAATGAACGAAAAGAGCGAAATCCTGACATACCACATATCTGTAAAGTGCTGTCCTCTAAAAAGCCCTATGTCTTTTCGACGCTCTCTGACACTAAATCACGAGTTCAGGCCGCGCCCCGTGTCTGATCAATGTGACCTTCTGCGTGAAAGCCTGGGACAGGATGGAGCAGAGGTCCAGCGTTTGTCTGAGGAAATGGATTCAAACGACAGCCACTCTCGTCAAGCCACTGTCGCTAATGGACACTCAGTAATAAGCCCCCTTACAGTGTGTTTGAGGGGGAAGCGCTGGACTGAATGGAGAGGTAGAGTTAGAGCTCCCTCTATTGGGCAAAGCATATACAGCCAGCCCTACATTAGATAGTGCAGTAGAGTTATTTTAGCAGTTTGTGAGTAAAATGGTGTAGATGTATTTTTAATTTAAATGTGGTGATATGAGTTGTACTTTAAAATTGCAGAAACCAAAACTTTGCAGCCAATACAATTCAAACTGCTCCTAAAACTAATAACTGATACTACTACATTGGCTATAGAACCGATCTACTCAAACGACTACACCCATAATCTACTGTAAAGACCACTTGAATGGTTTCATCCTATTTTTCCCCCACTTTCCTACACTTGAATCCTAACAGAAATGAGCAGCCATCTTATGCACGATTAAGTGTGGACCATATTTAATTGAGGGGCTGTACAGCGAGGAGCGAGTGGGCGGAGGAGGAGAAGGGGATATTCAGGCTTTGTCAGGGCTCGGAGGGGGGTGAGTTCTGCTGGAGGTGGAAGTGCCATGTGGAGCTAGGTGGGCGAATGAAAAGAGTCCGTACGCTACACTATGGATATAGAATATAATGGGTTTGGGTCGTATCCAGATAGGATTACGTTTCTGCAGGGAAGCCGCGTATTCCTCGAGCCTGGTAGTCAAACCTTAATGTTTAAAAATGCATCAAATCTTGCCGTCTTTCTTGAGCTGTTTCTTGAGCTGTTTCTTTAATTCAGAGCTGGAAGGAGACAATAACTGTATTAAAAAGGCAGCAATGAGCCAAAGGGAACAAAACAAAGGACAGGCATTTGTTCTTGGTACAGAACATAAATAATTGCAGCCTTTATGACGGCGGACACTTACGCTAATAAATCAAAAATAAAACCCAAACAGTTTGAAGATAAATATTAGAGGATGGCAAATTGTAGCCATAACATTTTTATGTCAGTGAAAAAAGAAGAAGGTTTCAAAAATGCCTTTTTTTTTAAAGTGCACTCACCTTGATGGTATTGGCATCTCATTCTTTAGCACTTTGACCATTTCAGCTTTGACTATGTCCATGGTGAGCTGAACTGTTGATTCAGTCGGCCTGAAACAACACCAATTCCAATTTGTTAAAACCTCAGAAATCTTCTAGAATCTAAAGCCAGCATGCTCACGGTTTGTCCTTCAAGTGCTTCCAGCTCATCTGGCAGCCCTGGGAGGTAAGGTACTTCAATGGGGAGGATTTCTTTATTGTAGATGGACCTTTAAGATACAAACAGACCACAGAGAGGAAGACGCAGATATATCGGTTCATCAAAAGATCAAAGAACCTTTTCTGGGTTGTATCAACATCTTAAGAGGAAACCCAGAACTTGCAGCATTGTAAACAAGACACTAAAAATATCTCAAGAACAGACCAGATAAAGAATAATATATGCTTTGAACCAGTTGTATAACCGGATAAATTAAGAAGGCAGTCTGGTGAAGGCATCTGGTGTAAACTGTGAATTATATTGTTTTATTTTGCATTGGGAAACTTTGTATTTGATAGTCCGCGATCCATCTCCAGATCGTGAACCAGGATCTAGGTCAGGAGCACCTCCAGTATATTTGGGGGATTTGCCGTCTGTGCACGGTTGTTGATTTTGTTACTGTGGCGACCCAGAAAGAAGAGGCAAAAATTATGTTTGTGCCAAAACCCGAGCTAAACACCTTGCCCTTTAGTCAAAATGCTAAAAAGGTGTAATATTCCTGAAAGCAGCTTATATTGGACTGTTCTCTGACTCAAACTGCGGCCTGACCTTTTCTGCATCTGTTAAGAGAAAGTTCAATCTCTTCAGTGGTGGTGCGCGTCGTGAGGGAGGCCAGTCATCACCCGCTTGGCCTTTTTTCATACCTCACTAAGCCCTCGGGCGCAGGTTACACAAGAAGCCCCACACTCGACATGGAACACGCAATACAAAGGCAACAGCGACAACATCTTTGGTCATTGCTAATTCATCGACCGGCTGCAACGGGGGAGCGCACGCCACTGCACAAGACAGCTCATCGCATTTACTCATCTTGTGGTCGTTTGGTGGTTCCAATCCAACTCTTGTCAGTTCATGCTATAGTTGTGTCCGTGTGCAAGACACTTTATCCACTTTGGTTGATTTCTTTTTTTATTTTGTTTGATTTGTCAGCTGCAGAGTTAACAAATACAAATACTGGTACGGCTACTTAAAAATGATTACACCTACTAGTGCTATGTATTCTATTGAACAAGTACATGCATCTAATGCTAATACTAGCTTGTGTCTTTAATGTTAATTGAGAGAAACTGGTTTAAAGGCACAAATAAACTCACTTGTAGTTCTAATCAAAGGCGCATTCACAATAATACACATTTGATTGGATCAGGATTCGTTTGCCTGAACTCTGGCACGATTTGTCTGAAGTGTGGACGCAAACGAACCAGAGAGCGGAACAAAACCAGACCATGAAGTGAGCCAGTCTGAGACACGCATGAGGCTCAGGATCAAAACAAGCTCATGTGTGAGATCGATAAAAGGGACAAATGACACACAGAAAGATGTGAACGAAACAGGAGCAGGTCAAAGTCTGCTTTGATTATAATGACTGATGATCACGCAAAAATATATCATCGTGCTGGCTTCAACACGGGAAGTGGCCTATATAAGCTGTACCGGTAACAGGGATGCTGTCATACCATTCAGAGTCTGTGTTTACAAAACAGCTGAGATTTTGAACACCTGCCTCGGCCGCAGCTCATACTGAGCCGCACATGTGGCGCAGGTTGTGGGGTCAATCCGCAAAAGCCAAAGAATGAATCCAAACCGCGCTGAAGTTTGTTTGTGTGACACGGATCAGGTCTGATTTGGCTGATATTGTACGCAGCGCCTATACAGGAGAGGGGGGATGCATCTTTCTGGACATTTGGTTCGAATGATAAAAGTGTATTGGGAATGAGAACCGAACCAGCTCAGAGACAATGTTGCAACTTTGGTCCTTCATCCAACCAAGTCCTCTTCAATTTGTACTGTGAAAGTCTAACTTGAGTAACAGAGCTTCAGTCAGCTTCACAGGTTGACGCTAATTTGATGACATCACTTGAAAGGTAGGTATCAACATAAAGTATCTCGATGCTTAACCACAACCACTGCAAATATTACAGCCTCGTGTTTCTCTTTTTTTATGTATTCAGTTGCAAAATGTAATATTTATAGATTTGCCAATACTTTGAGACTTTGAAACATCTAATATCTGCTGGACATGCAAGTTCCAGGCGCCGCCAAACAAGGGTTCCCTCAGAGTGGTTTGCAATCAGATCCATAACTTTAGAATAGAATAGAAAGTGAGCCTCACATTTCATTTAAAGTTATGCTCTTAGAAAGCCAGAAATACCACAGACCATAAGCATACGCGTTCAGCCTATGGGAAAACATTACTTATTTACAATGTCGATTCAGGCAATAGGCTGAATAAATCATTATAGACAGTACACGAAAGAGGACTGGCCTAGATACCACTCTGACCGAGCCGTAACCTTACACAAAGTCATTGCATTCACAAAATTAAAAAGACAATTCACAAGACCATGCATTCGAATTCTGAATCGCCCCAAAGTTCTCATTCGTTTTCATCCCAGAAAGCTGAGGATGTAAACAACAGGCGCTCTCCCTTCTATAAACAACTTGAGTAAACACTACTGAGAAACCGCAGATTCATTTGAGAATCACTCCACTTGAAGTCAATTTCCACCTTCAGAAACTACAGCTAAGAATGAAAGAGATTATAAAAGTATTGTGAATAGTAGTTGTAGTTTTGTACCTGCAAGGAAGGTTTATGTGAGTTTGAGAGCGATGTTTGGCCAGGCATTTGGATAGAATTGTGTGAAAGCCTTTCTTCCAAGTCATAATCTCCTCAATAACTTCCTGTTGATGGAAATATTTAGAACAAAAAAAAAAAAATCCTAATAAAACCAAGCTATTGAAATGTGAGCGTCACCTTGTCCATGAGGTGCTCCTGAGTGACAGGGGGCTCATCATCAGAAGCTCTGTCGAAACATCGTAGTTTAGTTTAAGTCAGTGATTCCTTATTCCTCTGCAGTTATTGTGTAAGTTTGAAAAAAAAAAATTAAAAAAATCATAATAATTGCCCTCCTCTTGGTTTGTAATTTTTTGGTTGATTTTATCTTATTAAAATAAAATACAAATTGTTCCCCATAACTAAACCGAATTGCGTCCCGATTATTGCTTTGTCAGGAGACATTTGTCACATTAGAGTTTATTCTAATTTTCACTGACACTAATGTTATGTCTTGCGCAGTATATAAAAATAATAGTTTGAAGATTGCACGATGACGTTTGCTTACCGTTGGTGGTATTGAGGCAGCGGGCACAGGTGGTACTCTGAATCGCTCTCCAAATATTTCGGGGTTGGACGATGGGCGTGGAGTCCCGGAGCTGGATTCTACGGTCACAAACCTTTGTATGGAAATGTGTCGAAATTCAATGCGCTCATAAATAGAGAAATGTCTTACAAAGATGCGTAGAGGATGAGCGTGGATAGGCTTAAAATCAGGTGCAGTGACATGATAAATATCTTTTAACTTTGGTTTCGCCCCTTCTGGCTCCTGGAATCAAAACGCAATAACAGAGAACAATAAAAAAAACTCATATTTTCAGATCAGTCCTTTCAGTTTTTGGTCTTACATGTTCAAAAACTTGACTCCTATTGTCCTTTGTAGCGCCCTCTTTGGGTTCTTCCTGGTAAAACAATGAAAAAACGTATCCATGCATGCGTTTAATCACTATTTTGGTGTGTTTTTCCTTACTGCAGGCGGAGAGCGGAGTGGTCTGGCCAAAGTTGTGGGAATATAGGAAGTGTACGCCTCGAAAGTTGAGACAGGTCTGTAGCCCATGAGCTTATAGTGCTGGGGAACCTGGAAGGAGAAACCATGTACAGTAACTTCACCTGCTGTGGAGAAAATACCACTAGGATTACTCGCGAAACGACTTTACTTTTAGTTTTAAGAACGGTATGCTTGTGCTCACAGTCCATTCAGATGGCGCAACAGGCAGTGGGGACAAATCCAGTGCCTAGAATGATATTTATGGAGAAGGTTAAATTCATATTACGTTATTGCAGTAAGCGTTACTGTCATAATAGTGCATATTTTAGTTTTGAAGCAGCGAAAAATCAAGTCCATTTAAATAATTCAGTCCCTTAGCATTAGATAGTATTATGAAGTACGTAAGCGCTCACCAGGGGGTCATCCGCTTCAGAGAAAGTCGGGGGGGGGAACGCCGAGACTTCTTCCGGAGCGATCCTCGTACATTGGGCCACTTTTGTATCTGCGGCACAACGGAAAGTAATATTTTAAAGAGTGCACTGTGTCGAGGGCAACGCTCAACACAACAGGATATAATGGAAGAAAAGTAGGCACACATTTGTTTTAATAGCTCAGTCTGATTTACCCTCAGTGATATGGACCTGAACAGAGGAAGTTTAGTCAAATGTATCAGTAGAAGAATGCTGAGGTTTGAAGTACAGTCCTAGAGGAAGACTAAAAGAGGAGATTTATGGATGACTATAACTTGACTTGTCGCTCAATAAATAAAAGACACATTTTATTTGCACTAGTGGGGCACTCTTTTGAAATATTTTTTGTAACCATTTAAGCTGCAGAGGGAGAATAATAATTGATTTAACTCTTCATTTATCCAGAGCGTCACTGTGCCTTTGCATTGTATCGTTTCTTTACGTTCCCATATGGTTCTAACGGGTTTACTGTTCCGCTGAAATGGAGGACAGCGGTTGTTTGCTTAGAGAAAAAGAGAAGGTATGAGGATAGAGAATTGATTGACAGGACCTTCTCGCGCGGTAGGAGGCTCTTTCATTTCCTTGATCAGTTTCCTCAGACGGACCAGCCTTCCATTCATACGGCACTGGATCACAATCTGAAGAATCAACAGCGCACAAACATTCATTTATATGTGCAATCACGAAAGGCTGACTAGTGGCGGACATCGCGTATGTAAGAATCCCTGGCTTTTCCTAGCCTCTACTGTAAAGGTCAGGTTCGAGTGATAAAACTGCCCATGTTTTAAAACTGAGCTGGGGGTTGGGTTCGATTTTTATGGCCTTGGGTGTGCTCGGTGTCTCTGTAATCACATGCTCATCTACTAAAACAAACTGGCATAACGTTCAGTCTTCTCTTGTCAGCAGAAACAGGTGAAATTAGTTTTTTAGACTCTTATAAAGTGTCATTATTTAAAGATATAGGTAGGATTGTCGATTGAAAGATAAATGTAGCAAATTTGTGCACGCAATCTCTTTCAAATAATGTTAAATTCAACATATGTGGCTTCTCAGTTTGGATGTTTCGCTCAAAAACAAGAGCATTGCATCGAGGGTTTTATACATGCCCCTGCTCTTCGTCCGAAACGACGACATGAAATGCTAGAAAGGTCGCGAACACGACTTATTGAGCGTTAGGTGTTTAGCGCGCGTTTCCGCACGGCCCGGGCTGAAGGGTGAGGACCTCGGAGACATAGCGGGAGTGTGCACTAGATTTGTGGTTGTTTGCACAGACGATGTAAGCAAAGGCAGTGAAGCAGCGGGCAGCAGCGGGCAGCAGCGGGCAGCAGCGGGCAGCAGCGGGCCGCAGCGGGCCGCAGCGGGCAGCAGCGGGCAGCAGCGGTACCTTATATGCTGCCTGCTGGAGGACTTCCAGGCATCTGCGCTTCAAGTCCCAATTCATACTGGGGTGGAACTGGAACTGCGGGGTCATGTCCGGAGTCTGGAGCCAAGTGAAAGCACTAAATGTCACTAAACGATAGTAATGTGCCATTTCCAAACATAACATTTAAAAAAATATATATAAAAAGACGCATAAGAAATAGATGTTAATCACTTACAGCAGAAGTGAAGCAGGAATTGCCACAAATATATAGTTGAATGAATGAATAAATACATAAAAACTATTCACATACAATGATTGATAATATTATTTAGACATATACTTTTGACATAAATATGAGATAGTATCATGAGATAATATATGAGAAAGAGTGGAAAGTACCTTTACAAAAATACACTTTCTGTCATAGTGAAGTAGTAGAAGCAATACAAGCAGGGAGTACTCCAAAGTGTTACTTAAAGATGAACTGTGTAATTTTTTGGGGTGGAGAGCGGCCCCACTTGCTTGTCTCCGTGGAGATGTCGTCGCCTTTTGCCTAAACTGTACCGCAGTATGGCACTGAACATGACAAGCAGGTGGCGCCTGACGTTCATTTGGAGGTTCGTTTGAGCAATAATAGCAGGAGGTGGAGAAGGTTACACAGTGCACCTTTAATTTGTTTTCAACATGTGCTACTTGCCTGTCCGACTGCTAACACCACCCTTTCATTTGACAGAACTGGCTTTCCAAAATAAATCTGTCTTTCTTCTTTTGTTTCTCCTTTTTGAACCTAAAACACATTTTAAAATATAGTTCAAATAAAATATACAGTCAAAACATCTTACGGAACATTTAACCTGTAAAAAAAAAAAACAACACCACAGAAATCATAGACAACGGCTGTATCAATCAATCGAGTCGGATTCGGTTTGCTCTTGTTTATTGTACAATGGAGACAATTCTAAAAGATTACCTGTCCAAAGCAAACAGATTATCCTTTTATTATAAACATCCTGACAGCTTTATGGGCAGATCAGACCATTCAAATTGAACATAAATTTGTGTATTGTATTTTTGGCTGTCACTTTGGCAGGATCATTTCATTACAAAAAGGACCAGTTTCCATAACACACCTGATGCAGAAAGGAAAAGAGTCTGATTGTGAATGATATAAAGTGCGGGTTGGAAAATGAAGAAGAGGGAGGAAGTGTGCTTCAAACTAAATGTGTTTATTTACGATTTCCATTCGCTCTTACCGCTGCAATAAATAACTTTTCTCAGGGAATATTTCAAAAGTGACAAGCCTTTGGCCGAGTTCGCACATTTTCAACTCTGAACGCAATAAACCTCCTCGTAAACGCCGGCGTGCGTCGTGTTTTTAAAGCTGCAATAAGACACCACAGAGGTTGCAATAATAGTAACAGTAAAGTTTACTTTGTAAGTGTCAAAGGAGGTAAATTGGGGGGGAGAAATTACAAACTGCCAGATATTGTTTAAACTCAAATAAAGTTTAGGGGATTCAGAGAGCAGTTGGATATTTTCAAGTTGTAGTAGTAGTTCTAGCAAAAGCAGAAGTAGTAGCATGCTAACTTCAGCTGGCATAGTGAAAGAAGTAATAGTAGTAATATGAGTAGTAGTGGCAGTAGTAGTAAAGTAGTTTGCTGTTGAATTAGACAACAATGCAGTAGTACCGTAGTAATAGTATGTGGTAGTGGCAGAAAGAGTTGTCATAGCAGTAGGTTTAGTAAAAGAAACCATTACAGTAACAATGGTGGTGGTAGTAGTAGTAGTAGTAGTAGTAGTTGTTGTTGTTGTTGTTGTTTAGATGCATGGAAAACCTTTCTATCTCGTATTAATAACAAGAGTAATGGAAGTTGCTAAAGCAGTAGTGGTTACTTTTGGCCCCACATGTCCCCATGGAGCACGGTATATATATATACATACACACATCCATTCCCGTTTCATGTACCATGTATGGATGCCAGGCCTCCTCTCTCTCCTCCAGCAGCTCCCTCCTCCTCTCTCCGCACACAGGGTCCTCACCCACGTGGTCCGCCTGCCTGTTGTGGTGAAACGTACGCGCTTGTACTACTTTACCTCTAAAATATATATGATGTCCTTCAAAACGTACCATTGCCGGCAGCGCTCTTGTCTTTTTCTTTCGTTCTCTGCTACTTTCTTGAGGAAGGAGGCCTCCTTTACTGGCCGGCTCTGCGTGGAACCTGTACTCCCCGAGGAGAAAGCCGAGTTGGAGAAGGAGAATTTGATTAAAATGCTTTGCCACAAACGCCTTGATCTTGCTCTGAGGGGCAGTTTGAGCTAGTTAAGAGAAGTGAGTGCATTATAGTAGTTGATAAAAGTATTGCCTGTAGGATGGATGTAGTAAGTAGTACGAGTCATCTTAAATTCAGCTATAAAAATTAATATATAGCACGGGATTAATTTTTGACTTTTTAATGGAAGATTATCTCTTTAATTCCAATATTTATTTGTCATAAATCTGACTGACTGCGTTATTCCCAGCTCGACATTGTAAATAAGAAGTAAAATACAGGTTTACGATGAGTGTAAAAGTAGTCCAAATGTACAGTATATGGCTTTGTGTACCTTCTTTTATCGCCTCCGAGTCGCGCTTACTGGCGTCTCTGATCATCATTTTTGCGACCCCTCCGTGCGTTAAGATGTCCATTCGCTGCGTAGAACCGCTCGACTCTTGAACTTTCTGCGAATGACCAAAATACACGCGTTACTGACGTGGCGCATTGTACGGAAATGTGAAAGGTAGCGGCGGGTTCTACCTCGGGTTTGACTGCCGCCGCGGTCGGCCGTGTTTTGCGTCGCGGCGCCACTCGAGACGCAGGTGCGGAGGCTTTGCTTGCGTCTTTGTGCCTCGACTTTTCCCCCACCTGGCTGTAATCAATATCAACAAACGCCAATCAAATACGTATAATCACTCCAATCAGGGGAATTATGCAGATCGGCATAGACGGAAATAGATGTTTTATGTTACATTTACTGAAGCAGGTGGGGAGCATGTTTTGTGTGTTCTATAAACGCCAAGATTGATTGATTATATTCACCGTCTTTGCAAAATAGCGACAAAGATATCTACTTCACCCACTAGAGGTCAGTGAAATACACAATGATATGTTTTGTTGGTCAGTTTGGCCTGACTTTCTGCTTCAGTTTCAGCTCAAACATGTTACTATTGTGAGATCATGCCTTGGCAGTGGTCCTTTTTTCTAGGATTTACTGTTTCTGTATGAAATAGAATAGACGCCACACTAATCCACATAAGTGTTGCCTTTATATCTCTTTGACACGCCGTCAACACGAGCTAAAAGACAAGATTTACTGCTGCTTTTTACATCGGCGGTGATATATTAACGCCTGGGAAAGATCCAACTTTGTATATATCTTAACTGCACTCATCTTTGGGCCATTTAAATGTCTTCATGGCACGTGGGCTAAAAGCTAGCAACAAAAGAAACACGTCAGCGTTATTTGACTCGATAGCACATGTTTTATATGCAAAACCTCCTATCTGGAAGCGTATCTATCTTGATATCACTGCGCGGAGCTACTTTCGTGAATTATTAACTTTTGGCCGAGATAAGGCGAAGACAGTGATGTGGATGGAGCTGCTCGGAGTGTGATGGATGGCACCCGCGTTTCTCATGGGAAAAGAACTGAACATTAGGCCCGTACCGGCTTGCAAAACAACCCCGGCATTCTGGGTAAAAGAATGCCGGAGTTGAGAATGTTCCCAGCCAGTTTACCAGCAAAAAGAATGCACTTTTAATGGTTAATGCGTCATACCTGATGGCGACATAGGGGTTAGAGGTGCCGGTAACTGTGCATAAAAAGGGTTTGGTGTTGAATTGGGAGACGACCAGCTTGAAAGTTATTTGCGTTGTTTCATGCAAAGGGGTAAAGTTACAGGACTTCCACTTTTGGTGTTGAATTGGGAGACGACCAGCTTGAAAGTTATTTGCGTTGTTTCGTACTGCAAAGGGGTAAAGGTTACAGTGACTTCCACTTGACCGTTGGCTGGGATCACACCTGCAAGAACCGAAAACAAGTCGTAAAAAAAAAAAAAAAAAACAGTGCACCGAAAACAAGTCGTAAAAAAAAAAAAAAAAAACAGTGCGTAAAAGTGTTTTGTTTTGTTTGTTTTGTTTTTTTACAAGGGTTACCGAACGGCAGCGGTTCCCGAACAGGCTGCACGTTTGTCTTCGCGCGCGGACAGTATTTGAGAACTGGTTCCTGCTCGTGTTATGATGTTTCCCAGGCCCGCGAGGACGTTTATGGAAGTGGACGAATTTAGCATTTTAACATATTGTGGTCGTTTTGGGAAAATATGCGCGGGGTGATGTAATGGACAGTAATGGAACGGAGCAGTTTGAAAATGTAGCGTTGGTCTATCTACAACACTTAAGCTGTTAACGTTATTGGAATTCTTTTTAGATAAAATAATTGTAATATGTAAACCAGAAATGCTGTATTTGAACTTGCATGTTTAGTCTACCTTACAATGATAAAGATGCACCATTTTCTTGTTGAATACGATAAAGAGAAGGTATTGATACTTGAAATATATTATTTATAGTTTACTTTATCTCCACATTGATTGATTATTTAGATGAGTTCAAGCTGAGGTGGAGTGAAAATTTAAAAAAAAAAGCTTTTAGACGCTCAGAAAAATCAATGCACTTTACTTCAACACTCACTGGTATTGGAATATCGGATCGATCGTATTCCTCGGTATCGGATCGAAACAAAAATCCTCTACTTCTGGACTAGTGGAGGTTAATGCGTTAAACAGTATTACAATGATGTAGAATAGTAAGAGTATCAGTAGTGTAGTGTACCAAATCAGAAATGACATATCTTTATTTTCATTGAGCGAATCCAGTGGAAAAAACGTACGAGTGGTTCGTACCAGAAAGCGGCTGCACGGAGAAAGCCGGGCTGGGCTCGATGACGAAGAGCTGAAACTCAAAGTCGATGGGACAGCTGCATCTCAGAGGAATGGCGCGGGAAACGCTCGCTGCGAGGAAACAGGACACAAAACCAGACGGCGATGATTTCTTTACGACTTGACACCAGCAGACGCCGATGGAGATGTGCTTGGTTGTGTTGAAGAATGGAAAGAGACAGGGAAGCCTTGGGCCCCCCCCCCCCCTCGGGCTCCCGTCTCTCACGCACACACACACACACACACACACGCACACACACCTCTGCTGGAGCGCGGCGGCTGGGAGGTCAATGCGCGGGGGGATGCGGAGGTCATCGATGACAGGGTAAGCGTGAACTGGAATTAACAGGTTCTCCTCGCCCTGATGGAGAGACACGGGGGGAGACGGTGGACGAGACAGGCGGGCAACAGGGGACAGAAGACTTACAAGGTGGTTTTTGAATTCAAGTTAGTACATCACAGTCTCACATGTACCAAATGGTGTATCGATGCGCATAAAGTGAGAAGATGTGAAAGAAACAAGAAGCACTTGACACTGTACGCATTATACACTGTGGTGGTTCAGTAGCCGCAGCTGCCCCGGGGGGTTGGACTGACAGAAGCCCATCTGACCAGCACAAATTAGTAATCACTGTTGCTCTGGATTGAAACTTCTGGTGAAGGGATAGTAACACGAAGTGATAACTACTGGTCAGAAGTCTCGGATACAAAGCAGTAACGTCATGAGCTGTGACGATATATCGAATTACAAGCTCCTTTGTTTACATTCATTGCTTTGTTGTAGCAACAGCTAAAAAAAAACATAAGGAACTATAAACCATGATCCTTTTCTACATGTCAGTGCAGACAACATGAAGGAAGAACTGTTTCAAGCACTTTTATATCTTAATTCTTTGGATTATTGTTTATTGATCTTCCTGGAGAACAATTACATTTCAGTCATGTCAAATTAATTCAAGATGCTTAAATATTCATGTCAATTAATTCAATATTTAGTACTAATACAATATGCATAAAAGTACTGAAACGCTATTCGATTAGTAATACAGTCAATGAATTAATAAAGCAGTTCATGTTTGCACTTAGTTTAGTTTTAAGCTGTTTGATGTTTATCTCTTGCCAACAATTGTTTCAAAAAGAATTCAAATCTTTGCTCGAGGTAAAGTATCTGGAGGCACAGTCCATGCAGACGTTGCTCCGTATTTTAATGTTCTTTTAATGCTATTTGATTTGACATTTGGTTGCAGGAATCTCCTCGCTATAGCGGTAATTGTGTTTTTCCATCACTAAATGAGAGATTCTGGTAAAGGATTCGGGGATGTTTAGCCATCACAATATATCATGTTTTAACAAAGAACAGAAGAAGAATAAAGAATAGTCTATCTTTATCCATGGTCAATTCCCAACTAGGTAAAAAAAGTACAAACTACGAGGAAATATTTCAAAAATCACCAATGATACATGGGCCTTAAAGTTCTGGCCTGTTTGTTCCATTTTAATTAGACGCCATTTTATTTGAAGTTTTTGCCATCTTGACTTAAAGCTGTCTTACAGTTTAAAAGTTCCATTTAGTCCTGGTTCTGCCCTCTCAGTCCAGTTTGAGACCTGGTTTAGTGCTGATGTATTCTTCCCCCAATTGGTTCAGGCAGAGCGACGGCAGAATATACGAGGAAGACCACGCAGCAGGAACGAAGCAGCGACTCAGCAGTGGGGACAGTTTTTGTCTGTACACATCTGCGACTGTTTACACGTGTCCGAATGTTACCTCTGCCGGTGTGCGCCGCCACGTACCGGCACGGCACTGCTTTTCGCCGATCTGCTTCCGGTCACGGTTGCGTATTTTAAGGTCATCTCGGCCCATGTGTTTGCTGTACAAGAGAGCGTCTTTACCTTGCAGTGAACCCGGACACAATCGTAGAAGTAGCGCCACTCGTCGGGACAGAACTGGACCCGGAGGACGTACGCCAGGCCGGGAACGAGTCGACACTTGGACGGACGGACAAGAGGTCGAATCGTCAGACGGAATGATCATTATGAATGATTATTAAGACTCACGCTTGGATTCTGGGTCAACGTGCGATTCCGAAAACGTGAAAGTTACCTTTTTGGTGTAAGTTGTTTGGAAGTACTTGGTCTGAGTGGGGAGGATGTGAATATTCATGACCTCAGTTGAGATGTTGATCAGTTGCTTCGGGGTGGGTGAAAAAAGGCAGAAAAGAATAAATTACACTCGTCCAATCACTTGAGATAAAAACATCCCCATATGCTCTACATACAGTTTCATGCTTCATCAAGCAGATAGTGGTTCAAATCACTGCCCATTCACACTAATGCAACGTGTTTCAAACGCAGTGAGAGAACCTCTCAGGGACCAATCTTAAAAGGATCTTATTAATACTATTTATGCTAGTAAAACTTAATTTGGGCTTTACATATGAGGACATCTGCCACAAACTAGAAGTCAAGCTTATGTTTTATTTATAAAGTGGTGACAAACATATTTCATTACATCATCTCTTAATGCCGTCCTAGATCTGCACGGGTTCTTTCAGTGTTACAGATGGAAAAATAAAGATGTTCTTCAAGATTCCTGGACATTTTGTATAAATGTTTTAAAGGTGCACTGTGTAACTTTTGCAGAAGCGGGTTCGCAAACTGTTTGTTGCCACGGCGATGGTAGTGTTTTGCTGAGAATGTGCACAAAGCAAGTCGGATCTGTGGAGAGGCGATTGTCATACTGTGGAACATTTCAGGCCAATCAGAATATAATGACTGGGAAAGTTACATAGCATTAACATTATTGCAAGTTTCTGGTGTTGCCATTGGCCTCTTTCTATACATTCTTATTGCTTATAGATCTTTACACGAAGGAACATACCAAAGACTGAAAAGGCTTTGGATCATGAAATAGAAAAGTCATCATTTTTCAACAAAACCTCTTTCACTTGATTCATTTTAGATTGTTGACAAAAACATATGAGAACGCATACATTCTGAACTTTTCACAACGTTTTTTTTTTTTTTTTTTAAATCTTTTTGTTAAAATATGAAATATATTTAGTAGAAATCTTTTCGTCTTACCAAAGTATTGCAGTATTTCTTTCCCAGCTCAAACCCACTGAAGTGAACTTCGGCCGGCTCTGCTTGGATCAGGCTGTTGCTTTTCAGTTTGCCATAAAACTCTACAAAAACAAAAACACATCTAGCATTTTGCTCTTATTCCTCCAGTTAATCCCAATTTGAGTATATTACAATTGCATATTTTGATACATGTTTATGTTTATGTTATTCTATGGCTTGTGCCCAGTATTTTTGCCTCTATTATAGTATTTATTTCGAAATACTTTGGAACACCTTTTTTTCATTTGTAATATTATGTAAGAAATATGTCTGGAAAACATTATAAACTTAATCAACGCTAAGAAAACAACATTGTAACTTGACTCAAAAGAACTGTTCAGCCGAAGAGTCCAGCGCTTCATCAATGTAAAGTTTATATAAGGAACTGCCCGAGACACTTCCTTATACAAACTTTACATTGATTTACATGCACAGTGTGGGGAGCGCTCTACTTGATAGGAGCAGATGATTGGGGCTGTTGCTGCGGCTCCTCTCCTCCTCCAGCAGCGGCCTCAGAGGCAGCTGGCTCCCTGGTCTCGGGGAGCCAGTGAACGTGCCGAGGCCAGGCAGGGCCACTTCCATCCTGCGCAGGGGTCAGGCCAGGCGGCTCCTCAGAGACAAGACATAAGGCTGGAGGACAGAGGACAGGAAACGGGGGACTTTCAACGGTGGGCAGGCTGAACACAGGAATTATTTATAGATTCCAAGGATATGACAAGAATCGACTACTCGAGCTGAACAATATGGGATATAATTAGGATATGGCTGTTACGTGCTGCGTTATCAATATCACTGTGATATTATAATATCCTATATTTTTGGACACACTCATTTCAGTTGCATTAAAACAAATATGTTCATGCCTTAATGTATTAGTCAAACACTGTCAAAATAAAGACTTAACAGAAACAAAACTAAGAAAAGACTAAATCAAGGTTCATTTCGACTGAATCAGGAAAATGGCCTTTTTCAATGTTTCATTTTAATCTTATCATTTGAGCTGATTTCACATCAATGCTCGACTAAAATGACCAAACTGAAACGGCTGTTGAACCCTTTGGAGTACAAACAAACGGCTGAACTCTTTGTGAAGCCCGTAGGCTTTATTAGACGGGACGGCTCAGCGTGAAATAGGGATGAGAGAGAAGGGAGGACATGCAGTAAAGATTCACACTCACGACGAGCCTGGCCTGTGTGCTGCGCCTGAACCGCATTTCCAGATATCTAAATTATGAGGCGTAAAGCTGCTGTTGGAGAAATTGACTGACAGACAGTAGAAAATAAGATGGTTTCAGCTTTCTTTTCATGTTTTACATGGCCAGCAGCTTGATAGTTCCCTTTTATCAGGTGGCTGTCAAAAAGGAATAAAATGTTGGAAACTTCAAACATTCTTGTACTGGTATGTTTGAATTATATGTTTTTTTGTTTTGTTTTGTTTTTTAAATGCAATATTTGATTTGTTATAATATACAAAATCTGTATTATAATATTATACCTTTTGTAAAATTTTTGCAGCCCAATTAACTACCTTTTAAACCAAAGAATAACCTTTCTTTCAATTAAATCATGGCGTTAGATTGATGAAGGTCATTAGATATAAACCCAGCGGGCCAAAGATATCTGATTACATAATATCTGGAATGCAAATAAAAAAGCTTGAGAAGATAAATCGTCTTGAACTGTAAAACAAAATATAATATGATGTTACTTCTAAAACATGACTGATTAGTGCTGCTCGATCACATCAATAATGTAACGTAGGCTAAACTTTTGAATAATATTTTGTAAATGAAGCAAAACAGGGCATGTTGTCGAAACAGGAGCTACTATTTACTCATAACATTTTAATGCAGGGTGTGTAATCAAGTTCAATGACATTTCAGAATCAAAAGAATCATGTTAATGCTAACTAGCTAGCTTAGCTAACTTTAACCCACTTTAACAGCCGTGTCTTACAGATGCTAGGCTTCACTGCCCGGGAGGACTTTAGTGGCGCTTTGAGGGATAAAACGTGACCTTACACGAGTCCGTGGCGTGAGAGACGCGCAATGTGACGTCACTAAACGCCTCTACGTCATTTTATTGTATTCATAAGAAAATTAAGAGAATAAATTACTCAAATACCGAGTTAGTTTGGTTTCACCCAGAGCCATCAGACGCTGCAGTTGTCATGGAGACACCTGTGTTCTAAGAAGGGGCGGGGCCGTTGGCGTCTCAAAACCGGATGTTTAACTTCAAAACAAAAGATCAGATGTTTAAAAGTTTATGATTTAGAAACTAAACTATATTTTTGACAGGTTTAATTGCAAGAAATTTGCATGACTCAAACAGGAATAAAGATACCCGTAAGATATATCATGATTATTTTTGCAAAACTGCAAACACAAAGTTTTACTGTGAAATCCAGAAGCATACGTCTCTCCTCTAGCTTTTCCACAGGGTGCTGAGCTGTGGAGCCTGTTCACATCATGTTCACATGGGTCCTCCAGAATCCACTTCACACGGGAAGAAAGTTTGAAGATTTTGTTATTTATTTTTAATGCTTGTGTTACATTGGAATTACCCATGAGCTCTGGATTTACCTTTAAGAATCAATCAATAAATGATTAAAAACAACAAAATGACAAGGGTTGGACTTATTGGAGTGTTGCTAATACCTCAGGTGAGTTTTTTTTTATTTTTTTTTAAAAATTTCTTATGAAATAGATTTCAGCAAATCTAAATCCTATTTCTGTTTTTTCTTTTCTTTTCTTTTCTTTTCTTCAGGCAATTGGTTCAACAGTTTGCCAGCCCCATGTCAATCTCATTAAGGAGGAAGAAAAGTGTGTTACTTACTCAAACCAGATTTTTGCAACAAGTACGTTTTATAAATATCTAGCTGTGACATTTCCATTAAACATCTAATTTAACTACACTATTTATTTATATATTTATTTATATATAATGGACGTTTCAGTGAATGTTTTCGTGTCTCGTCTGATGAGATTTTCAATGTTATGGTGACATCCAGTGGTTGATCTGCAACACTACATTTACCAAATTCTATTGCGCTGAAAATAATTCAAATTTTATAACCAACTTGGCAAACGTCGTGGTGTTGATCGTGCATAGACATATACTGCACTATGTATAATATGCGCTGTTTGATTTCATTCCTTTAGACTGCTCTGCATTGTGGGACCATCTCAACTGCTGGCCCCCTGCTCTCCCTGGACAAACTGCTTCTCAACCATGTCCAGACTTCTTCAATTCAGACGGTAAGACACACAGGCTGTCATTATTCACGCGACAGTGCATGAGTTAATGAATGTCTAGAATCGGATTAGACTAATTTGTTTTGAGGGCAGACAGTGAAAGCCTCTTCCTCTCCAAATTCACTTATCGAAACGTTAATGCCTGAATACACAGTGATTCCGGGAAACACACTAAAGTTTATCATCATCATTAACTTTATTTCGGACGCTTGCTCGGTCCACGGAATGAAAAACATAAAGACAGGACATGGACAAACAGTGCAACAAAGACAAAAGGTGCATTATGTTCTGTGTAGGGAGTCCACATACTAGGAAAGTTAAGTGCGACGTTTCTGATAAGATTCATAATGGATAGATGGAGGGACAAATGAGCATCCACTGCAGTGTGTGTGGGGGGAATATGTCGTCTACAGGGTAACCAAAAAATGTCTTTGAAAATATGCAAAATCATGACGTTTACTCATGCCAAAAGACCTTGTGATTATTGTTCTACTCACAAAAATATCGACGCGCCGTATTCTATTTCTGCTGCATTTTATTTCGTTTAAAGTGACATATTTTATTCATGTCACTGATGTGTGTTTATTGCTATTCGTGGCAGGCAAAGTGCATCGGAACTGCTCGGCTCAAGGCTGGACAGACCTGCTTGTCCCGCATGAAGAAGCTTGCGGGTACAATTTTAACAAGACGCTGCCCTTTTTGGGGGAGGTTAGTGTGAGCATCCGATGTCGCTTGATGTTGAGATCATTTCCCAGTCATGACACTCATTATAACTGTCAGAAATAGATACGGATTTGTCGTATCAATGCTGGGGGGGGGGAATCACAAACGCAGGACACAATTTGAACCTTTCCTGGACAGTTTTATAATGATCTTGAGCTTTATCAGAACTAGGATAAGACCACTTGCTTTAATAAAGAACAGAATTGTTATTTTGTGTTGAAAATTCCAGTCTAATGTCTTCAAAATAATCATTATCATAGTATAGAAATTAAAGTTAGACATTCTATTATCAAATTTCAGACACTTAATTCCTCCTCAAGGCCTCAAGAGAAGGAGGGTCTAAGGGACAGGGGACGCTGGGACATTTGCTGTTTGCCATTTCCTATGAACATTGCTTAATCGGTATTTCGGCGTCGCCCCCTTCGAGGCAGCTGCTGTTTGTGTTTTTAGGGCGTTACAAAATAAATTGAATTCCCATGTATCCAGCATATTTGTTCCTGGAAAGTAATTTGGACAGAAATAGATTTGATGGCATGACAATACTGCACTGTCATGTCGTGGACGGGGCAAAATGATGCTATTATTCTACTTTGACGCGTGTGTGGGCCAATATAACAAGATAAAGGCCAATCCATTAGACATGAATCATTTACTGTATAAATCATCACTTTATTGTAGAAAACGCTTCAACGGTCGTCATCTGGACTGTGTTTGATCAGAAGGGCATTTTCAATCTAAGGCGCCGGTATGAGAAACTTTAGCCTTCCCCCTCCCCCTCACAGCCCCCTGAAACTAAGCTGCCTTTGTTTACCCGTCAAACTGTTATGGGCCATCACAGTCCTATTGTAAATCTGACTGCAGCTCCTTCAGCACGCTTGAGCACCCGATGAGCACCCGATGAGCACCCGATGAGCACCCGATTGTCGTGTTGAGAGCGCACTGCTGTAAACATCTGGCAAATGAAACCTTAAATCGCCATTTCTATTCAAAGATGGTTCCAAAAAGGACCTCCTTCAGTTCAGGGTTCAGGTCAGTTTGTTTTATGTGAGTTTTTTGTTGTTGTTGGGTTTTTGTTTTTTTTTTATTGACCAAAAAAACCCAAAAATGACCTCCTTCACTCCTCTTTTGAACCATCTCTCACGTCAAAACAAGAGTCCGAGTGCGAGCGAGTAAACAAGCTTTTGATCCGTCTGGATGTTCAAAATATTGTCCAGATGACTACCTTGTGGACGACTGAGGGATTACACCGACTAATACCACTTTACCGCACTGAGTTCGTGTCCTTTTTTCTTTCAGCAGGCGTCAGAATCCCATTTGTACTTCTCTTACGTGAAGACCATGTACACAGTTGGATATGCGCTCTCACTCGTCTCCCTCACCATCGCCATCACCATATTCTGTCTGTTCAGGTGGGATTTTTCTCAACTATTAACAGTTTAAAATGCCTTAAATCTTTAGATTACATTTCTATTTTCAATTCAGAGCAACTTTATTCTGCACTCTTAGTAAATCTGACAAAATAGGCTTGTAATAATAAGAAAAATACAAGTGGCGAGCAATAAAACCACCTTTTATAGAAAAATCTTAGCCCATTTTAAATAAGACAACACAATTCCACAATCCAAAAAGAGACATGGAATTTTTTTGACTTGATAAAATGACTTGAGCGGCCGTAGTATTTGCTAAACTTGTACTGCATGTTTATTCATGTATTTCATTTTGCAGAAAGCTCCACTGTACGAGGAACTACATTCACATTCAGCTCTTCCTGTCCTTCATTCTAAGGGCCATCTTCATCTTCATCAGAGACTCAATGCTCTTCACTAATGAAGAGTTCTACCACTGCGACTACTACCCGGTATCACACATATCCGAGTACATCACGCCGCTGTGTTTGTCCAAACTACAGTGGGAAATGTTTTAACCTACACATCGAGTAATTGAATAAATACAAGGTAGATGAGTTTAATGCCGTACTGCGGAACATTCCAGGCAAATCAATAACATTTCCATGGAGACAAGAAGGTAGCTGGCCTTAAGTAAAATTTTGAAGTGGCAGAGTCCAATTCTTCAATAAAATAAAATACAAAATAAATAGAATTGAATAGAATTAAATAGAATAATTAAATATAAATAATATAAAATAAAATAAAATAAAATAAAATAAACAAGAGGTCACTTAACATATAACTTATAATTATTGTGGCAATGAAAACTGTTCCCTGGGAAATGTTTTAACACAACATTTATGGACATTTTAGGGGAAAACGCCATAAGATAAAAGTGATTAAAAGTATATAGCTCATGTAACAAAAGGGATGAAGTACAAAAATACGATTTATTTGGATATCATTTTGAAGGAAAATGATACACATATTAGGCTGAAAATATACTTTTAATTGATAACAAAATGTAATATAACCGCTTTAGTCCAACTAGTTATAAATCAAAGTAGCAGTAGCAGTAGCAGTTGTAGTAGTAGTAGTTGTAGTAGTTGTTTTAGTTGTAGTAGTAGTAGTTGTTGTAGTTGTAGTAGTTGTTGTTGTATTTGTTGTTGTTGTATTTGTTGTTGTTGTATTTGTTGTTGTAGTTGTATTTGTTGTTGTAGTTGTATTTGTAGTTGTAGTTGTAGCAGTAGTTGTAGCAGTAGTTGTAGCAGTAGTTGTAGCAGTAGTAGTAGTAGTAGTAGTAGTTTTTGGAATGCAATCTTATTTTGCAAACTGTCATTAAAATGAAAAAAAAAACATAAAATCATATTTAGGCCACAGCGACAGCTCTACATTTCTGAAATAGACAAATTCAGCCTCTGCTTAAAAGAAAATGTGAGAAAAATAAAATACAAATATAAGTATTCTAAGCACTTAAGGTCGCTAAAGCGCTATGTTCATGAACGACTTCTCCCAGACAAAAGAGTACACAACTGTAGAATGCCCACGAACGACTTCTCCCGGACAAAAGAGTACACAACTGTAGAATAGACAAAAGAGTACACAACCGTAGAATGCCCATGAACGTCTCCCGGACAAAAGCGTACACAACTGTAGAATAGACAAAAGAGTACACAACTGTAGAATGCCCATGAACGACTCCCAGACAAAAGAGCACACAACTGTAGAATGTCCACGAACGACTTCTCCCGGACAAAAGAGTACACAACTGTAGAATAGACAAAAGAGTACACAACCGTAGAATGTCCACGAACGACTTCTCCCGGACAAAAGAGTACACAACTGTAGAATGTCCATGAACGACTTCTCTCAGACAAAAGCGTACACAACTGTAGAGAGTACACAACAAAGAGAGTACACAACTGTAGAATGCCCATGAACGACTTCTCCCAGACAAAAGAGCACACAACTGTAGAATGTCCACGAACGACTTCTCCCGGACAAAAGAGTACACAACTGTAGAATAGACAAAAAAGAGTACACAACCGTAGAATGTCCATGAACGACTTCTCCCAGACAAAAGCGTACACCAACTGTAGGACAACTGTAGAGAGTACACAACCGTAGAATGCCCATGAACGACTTCTCTCAGACAAAAGAGTACACAACTGTAGAGAGTACACAACTGTGTAGAGAGTACACAACTGTAGAAGAATGAGCGTATTCATTGGTTTGTGTCAGGTGGCGTGCAAAGTGGTGCTGATGTTCTCAAACTACTCGATTCTGGCCAACTACAGCTGGCTCCTGTCCGAGGGTCACTACCTCTTCACCCTGGTCACGCGCTCCTTTCTTCTCCCTCAAGAAGCACCTGGCCTGGTACATCATACTGAGCTGGGGTAAATATTATTATTATTTTATACTTTATCAAAGGAATAGCAATGATTTTAAATTCACAGACCCCTTTACAGTAGTGTATTTAATATGACGTCACAGCAATTTCAAACTAAATTTTCCTTCATTTTTGCTGTGTTGAATCGCTGCACTTGTCATACTTTGTCAATATATCGAGACCGAGTGAACCCGGCAGATCATAACGAATGATTTTGAGCTCTGTAAAAATAAAAAAATAAAAATAAAAATCGCAGTTGAATCTGATGGCGTTAAATTGTGCAGCTACAGTCAAACACGTTTAATTAATTAGTAGGAAATGTCAATAAATGAATGTAATTTACAGGAGTTCCCCTCGTTACCATTGTTTGCTGGGGAATCGCTAAGTATTTATATGAAGACGAAGGGTAAATATAATGGTCTTATTTGAATAGATCGGCGTCACTTTTAGTAATGGATATGGTTTCGTTTCAAAAAGGTGTTGGGAAACCAGAAGACACGAGTGGATTTGGTGGATCCTGGAGAGTCCCAGTGCTCCTGACCATAATCGTTAAATTATTTGCCGTCTTTTTCCGGTCGGATTGTAATCGGCAGTGAACGTGCTGGAAAAAAAAAATGTTACCGTGTTTTTTTAATACATTTGTGTTCCAGATGAATGCCATATTTTTCCTGGGGATTTTGCGGATCATCGTGAGCAAGCTCCGAATGCCGGACGCCCATTGCAACGAGTTTAAACAGTACAAGTGAGTCATTGTTTATATACGAACATAACATATACGAACATAAAAATAAAAAAAAAAATTTAAAAAAAGGTTTTATATATTTTTTGCATGTTGTTTTATTATTTAAAAAGCTGGGAACAAGTTTGTTTTTGTACTACTACTTTAAATAGTACTATTTCTGTTTTACTTTGAGGTGAACTATGCAACTTTTCTGATGAAGCTGTGGAAAATGCAACTGTAAATGTTTCCCGATTGCGCCACCTAGTTGTCTTGATCAAGATGTTGTTGTTTTGTCTGGAATATTCCACAATATGGCATTAAAAATTAAGTATCGCCGTGGGGAAGAGCAGGACGATGCCATTTTGGTCAGGTAACAGGTCAGTTCTGCGGAGAGGCGACCCCGTTCTTATTAAGAATGCATGTTTTTTTCAAGGTATTTTTGAGCAATTAAAACAAAACAAAAACACACGTAATTGAATAAATACATGATAGATGAGTTTAATGCCATACTGTGGAACTTTAGGCAAGGCAAGGCAAGTTTATTTGTAGAGCACAATTCGTACACAAGGCAATTCAAAGTGCTTCACACAACAGGAAAAAATGCATTAAAATCACAAAGACATGGCAGAAATCACAAAATAATAGTTCAAGACATAAAAGAGAAGAGTGCAAAGAAAAGCATTTCAGTCATATGCACAGCCAAACAAAACAGTTTTTAGTTTTTTTAGATTTGCACATTGCCAGAGTAGCGGCCTGTCTCACATCCTCTGGAACTGTTCCAGATTTTTAGCTGCATAAAACTGAAACGCACACATTCCCCATGTTAGTTCCTGACTCTGGGGCACCAGCAGGAGGGCCGGTCCCTGAGGTCCTCAGAGTCCGAGATGGTTCATATGGCACTAACATGTCCGAGATGTACTTTTGGTGCTAGGCCATGAGAGAGACTTGTATACAAGCAGAGCTGCTTTGAAGTCTATTCTCTGAGCCACAGGGAGCCAGTGCAGAGACCTGAAAAGCACAGGACTAATGTGATCGTACTTCCTGGTTCTAGTCAGGAACCCGAGCAGCGGCGTTCTGGATGTACTGCAGCTGTTTTACAGCTCGTTTGGAGAGGCCAGTTTGAGCAGGCCGTTACAAAGTAGTCTAATTCTACTAGAGACAAACGCATGGATAAGTCTCTCCAGGTCTGGTTTAGACACTATACTTTTGATTTTGGCAATGTTTTTTTAGATGGTAAAAAGCTGCTGATGTGATTGATCTGACGTGGCTGTTAAAATTCAAATCTGAGTCCATTATTACCCCCAGATTTCTAACTTGATGTGTAGGTTTTTAGAGCGAGACTCTGGAGGTGACAGTTAACAATTTCTCTGTGTTTCTGTGGGCCAAAGACGATGATTTCAGTCTTGTCAGAGTTCAGCTGGAGAAAGTTGTTTTGCATCCACACACTGAACTTTAATAACATTTCCATTGAGACGAGCAGGTAGCTCGTAATATTTTTATGTAGTTCAGTCCAATTCTTCAATAAAATAAATAAATAAAATAAATAAAATAAATAAAAAAATAAAATAAATAAAATAAATAAAATAAAATAAATAAATAAATAAATAAATAAATAAATAAATAAAATTAAAATAAATAAATAAATGAATAAAATAAATACAATAAATACAATAAAATAAATAAAATAAAATAAATAAAATAAATAAAAAAAAAATAAATAAAATAAATAACATTAAATTCAATTCAATTAAATAAATTAAATAAATTAAATAAATTAAATAGCACTAGTGGTCACTAAACATATAACTTGCCAACTAGATAATTATTGTGGGGAAAAAAACAAAAGTTGACAATGAATCTGAAATTGTGACTATAGCAGGAGTAGAGTTTGCTTGAATGTCTGTAGTAGCCGTATTTCTGTATTTTTTTGTCTACATTATTTTAGGAGGCTGATCAAGTCCACCTTCTTCCTTGTGGCTCTGTTTGGCCTGCAGTACATAGTCTTTGCCTTCTTACCGGTCTCTGTCAGCAGTTTGATGTTTAGGATTTGGACATTTGCAGAGCTGGCCCTGTCATCCACACAGGTAAAACCACTGTACCTTTAGGACAATAACATTGGACTCTATGGCAACAGTTTATTTGACTCACCTTTTTGTACAGGGCTTTGTGGTGGCCGTCCTCTACTGTTTTCTGAATGGAGAGGTAAAACGGTTAAACGGGTTGCTCCTATGTAAGAATATTCAAAAAATAAATAATAGGAAGAAGGTCTGAAGAGGAAGGACAAAATCTGACATTAAATTCAAAATAATCTCAATCAACAAATTAAGAATATGTTTTATAGTTTATTTTATTCATTGCTTTTCTCTTTTAATTACAACACCAACGTTTTAATCCACTCGCTGTCCATGGGTTTCAGAATGATGGAAAAGGAAAACCGTTGCCATAGCGATTTAGAATTCAAAACCAAATAGTATATCCTCTGAATTGGAACAAGTCCTCAAACTGTTGCATATAACAGGAAGCGGAAACCCATGACTATTATTCATGTCATTAGAAGCAAAATGCTAATAATTCTGTTTGTGTGACTGAAAAGCATCACCCCTTTTAAAAGGGGCATTATGGAACATTTCATCCAGATCAATTCAAATTGAATTGATTCGAATTTATGGTCGCACTATGTCACTTTTCCTTTGAGGAGAGTCCGCCCTCTGCTGGTCTCCAAGGAAATTTTAATGTTTTGCATCAAATGTTCCACAGTATTGCATTAAACATATCTATATCTCCATGGAGAAAAGAAGGTGACAGTGCCAGGCCAAGTTACAGGTCAGATCTGTGGAGAGGCGACCCCACTCTCGGTAACACTATACGTTTTGAGCAATAAAACATAATTGAATAAAGTTATTGAGAGATGATTTGAATGCAATATTGTGGAGCATTCCGGGCACCATAGAGAAACGCAGGTGTCAAAGATCATGGCGCCAAATGAACACAAGCTCTGCCTCTGACCCAGGTCCAGCATGAGGTCCAGCGGCGGTGGAGGAGGTGGAGGATGACCAGACTTCTCCCCAGCCAGCCCAGGCAGTACCGCAACTCCATCAGCCAGAGCGGGTCCCCTCTCACACAAGTCTCCCTGCTGCCCTGCCCTCCGTCTGTGCCTGGGAAGCCTGCGGACACTGCATACATATAACTGAACAAGACAATATGAATATGAACATTACGGCCCCCATTTCTGTTCATGGCGGTAAATCTGTTGTTCTTAATTTCATGCCTGATTGGTGCAGATTCTGCTATTCCAATTTGTAAACTGCACTCAGCTTCTTAATGCACAACTTTAACTAAGAATTGGAATATTTTCCCCTAAAAGTGGGCGTAAAATGCATGAAAATTTGGTAAGTATTTGAGCAACTTTGTGATTAACAATCCACTTTATATTATGCTACAAAAAAGAAATAATGGTGAGCAAGTATAGACACAAAGCCTGTACACGTATTCACAAATAAGCTTTTATTTCAATGTATTGTGTGTACATTTGCTTTGTTTTATTTTACTAAAACTATGTATGACATCACATATAGATAGATTTCATAATAAAGATATTTATATGCCATATTTTTCCTTTAACGATTCCACCAACTTTATATACTCGGCTTCAGCTTCGTCTTTAGATAGTCCTGTTAAAAGCCCAAAAGTGAAATAAAATGTTAAAATGTGTTACCAAAAATAATAGTATAATATCATAAAGAAGATGGTAAAATCCTCAAACCTCTCCATGTGTTCCAAGCGTTCCATTTTAGTTGTGCCACAAAGCTAAACATTCCCGGAGCATCTGGAAATATCAGTGCAATCGTTATAGTTCTTTCATATTTGGGTATTAAACGGGTACAACGTCCAAGAATGAACTCTCTTTTTAACTCACAATTGATTGATTTAGCTAATATGCTATTTCATGTCTGCACAAACTGTTAAGGATGTGCGACTTGACAGATGGTACTGCACTGAGACAAGTCCAAGCAATTCTCCAGGTCCTTCCTCGGATTGTCGGGGCCGGACTTTGCCAGCCAATTTTGAGTAAGTTACAGTGTATTCCATTTCTGAAGCCCCCACAGCCACAGATTAAAGACTAAATGCATTTACTTCCTTCAGGGTGTTTTTATAGTACCAAATCAAGGCAAAAACATGCACCGTTGCTGTGAAGGGGCTTGTCTCTCCGCCCACCAAGCAGCCGGGGGGTTCCCAAACTTTTCAGGCCAGGATCCCAACATCACAACATTTCAAGTTGCAAAATATTTAAAATTAGGTTTGTTTGGTTAATTGGGTTGTTTGGTATACGGTTTTCTACAAAGTCATCTTTCGACCCTGACACTCTGGGAAAGACTGCTCTAAACAAGGGCCAAAGCTGGTCAAATTTGAACAATGGTTATTATTATTAGGATTAAAAGTACTTGTGCACTAAATAATTAGGATTTTTTATTTTTTTTATTTTCAACTGACCCTCTAAACTGCTCAAACCTTTATGGGGCTTTGCAGTTAGACACACTCTGCTCTGGGCCTCAGGACTCCTGCCGTGGACACAACCAGCAGTTATCTCTGGAGCATCCTCCTGGCAGCAGCGACAAAGGGCTCTCACCAAAAAAAAACAGATGACACAAAATGCACCGACGATCAAATGAAAATTCAAGAAAATTCAGACTCAAATCGAAAATGGACAAATTTGACAGACAAAATGGGACTTTTTTTTGGGTTTTTTTTGGGGGGGGTTCTCTCGGACATGATTTTTTTTATTTATTTTTATTTATTTGTTGGATGTCTGCTGCTTTTATTTTGTTTTGCATTTTGTGTTTGCTCTCTCTCCAGTCGTGTTTCTCTTTCTCTGTGTTTGTTTTTACATGTTCTTTCATTTAAAAAAGTACAAACACTTCAATGAGAAAAGTAAAGAACACAGAGAACAAAGAACCCGGCAGCATCGAGTCCTGCTTTTATAGTTGCGCCCGAGATGCGTCGGGAGGCTAGTTCCGATGGTTCCCCTGCCGAGTAAGTCAACTTTGTGATTTTAAAACTATTTCTGGTTAAATTAAGACATCATATCTCAACTGTAAAAGTAGAATCTGGCTTGTTTTTTGTTTTCAGGAAACCGTCACGTCCTCGTGGTTCCCTCAGATCTCCCTGGGCTGGGTTCGTGTCACATTTGAGCCATTCGAGTTTAAAATGACAGGTTTAGCTGTGACTACTGAGCCTAACCATGTGACACAAAAACCGGCACAAAGTTCAACGTCTTCTCTGTCATTTTGTGGTGTCATTTTTCAACCCAAAAGATGTTGAAACTCAAAGCCATGAAGATTAATATGACAAGTCTGCACGGGCAATCCCTAACGAATAATGATAAAAGGTTCGACATTTGTGGGATCATGAGTTTGGATATCAAAAACAGAGGACCTCATAGACCAAATGTCACCTCACCAAAGTAATGTGGCAAGACCGGTTGTGGCTGAAGACCTGCTTGAAGAGGACAAACATCACAACAAGTCCCTCACCAATTGAAATAGTCCCATCTATAGCGAGCGTGTAATTGAAAAGAGCTCAGATGAGTTTACAGTTCTCCTGACGAGAAACAAGACCAAATCAGGGGAGGAGGAGGAGGAGTAGAAGAAGAAGGAGTGGAAGAAGAAGGAGTAGAAGAAGAGAGGAGAAGGAGAAGGAGAAGAAGAAGGAGAAGAAGAAGAAGGAGAGGAGAAGAAGAAGGAGAAGAAGGAGAAGAGAGAAGGAGAAGAAGAAGGAGAAGAAGAAGGAGAAGAAGAAGAAGGAGAAGAAGAAGGAGAAGAAGAAGGAGAAGAAGAGGAGAAGAAGAAGAAGAAGAAGAAGGAGAAGAAGGAGAAGAAGAAGGAGAGAGAAGGAGAAGAAGGAGAAGAAGAGAAGAAGAAGGAGAAGGAGAAGAAGGAGAAGAAGAAGGAGAAGAAGAAGGAGAAGAAGAAGGAGAAGAAGAAGGAGAAGAAGAAGGAGAAGAAGAAGGAGAAGAAGGAGGAGAAGAAGGAGAAGGAGAAGAAGAAGGAGGAGAAGGAGGAGAAGGAGAAGAACAACAAGAACAACAAGAATAACAAGAACAACAACAAGAACAACAAGAACAACAACAAGAACAACAAGAACATTTGTAAATAATTCCGAATTTCAAAATACTAAGACGCAAATCTTTTCCACAGAGAACGTTGCATTGGGCACTGCCTCCTGTAGGTCAGGTTCATGTCACGTCACAGCATTTACAGACCTTTGTGTGCCTGGCCCAGAACAAATAACCTTAGAAAGTGGCGGCATTGCTCAACCCCAATGACAGGATCGTCGTCAGTCGGAAGGACTTCAGATTATTATGACAAACAAATAATGAGAAGAACATTAAACATTTGTGGATGATCTGTTTGGAGAGTTTGTTTCCAGTAACCAGTAACTCTCCCATAGATTTATGTAGGCCACTGGGCAGGGCATAGCTAGCTCGTTCTGCTAATAATGGCAGTTGGAGGTTTAGGACACGGCAACTCGCCCAACGACAATTCTTTCCCTCAACACATGACCTCAGAGGAATGATTAAAAGTTGTTATCAGTTGTGTTTCTATTGATACACTCGATACACAAACACACTGTTCTGCTGAAACTATATGGATACAAACTGTTGGACATTTTGAGATTGAATCAGAACCAGCCACGCTTCATTTTTGTTCTTGGTCCCACCCTACCGGACAACTCCTTCTACAACCATCTCGAGTTTACCATGAAGTAACTGCTAAGTGAACTCACCGTAGTTGACGTCCCCTTCGTTGGCTTGCTTGTACAGCCCGTACAAAGAAGTCATTTCAGCCTTAGATGGTTTCTGCTTCAGCACTACAACCTCCTCTGCTGCTTTTTTGAAGGCTTCCTGCACGGATGAGAAAATCAACAACAGCAGCAGCAGTTTAGTAACACTGCATAACAGTTTAGTAACACTGCATAACAGCTTAGTAACGCTGCATAACAGCTTAGTAACACTGCATAACATCATAACTTCCTATAGAAAAATGTAGCTGTAATAAAACCTGAAAATACTTACAGACATGATTTCAGAGAACCACACGCCTTCCTCCCCGTTCAAGCTCTGTTCTTTTCAGTTGCTCCTCGCCCTACCTGTCCTGCAAATCAAGTTTTTGGGCATGCGGCGTCAGAAAAGTGGGAGGTAAATGCGACACACATGGTTTGACAACAGATGACAGGCAACAGTCAGAAAACTGTACCGCTCCAAAGAACTTAAATGATACTTTATGTTACATTAATTCTTCCTAAAGCCGTAGAATCCCATAGAACTCCATTCAAATAGTCTGCTATTAGGTTTTGTCAACTTCTATTAGTTATTATTAACATTTTGACCTCAAGAATCCAACTTTTATTGCACAGAGTAACCTGAAGCTCAGTCATACATTACCATATATTATCATATATTATATTATTACATATATTGTTCTTTTAATGTCTTACACATACAATTATGCGTGTATATGGATGACGACTTACACAAAAATCCCAACAGAGGGCGCCATGACTGCACGCGCCGCAACACCAAAAAGTGAAGCAGTTTGAATTTTGATTTTAGAAGGTTGCAAATAACAAAAATGATCAGCGTTTCTACATTATTGGATCGCATTCAAATCATACCATGTGTACTACTGTATTTTTGAGTTTTTCAGTTAATTTACCACCAACGTGTTTTCCTCACCTGTATCCAAGTGCAAAGACAAGACAATCGTTGACATTCCGCTGCAAGTAACAGCCTCACCAGCAGATGGCAGTATAACACAAGTCAAAACTTGAGAAACGCCTTTAATCCACAGTGTAGGGGCATTTTAGCACATTTTACATAGTGATGACTAAAAATACTGATCAAGCAGCATTTTGAGTGCAATATCTATATAAAACAACATACAACTGATGCACATAATAAATTCCACCTTGTACCAGTAAAGGAACAGTGATGTACCAGCAGTTGATTCTTGACACGGACTGATATAGAGAAAAATAAATGTTATGTTATTGAGCGTCATACAGTGCCCTGCTAATTAAAGCTTGTTGACCAGGAGCAGAGCAGACGTGGCACGAGTCAAAACAACGACATCAAAACAAAGCGTAACGCGGGTGACACAAAACACACCTCATTAGATCAATATGAAATGAGCAGAAGTTCAAATAGAAAACTTATGATGGAATAAAGCGGTCAGCCATAACATTATAACCATCTGCGAAATAAGCAGACAAGAGCTGATGATTCTCAGGCCCAGTTGTCTACTCCGGTTTGTTATTAATCAAACTGGTGCCGCACGGCTATAGTCCCGTTTATTAATTCTAACTCTTATCTAGTCATTATTTAGCTCTATTTGGTTTAGTCCTGCTGTAGACCTGGTTTTGACCTGGTGATACTTCAAAAGCCAAACATTTTCTTAATAAATTAATTGATGCCTTGGATTTAAAAAAAATATATCATTATTATTATTATTATTATTATTTATACATATTTATATTATTTATTTTATATTATTTATTTATTTAGGGTCATTTTAATTGATATTAAGATGAAATTCTAAAAAATGGTTTGCTGATTACCTCACAAATAGAGCTCAAACTGTTTCTGCTGATGGCTTTCAATCTGAATTTTCTTACCTTAATAAAGATGTTCCTCAAGGCTCTGTCCTTGGACCACTGTTATTTACAATTTATATGAATTCAATTGGGCATAATCTAAAACACAGTAGCATCCACTTGTATGCAGATGATTCACTTCTGTATGCTAAGGCACTTTCTGCTGCTCAAGTGATTCAAAATATGCAAGAGGATTTTCACTCCATCCAACAAAACTGTGTTCATTTAAAATTATTAATGAATTAAAATAAAACAAAATGGATGCCGTTTCTCCAAAAGACACTCCATTGACCCAAAGAATACATCTATTCTCACGCTTGATGGTAATATGATTGAACAAGTACATCATTACAAATACTTGGGCATCTGGATCAATGATAAACTCTCCTTCAACAAACACGTACAAGAGCTGACAAATCATCTTCAAGCCAGATTGTCATTCTTCTTTAGAAATAAAGAATGTTTGCTTCTTAATTGTAGAAAACAGTTAATCCAGGCTACATTTCTTTCAGTTCTAGATTATGGTGATATTATATATATATATACATTCTACAGCAACAGTGTTAAAACCTCTGAACTCGGTTTTTCATTCAGCTCTCAGGTTTATTACAGGAGAAGGACACAGAACTCACCACTGTGAATTATACTCTAAAGTAGAATGGACATTGGATGCAAGAAGAGAACAGCACTGCCTTTCGTTTGTTTATCAGGCTCTAGTTGGCATTTTGACTGATTATTGATCACGTTTATTGCACATCAGATCAGGTATTCACAGTTTGAGGTCTCAGGACATTTTTATCTTACAATTCCATCGTTTTAACACAGAGACAGGATAAAAGGCTTTGCTCCCTCCTGTGGAACAAAAGAGACTTTTTAAAATGAATCATTTTATTCCTTTTAATGATTTTAAAGCACTGGTCACGGACCACCCGCGGTGCCGATGCACTTGTTTTATATCATTTGATCTCATATTGAATGTATAAATGTGTTTTTATGTATTGGTTAATTTTATTGAATGTTTTATTTGTCTTTTAGTATCCTGCGTTTGTTGTTTCTTTTGTGTTGTGTTTTAACAGGGACCCATGAAAGAGAGACATTCTCTTCTTTTTCTCATTGGGTTTTCCCTGTATAAATAAAAAAATAAATAATAATTTACTTGAGAGGTCTACAGTCAATCTTCAGTCAGTAAAAGATTCAGATTTGGGAGGAAGACTTTTTTTTGTGTGTCTTTTTTTAAATTAAATTGCAATGATTAAAAGTCATTCAATAAAATATCCCATCTAGTAACAGTTGCCATGACGGTGGTTAGGATGCTATGCCCGTTTGGTTTACAATAGACCCTTTTACATGTACATTTACATTCCAGAGGACAGGATGGAGGCCAAAGTGAAGTGGAACAAACTATAAATGCAGAGCTACATGTCATCGCAAAGAACGGGTAGAAAACATTAACAAGTGCCTTTACTGTTATTTGCACATTTAGGAAATTGCTATAGTTCGGGTGCCCAGTAAAATATTCTATCTACAGATTTATCACCTATTTTCCCACAGATGCTGCAGAAAATTTAGGTTTCTCCACTTTTATTTTTTAATTACAAAAATAAACTGATATTTTTACCCAGGAAATTCCAAATTGTTGCTTATTTATGTTTGGGGGGGGGGGAGAAAAATAATCTAAAATGATCAGCAATTAGATCTGATGTTAGTTTATCATTGAAAACATATTGTCTGCTTCATTTTGCCTCCATTCTGGAATTTTTAACATTTTGATCGCATTTTAAAGAAAAGTCACGAAAATTCACACAAAAACATACAATTTAGTGCAAAAAGGTCAAGTTGATTTGACTGGAAACAAAGCTATCTACAGTTAAATTATTAAATATACATGTTTGGAGGTCTCAGAGATGAACATTCAATGCATTTCAAGGATGTATTCATCATTCATTTCCAGTGGGATTTAGCACGCCATCTTGATCTCAGACATGGCTGACATCTTCAAGCCCGTTGCGGCAGTCTTCGTCTGGCAGCGTGAACCGAATATGCCTGCTTTTCTCCCATCCTCTGCGGATCTTCCTCAGTTTAAGAGCCACGCAGGGCAGGAAGAGGAGCGACCGAAATATGAGGAGCAAAACGGGGAAGATGACTACCAGGAGGTAGGTGGGAGGGAGGTAGAAGCGGTACTGGCCCGGGTCGAAAGCTCGGGTCCATCCGTACAGACACGTGTGGAGCGTGCACATGAACAGGGCGCAGTGGCCGAGAGAGGACTGCAAGGGCACAAAATAAGAGTTCATTCGTTGTGGTCAGGATAATGCGCAGACAACTAAATTAAAAAGGGGAGGCACAAATGGATATTAAAAAAAATAAATTAAAAAAAGATATATGCATTTTTTTAATATCCAAAAAAAACATCAAGAGATATTTTGTCAATCCATCAGAAATGCACTGAAACATGTCTTTAAATGTGAATGTGAATGCAGGGGCCTGTAAAGTTGCCCACAAACGAGCTGGAACATCACTTTACATCCTTGTTTTATTTTTAAATTTGCATAACATTTTTAATCCATCACGGGCGATTGAACGACCTGGTCCGGAGGCAGCGGCACAACAAGCAGAACCACAGTGAAGTCTATAGATATAGAATTGATAGAATACACAGTAGGGTTGTGCCAAAATATCAACATATCAATATATCGTGACACTAAATTTGGTGATACAGTATCGATATCGTGGGGCTGCTGTAACGATATATCGCCATTTTGACTGTTATGATCATTAAAATTTGTGCATTTCATTTTGACTTTGTGCAGGTTTTGGTTTAACAAAGAAACATGTTGATAAAATGTATTGGGTACTTGTATATATATATATCCTAGAATATCGTGAGTAATATATCGATTATCGCATGTGTCGCAAAATCGCGATATTATCGGTATCGTGAGCCGCGTGTCGTGTATCGCATCGATAATCGGTATCGTGAGCGAACCCTGCGATTCCCAGCCCTAAAAACACAGCATACGTTTTGTTCCATTTTTAATCAGCTCTTTTTGTTGCTGCGTGGGGATGTTTATTTCTTATAAATAATATACCAATGATTCAAATGTTACTCATCGCCAATAAAGAGATGTTCTTCTATACGCCTCCCACTTCTACTGAACATACATCACTCAGTCTTGAATAAGGAGTTGTAAAAGGGCCAATGTTATGTCAGGCTGACCATGTTTTCCAAGTGTGCTGTGGTCTCTATGCTGATGATTTGTCTTATTTTACATACATTCATCATCAAGTGAAGGTGCGCAAAAGCAAGCTGGTATAAAATATTACACCAAGGCTAAGGAATGGATCATTGTTGCTTGAGAGATGCAAAATAGGAATATCAAGTATTTAGCCTGCAACGAAAATACATATTTCAACAAACCTGCAAAAAGAGTTTAAAAGTTCCATTTGCATAGTAATCTCTGAAACAAAGGTATACAGTGCTAATTCTGCAGTTTAAAAGGTGATGAGCGATAAATTTACAGGCAAATTTGAGCACTTTTCTGATGAATTTCCACAATATCACATCTTTATCTTTATGCAATACGCCTTTCTTTGTCATTAATACTGAAATATAATGTTTTCTTTTTTCTCCCTTTTCATTAAATCCCATTACGTAGGCCCAAAACATGCACAATAAGTAAAAACGCATCTATTCAAGCCGTTGCGTCCTCCAGCCAGTCGAGTCTGTAAGCTCATGTCGCTGGTTGCTGGGGGAGACCCGTAGGATGCGCGCTGACCCCAACACGGGTGACCTCAATGAACTGTGCTGAGTAATCCTGTCAGTAATTAGTGAGCCCGGGGGCGACTCAAGCGAGAGTCTCAGCAACACCTTCCATGTTTTGCTCTAGGACACAGTAAATACAGTAGTTGGAATGGGGGGGAGCGGGGGGGAGTAGTGGCTTTTATGTACGGTTGCCGAGTGCAGAGAATGTTTTGATTCGGCAAATAATTGGCAAGAACTGAAAAATGTCACTGCTAATACGACACAATGAACGTACATATAAAATTGGGGAAATAACGTGAATGGAATTGAAGTAATGCATACGCAAAATTAACAAATACAGTGATCCCTCGTTGTAACGCGCTGCACCTTTCGCAGATTTATTTTTTATTTTTTATTTTTTTTACAGTGCATTGTTTACTGCGTCCCGATTGGCTGAGGGACTGTAGACCGTTGTCAATAAAATCCCCTCCGTACCGTGTCTCTTGCACAGCGGCCACAGAATGGGTCGCTGGCAGTGTGACTGAAATGCTGTATGTCCGTACGTTTTCTCTCACCCACAATGTAGGGTGCGTAGTGGGGGCTTTTGCAACCTTACAACATTTAGAATAATTGTAAAAATGCTAATAATGCGGACCACTTTGCGTATTCCGCTTTTCATTTTTAGAACGTAACTCTACCACAACTATAACAAATGCTACGGTTACCAGCACTATGACAATACGTTATTATTACTGTACTATATAAGCCACAGCCGCCCTTGGGCAACGTGCTACATGACTGGGCGCGTCTGCCACTTTGCCACGCACCCATAAAAACACAACAACCATATATTTGTAACACCAGAAATGCAGTAGTATTACTCATTTTGTTATATATATTTGTGTATATACAGTCACTGCTACTTAACTACTACTACTTAGCTACTGCCAGTCTCAACTAAGTCTCTGTTGGCCTCAAGTCCAGTCCCCAGTCTGTGGCCCACAAGTCCAAGTCAAGTCAAGTCCAAGTCAAGTCCAAGTCCAAGTGAAGTCCAAGTGAAGTCCAAGTGAAGTCCAAGTGAAGTCCAAGTGAAGTCCAAGTCAAGTCCAAGTCAAGTCCAAGTCAAGTCCAAGTCAAGTCCAAGTCAAGTCCAAGTCAAGTCCAAGCCGTTGAAGTCCAAAGTCAAGTCCAAGTCAAGTCCAAGTCAAGTCCAAGTGAAGTCCAAGTCAAGTCCAAGTCAAGTCCAAGTCAAGTCCAAGTCCAAGTCAAGTCCAAGTCAAGTCCAAGTCAAGTCCAAGTCAAGTCCAAGTCAAGTCCAAGTCAAGTCCAAGTCAAGTCCAAGTCAAGTCCAAGTCCAGTGCTTTGAGTTTTAAGTCCTTTCAAGTCTTTACACCAAATGACAAAATACAGCCCATTTTTTGGTGCAATTTATGATTTTTTTTCTTTTAAATCCTTCTCAAAAAGTGATGAGGGACCAACCACAGATACTTCAGGGTAAACTGGCAGTGACCTTATTATACCAGCCAACAGGACTAGCGACTACACGGGGCATTTTTGTCACTACATTTCATATTGCATAGTGACCATTTCAACCATCGCTGTCCTCAAGCTAACGCTAACGCTAACAAGTCCAGATGTAGCGCTCTCTTTGCTCTACGCTCGCTGCCTTTCCTCATGACGGCGGCGAGGCTAACGCGTGATTAATCTGGCAGCCACCGGATTAGTTTAAGTGAAAGATGAAGGAGGAACAAGATGGCCGAAGAGAGAGAGAGAGAGAGAGAGAGAGGGGGGCTGCAGTGAGTCAGAGCCCTCCTGATGGCCCGTCATGCAGGAAGTTTAACACTGGAAACTGGGACTGTACGTGGAATCACTGTGTAGAGACTAAATGTGGCCATGACAGGAAAATGTTTCAAAAGTGACTGTGCAGTAAGTTTTGTCATTGGTGTATACAGTACTGTGCTAAGAACTTTAATCAAAATGTAGTGTTGTCATTGAGAAATTACATACTTTAAAAAAAAGGTACACATCTGGAGAAGGATCCGCCCCCTTTCCTTCTTGGAGACGTTATTGCTTTGCCGGGAATGTTTCATTCATAATTTGGCACTAAATCTATCTATCGCCATGGACACGCGGTGGTATCTAAACGCCACGGGCACGGGGGGTGATTCCGCCCGGCCGAGTTACAGGTCAGATCTGTGGAGAGGCGACGCCGCTCACTGTAAGAACGCATGTTTATCAAGGTAAGACCTGCGACGGAATAAATGAAAGATATGAGTGTTTAATGCAGTTGGAACATTCCAGGCAGAGCAAGAGAAAAGTTACATACTGCACTTTAAGTACTAGTCATATACTAGTGGCTTTGGTATCGCACGTGGATTAACCGTTATATACTTGTACAGCATATGATATAATGTATGCAAGCAAGTCACATCACGTTCCTTGTGAAATGACTATCAAAACCAGCAGAGGGTGCAAGATCCATCTGTGGCACACTGCGGAGTGAAGCCACGTATAAGCTGTTGTCGCTTAAAACGCCATAACTCTATTGACCACCGAGCAAGCGTGACATTGATTATAGTTGATACTGATTTCTCGCAGTCCAAAATGCAGCTTTAGAACTTACATTTAGTGACGAAACATGAGACGTGTCCGTATTGTACCTGCACGAAGCTGAACTCTCTCCAGTTAACTGTGTTGGCCACAGAGGGCAGTGAAGTGACGGCGAGCAGAGACAGGAGCCCAATGGCCATTATCCCCACGGAAACGTACAACTCCATCCTCCAGACCTCCTCAGCCACCCACGAGACCTCCACACCACTCTTTACCTGGAATCGACATGTAAAATAGACAGCATTTGGTCCCGATTTGGTCACTTCTATGTTCGAAAATAAAATGCAAAAGTTTAAAGGCTGAAACAGTTACACTAATCAAGCAAACATAAACTTTTCGTAGACAACATTTCTAACTTACCTGTTTAAAAGCCAGATCTAGCATTTTGTAGCGCGCCGACTTCCTCATCGGTAGACACAGACTGTAGATCATGTGCAGCACCGCGCAGAGAAAGCTACACAACCCAAATTGCTTCCTCTGAATCAACCACTTATCCAAAAAGTCCGGGAAACGCTTGTATTTCGTCCCCCACCGCAACTGTAGGAAAGCAGCGCACAAGCCTGGCACGTAGACGAGCGTCAGCATCACGAGCGCTACGCAGGGTAACGTGACGTTCACCACCTCGATGGGCATTTTGTAGAAAGTGTTTTTACCAGAGACGACGTAAGGATGCAAGACGTCCCGGGTAAAGTTGTACAGGTAAAAAAATACAAAGAGGGCGAAAGAGAGGAGCACCGGGATCTTCCAAGATGGGAAAAGATATAAGGGCATGTTTTCGATTTCCAAAGAGGAGGACAGGAGGCCCATGTCGACAGGGACGAAGCCCATTCTTCGGCACAGCACCGAGACCGACGCTTTGGCCGCGCCACTGTCACTGCACAGATAAACCTGCAGGAGAAAAGGACTTTTTAATGTTTGAGAGCCGATGTGATTGTGCACAAGCAGCACACGAAAGAAGTACTCAAAATGCAATGTTAAACAAAACTAATAGACTTGGACGTGCACGGCATCATTTTTGCGCTATTTTCTTGTCACGATAAAAATGCTAAAAAGTAAAGCATTAAACAAATATATCAAGTTGCAGTCAGTGGCAAAGCGATCCCTCAAACAGTGTTGTTATTGTCATCAATGATTGCACGATGAGCAATAAAAACACTTGCAAATGAATAAATGCTAAAGAAATTGTGGATTATTATTGTGGAAATAACTTGCGAGTTTCCTGGTTTTTTTTTGGCACCATTTAAAGTACTTTTCACTGTTCAATAAATACAATATTTTGTTTGGAATTGCAAAACGTCCGTGCACTCTGGAGACACGTTCCTCGTCATATTTTGTACAACAAATCTGCAGCGCATACAGTCCTTCCGTACCTGTCTGCTGGCATCTCTCGGGCCGGTCTGCAGCGCCCACGCAGAGACGGTGTTGAACCCTTTGACCACGCGGCTCTCGGGGAACATGTCCGCGAGCCGCTCTGCGTTGGAGGGCCCGTCCTGACTGACGCGCAGACCGTTACTCACATCCACCAGGACCTTCCCCTCCAAAACCGGCTTCAGCTCCACCAGGGTCGAGTAGTGCTCCGGGAACAAGGCCACGAAGAGCAGGTCGGCCTGGCTCGCGGCTTCGAGTTGAGACACCACCTAACGAAAGCATGTACTGTCAAACACAACTGCAGGAACAGGGTTTGAAGCAGGGTTGGCAGAATAATCAACACCCAGAAACGAATGGATAGTGGATTCTAATTGAAAACTAGCATCAAAACAAGAGCATTGATGTAGAACAGAAAATCAGACCTTTCATGAATGATTTTAGAATTAGAGAACAGAAATTGTCATGTAAATATTAAGAAACTGCTATTATTTTGTGATGCAATTTCTATTCTAATGTCTAAAATGTATGTAAATACTGTATAATTGAAAATAGTATTGATTAATCATGTTTACTACAATAAGATAGTAAGATAAATTATCTTGTATTATAATAACCATTTCAAGTTCACTGATCGAACACTATTCAAACGACTTAAATTCGTTTTTAAGTACTGTTTTACGTCAGAAATGGGACAAAATTGATTCACCTGTGTGTTATTTCTTTTTATTTGTAGTATTTTATTGTAGTTATAATTGTCTTACATTACATCTTTGCTCTAAGTTCATATTATAATGAATTCAATTGTTTTCCCAGCGTTGTGTTCCCTATTTTACAGTAAAAAAAAGATACTTTTATGTTGTAAACTGTTATTGCAGCATTCAAAACTAAATAATTGGTGCCAAATAACTTGAACCTTTGTTTTTGTCAAGGCTCAATTTGATGTAATTAGAGTTTTTCAGTCATGCAGTGGCCACACACAGAAGCAAACAGTAGCTTGCAAATAAATAGTCCCGTGCATAGTTTTAAAAAGGATTTTATTGTGTGTCATTTGTGAATATGGTTATATTTGACCTATTAAGCAATCAATTCACCTCTACCTTACATATGTATAAGAAAAACAAGCATGCTTAACCTATTCACACATAATAAAACACATAACAATGTCGTATTGTTCTCACACAACCCAAAGCCCTGCCAAAATCCTTCAGTAGAATGACAACAGTAATTAGGATAAGCAGAGGAAATCCAGGCAAACATGTAATTATGTGAACTACTGTGAAAAGGTTCAGGGGGGGAAAATACATGCACAAAATGTCTGTTTTAAAAAGGCAAAAACACTCGATTACAAGTAAATGTGTAAACCACATTTGTCAGTTTCAAAAGACTCTCTACGCCCCCCCCCCCCCCCCTGGGCGGACCACAGTTGCCCTGGGGCAGAGAGACAAAAACACAGCTCTCAATCACTCCATGTCAAAAAAGATGAAACAGTTGTGGTATAATAATTTGAGACTTTGTAGTAAAAGACCCATACCTCAACCTCATCAGGAAACAATGCCGATCGCTTTGGACTGCGGCTTCCCACCACCACTTGGTACCCGGACGAAACCAGGCGGCGGGCCAGAGAGCGAGAGAAGTCGCCTGTGCCCAAAACCCCGACCAGCAGAGATCCCGGCTCAGTGTGCGAGGCCTCCAGGTGCCGCGAGCCCCGGTCTCGGATCAAAGGCCTGGACATGTCGTCGGGCATGCTTAGAATCCAGTCTGCAGGAAATCAAACCAAAAGATTGATATTTCTGAAAATATGAAGCCATTTAAATGTTTAAATGTCTAGGAGTGAAGTAGGAACCAAAAAGACAAGTTTAATGCTACACTGTAGAACAAACTAAAGCCAACTATAGCATTATCATCACAAACGCAACTTCATTTATGAATTAACTGGGTCCATATTGGCCCTGTTTAGCCTACATCCTCAGTTTCCCTTCTTTCCAAAAGGCATTTGAATCATGACAATAAAGTTACATGGAATTATAGCCCAGTAATAACTAAGTAATTAACTAAGTCGAATCTAATAAGCATTCAGACCTGATCAAAAAAGACGAGCAGCTTTTGTATAATCAGTGGTCATTTAAGGACACGTTTTAGAGACGCTCAAGCAGAGAAGATGGCACTTATTATTCCAGTCTCAAGTGACATGTCCCAGAATCAGCGCGTTCAAAAAGCATCACTGGAGAAGCCTATAATAGAGAGCCTTGTACGCCTTCTAAGAGCGCTCCATCTTGTCAAAAGACCGAATAAAATACAGAGAGCTAATGAAGCTGAAAATATTTCATGCCGAATTGAAGAAGAGACTTTCTCAATTTAGAGACGTTTCATGGTTTAAGCGTGAGTGTATTACTTATTTTTCAATTAGTCATGAAAAGTAAATTGGCAATAATGTAAAGCGAGTTCCAACAGCGGCGTGAAGGCACTTTTTTTTTTTACGCGTCCTTGGCAACTTTTGTAAAACTTTTAACTCAAAAAACGCCCGCTTTACAGACACTTAACAAGCGAAACAAAACGATGATGAATACGGACGTTTAAATGCAGTGGTAATTCATTTCGATTAGCTTGTGATCAATAGCCGTAGGTGTATCTTTGAAGGGGAAACTCACCTCGGTCTCTTCCACGAGAACCTCGCCGTGCGTCGTTTCTTCCTGATAAGCTGACGCAGACGTTAAGTCCCGCCCAGACCACGCCTCCGAGTGTGAGCCCAAGATAAAAAATAAAAAAAACGACCCCCGCATTCAAACTAACCAGAAATAACTGCTGGCAAAGTGTGTGACATGCAACACCACAACACGGCACAGCAACACAACATTCACTGCAAATATTTGATGCATTTTATGGCAATTCAGGGCAAATTGCCATGGAAAATACACCAAACATAGGCTATTATAGATTTGTCCTCCTTTGGGTTAATTATGGGTTAGATTTTGTCTTATTTGAGACCTGGTTTAGCCCTAATTGAGGCCTGTTAGCGTCTGGGTTTAGATCTGGGGGCACTCAGAAAGCCAAATATTCTCCTAGGTGTGAAAAGTTTGAGAATCATTTATAGGCTAAAAAAAAAGTAGTTTCTATGTTCACATTTCCTTGATACTTTATACACAAACTTAAATCATGTTTTTGTGGAGTAATTCGTCTTCTCTATCTTTAAATAATAGTTTTACTTGAAGGGTCCACAACCTGCTTATCTGCATGGAGATGAATGGAACGTTCCACAGATACCCGCAGGTGACACCACAGTGGCAAATCTATAGGTCAGGGGTCTCATTTTACAAAGCGTAGGTATCCCTGCGCCATCCGTGATATTATGCGCAGGATTTTGCTTCTCTCAAACGCAAACTGAGGCCAATGTTCTGCGCAAAGTCTGGAGACACGGGGGAGCGATGACACGCGTTGGAGAGTGAAGAGAGTTTTGAGGAAGTGTTTGATTCAAGACATCGTAAGCAAATACATGATTTAGCCTAAAATCATTTGATTCAGAGAGAGGATCACGTTTAAACAGAAGTTGGCCTGATCACGGAGAAGGGCTGTTTATTCCACTCACTATTCTGGACAACACATGACACATTGTTAGTCTGTTTCTCGGACCCTACAGAGAAGATCCTTTTGAATGGATTTATGAAACAACGATCGGACCTGAGAGAAGGTTTGGTTTGAAGACGCAGATCCAATTTGTCTGGAGTTTGGATCCAACCCGACCCTGTGTACGACATGTAGCCCAGCATCCGAACCTGACCCAGATCCCTTCATTGTTTTGCAGACCCAGGCGTCTCAGAAGTTTTCCGTTCCACACAGTTTTACGGACCGAAGAAGAGCGTCACGTGTCACATGCGTTTGGTTTTTTTGTTCTGCCTGCACTTGACTCTGCAGCTAAAGCGTTTTTGTCCCTCTGCTGCTGATCCATCCATATCTCTCCCGCTGCTTTCGCCCTGTCAGGAAGGGCATCCGTGTCTCTCGCGCATGCTCACTGCCCTCTCCTTTGACTATTCAGTCCAGTGCACGTATTAATGTGCGTGAACCGGGCCATGGTCAAACCTCACGCACATCTCATTCAAACATAAGAGTCTGAAGCACAACGGAAACAATATAAGCAAAAACAGCCTCCTGCATGAATAGTTTTGTGTAGACAATTAAAACACAATTTATTCTGTCATTTTAAAGTGAATTTGAGAAGAATGAGTGGTTACAAACACCTTTCTTTGTATTTGTCATGAAGCCTTTGATGTGACTTCATAGGTCACTTTTTTTGCTCTCTCTCTCTTTCTCTCTCTCCTCCTCTCTCTGCTGTATAGTGTAAGACACATACTTTGTACAGTAAGTGGCGGTGAATGCACCTTTTCAGTTGACTGCCAACCGCCATTGAAAGTAACACCACAACAACAACAACAACATTTATTGCGTTTTGGAGGTGTGGAGAGGGCGTGACGTTCACCAGATTCCAGCTGGCATCTACAAAGCACAAGTTGCATGGTGGCGAGCGCGCCGAGTGTTTTATAAATCTGGAGTTTGCGTGGCGTGAGCCTACAGTGCCCACATAGAGTACGCACTCGCTCAGCAAGGCTCTATAACGCATCCGTTATCGATGAGGCCCGTGATCTGTGGCGTGGCGACCCGTTCACAGTAAGAATGCATGTTCCAATCAAGACATATTCCATAAAATACAAGATAGATTAAGTTTAAAACCATACTGTGAAACATTCTAGGCAAATAAATAAATACCATCTCCATGGAGGCAAGAAAGTGGCAGACCCTTCCCAAGAAATGTCACACAGTGCTCCTTTAAGCAGATGCATCCAGCTCAACCATCATATTTAACGATTAGATCCATATTCTTCTTCGTTTGCTGTCGTCTCACTTCTACCCTAACCTACAAAAGCGCGCTGAAACGAAGCCCTACCCCGAGCTAAACGCTGTCAACATGGCTTCATCATTTCTGCCTTTGCCACTTGCAAAAGGTTGAATCCCTCAGGCTCTCACCACACTACATCACTGTCACACACACATGCAGTGGCGGCGGCCTCCTGTCGGCTTACAGCACTCTGGGTTACAGTCCTTGGCATAGATATCCAAATTTAACAGGCTCTCATTCATAGAGATCCCTGACTTGTGGCTCCCGGTGCAGTGACCCGTGGATGTCTAGTCTTTTTGTTAAACTACAATATTTATTATAAGATGGAAAGTATAATATATATATAGGTTAGAATTGAAAGAATCCAGTTTGGACAGTCTCTAAGTGATGTGATTTGTTTCAATATGTTATGAAGTATTACTATGCATAGCAATATCAAGCCAATACCAATGAGTTTTGTATTCAAATGCACTGAAAGTTCTTCCTACATTATTTTTTCACCATGACGTTTTTTATTACTTTGTTCCAGCCCAGCTTGAACTGGTCTAAATATTTAATATATATGTGCAGATAAACTAAGATATATACAATGAATTCTAAAAAAAATAATAATAATAATTGTGAGGAACCTTAAATATCAGTATTACATGATTTTTTTCTGCATTCTACTGGCCAGTTTCTATAGTGACTTGTTTTAGTCCATAATTTACTTAAGAGTAAAGTATAGAGGAAAGTTGTGTCTGAACGTGCAAAATCTCATCAAAATTCAACTTCAATGTGTCCATTTTCAACTTCCATTTGATATGTATTTGGCAATTGAGTAAAACAAAAGTTATAATTGAATTAAGGGAAATTCATTTTGGACAAAACAATCATCACACATTGTCCTCACTGTGTCAACCCCAAGCCTACACAAATTAAGTGTTTTGTCAGAACAGGTATTTGGGGTGTAACTATGCAAAATTGATATGCAAATAATGGAACTATCATTGGGCCGGATGATTTACTGTGGCAAATTACAGACATAAAAGCACATAAAAAAACGTGCTATTAAACTGGCTTTTTGTTTTGAAAGACAGCGTTACACCTTCATTTCTTCCAAATCTTTACTATTGCAAGGTAGGACCCAGGTAGTGTAAAGGTAAATGCATACTCTGAATTGTGATAAAACAGTATTCAATCAAAGAACTGTCTGTCAACTGTAATTACTTTATGCCTTGTCGCTAACACGTGATGGGACTGCAATGTCAACGCGTTACGTTCAGCGAGCTTTGTTAGCTCGTGCTTTCGAGGGCCGGGCGGGAAGGAGGTGTCTGGGTGGTCCTCCTCACCCGGCATTAGGGTCACACTTTGAGACAAGAGCTGATGGTGCAAGCTGTCATCGCCATCTTGTTGTTTTCCCTGCATAGCTTGAACGTAATACCTTGTGACAATTGAAAAAACGCTTCTTAACATCATATTATGGTGAAGGAAGCGCACAGACAAAAACAAGAGGATAGTCTCATAATGTCTGATTCATTTGGTGCGCATCTGGCTTCCAGTGCATGACACAACAGTCTCCAAACATGCCATTATATTAGTATGGCGCAGAGGCCGTGGGTGGGAGAGAAAAAAATGCATAAAGCACACACTGTCACAGTGTTGTGTGTGTCTCACTATGGCCCAAAGACGTGGTTAACTGTAAAATCCACAAAGGTCATTCAAACAAGGCTGTTTTAAAGAGTATGTGAAATTGATGAGCAATATAAAGGGGGTTATGTCACAAGCAATCTTTGTGCCAGTCCCAAAGCTAGGAAAAAAGTCGTGTTTGGCATTGTGAAGGGAATCTGCTGTAGAATCTGTGTCCAATCAATATAAGATTAAAAAAACAGAACACGTTTTATTTTTGTACTGTATTTCTAGATGGTTGCAGGCGTGCACAACTGTCTTGAAACCAGTTGAATCATTATAAAAATGGGCGGTCAAGTTTCACGGTAGGAAACCTCGACAGTTTCACCACTGTCCTATTCCTGCATATGTTTTTGATAATTTGCTGAAATAAGCCAATATTTGCCTACTCTTGAAAAATCTTCATGGTGCTGCTTTTCCTCTGAGAGGCTTTGTGTTGCTGAGCTCAGAAAAAAACAACAATGATTAACACTCACCCTCTGGAGGAGAGTGCAGCATCCCTAAATGTAGGACCGTACTCTCCAGATCAGCCTTTTCCTCTGTGGCTGTAGAACAATTTGCCAACAGAGATTCCAACTTGCACAAGGTTTCAAACGTTTGCACGTCTGATGAAGAAAGGACTGTTGTTTTACACACATTTATGATGAACTTGAACGAAAAGGAGATGTGTTTGTATGTAGTATTTGGAGCCCTGAACGAAATGCTGAGAGAGGAAGAGTATGAGAGAGAAATATACAGTGTGCGTAAAGTGTGAGCTTGGATGATTTTAGAATTTAGTTCTAAGTGATGCGACTCTGTAAGCTGATTTTATAAGGATTTTTTGGCCCATAGGATTTAAGTGACAGGACAGCTGAGCATGAGATGGGGATGAGAGAGAAGGGAGGGCATCCAGTAAATTGTTGTGATTCAAACTCAGGACACTGCGTTCAGCTGCACATGGAGCCTGGCCCGTGTGCTGCCGGCTTAACCACTCAACCACCGGGCAGCACTGTAAGCAGGTTTGTAAATTTTATTGGTCTTTTTATCCATATACTAAAACATTCTGTTTTCAAATACTTCTATGACATCTACGGGCTCAGGACTACAGGTGTAAATTAGCATTGGTGCTATAACCTTGCACCAGCATCTCTCCTTTGTCTCTGGTTAATGTATCATTGCGTTCTATCCCTGTACAACTTGATCCTTTTATTATATATATATATATATATATATATATATATATATATACATACACACACACACACACATACATATATACACAGTGAGGAAAATAAGTATTTGAACATCCTGGCGAAGTTCTCCCACTTAGAAATCCGGAAAGCACATTGTATGATTTTTAAATAATTTACTTGTATGTTATTGCTGCAAATAAATATTTAAACACCTGAGAAAATCAATGTTAATATTTGGTACAGAAGCCTTTGTATACAATTACAGAGGTCAAACGTTTCCTGTTGTTCTGGACCAGGTTTGCACACAGTGCAGCAGTGATTTTGGCCCACTCCTCCACAAAGATCTCCTCTAGATCTGTCAAGTTTCAGGGCTGTCGCTGAGTTTCAGCTCCCTCCAAAGATTTTCTATTGGAGTTAGGTCTGGAGACTGGCTGGGCCACTCCAGAACCTTGATATGTTTCTTACAGAGCCACTATTTACTTATCCCGTTTGTGTATTTCGGGTCATTGTCATTTTTAAAGACTCAACCATGACCCATCTTCAATGCTCTGACTGAGGGAAGGAGGTTGTTATCCAAAATCTCACAATACATGGCCCCATTCATTCTCTCCTTAATACAGTGCAGTCGTCCTGTCCCCTGTGCAGAAAAGCCCCCCAAAGCATGATGTTTCCAGCCCCATGCTTCACAGTAGGGATGGTGTTCATCCTTCTTCTTCCTCCAAACACAACGAGTGGAGTTATACCAAAAAGTTCGATTTTGGTCTCATCTGACCACATGATGTTTTCCCATGACTCCTCTGGATCATCCAGAGCAAACTTGGCAAACTTCAGACAGGCCTGGACTGACTTAAGCAGGGGAACCTTCTATGTGATGTATGATTTTAAACCATGACTGTGTAATGTATTATTGACAGTAATATTTGAAACTGTGGTCCCAGCGCTCTTCAGGCCATGTGTAGGTCTGGGCTGATTCTTAACCTTTCTTATCACCACTGAGGTGACATCTTGCATGGAGCTCCAGTCAACAGAGATTGACAGTCATCTTTAGCCTCTTCCATTTTCTAACAGTTGATCTTTTTTGAACAAGTTGCTTGACAATTGCCTCGTAGCCCTTTCCAGCCTTGTGGAGGTCTACACTTTTGTCTCTGGTGTCTTGGTGACAGCGCTTAGGTCTTGCCCATGGTAGTAGTTGGAGTCTGACTGGTTTGGGGGGTGGACAGGTGTCTTTATGAAGCTAACGAGCTCAAACAGGTATATATATATACACACACACACACACACACACACACACACATATAGATAGATATAGAGATATAGATATAAATAGATATAGATAAATATATATAGATATGCCTTATGTATCTATGTTTAGGCAGAGAGATAGAGAGACACACAAACACAAAAAAAGCAAAAAACATCATTTTAATTTTCAACCAGACCATTCAAGTGCTAGCCCCAATGTCAGAAAAAGTGACGCGTTGCTGCTTGGATGTTTTCTCCCTCACCTCCAGACATCAGCCATTTTGGAGGGTTAAATCTGACTTGAGCATGGCCGAAATTGCTACCACAGCGGGCTTGTGCATTAAGCCCCAAGTCCCGGATACATCCTCGGACATCAACTTGAGCTCTAAAGCCCTGTGTGATGGAGAAGAAACCCAGACTGCAACATGTTTTAAGACATATCTTTGTGGATAAATGTATGTTTCAACAAGCCACTTAACATTGTAAAAACAAGTGGATTAAGTAACCCTTTTTTTTTATTTCAAGTGCTCGCTGTCCTCAAAAACTAACGAGGCCATTGGAGACGAATTTGTATGCAACAGAGTAATGATCGGCCAGGCTCCAGGGGAATTTTAATTGAGCAAAATCTGAATTCAAAGTCTCTTCGCCCGAAAACAAGACATCATCTCCCCAGGCTGATAAAGATGTTGTGGAGAGTTTAGTCCCAAAACTCAATCATATATACTCCTCACTTTTGTACTTGGGGTGACATTTCTATAGTTTGTTTTGGTTGGGTGCATCATGAATGTTCTGTAGCAGCCCTGAGCTAGCAGAGTGACTTTATCTGAGTCAAATGCACACTCACGTACCCTGCTGCTGCTTGTAGTTTACATGCACACAATGGGTCAGAGAGAGGGGTAAGATTTGGGTTGGTTTGAATTGGGTTGGTTTGGGCTGGACTTTGAGTATGAGTATCAAGTATTCTTCTTGTAATCAATAGACACTGAATAGACACTGAAATAGATCACAATAGCCGATAGATTAGGCTATGACATGAGACTTCATTCCACAGGAGACAGGTGCATAAGCAGACATCACATTATAACAGTTCGACTGACATGACATGGCACTCTTTGACCTCATTCATGGCTCATCAGTTAAACTCCTTCAATCAAGTGAGGATGCCCAACAGTCAAACTAATGCGACATCTGATAAACACATTACTGCCCATCTCTTAATCTGAAGGTCAGATCGCTCTCTTCCGGTCTGATTTGCGTTACAGCTATCCACATCTGGCCGCGCGCTCTCATCCATCCAGCTCTCCCGCGCGCTCAGCCCGGTCCGAGCCGCTGCCCACCCGAGCCACAGACTGAAGCCGGAACGTGGACGCAGAGGGATGCGCTCGTGAGGAGGACCACCGCAGTTTATTGAGTGGAAGTCTCTGCAGCCACCATTCCCTCTCGGCGCACCTCCGCGGACTGCGCGCCGTCCATCTGTCCCGGGAGGAAGCGGGCGCTGCTGGTCGCAGTCAGCGTATCCGTGATGGTCCTGTTGGCAGTGGTCATCGCAGTCCCTCTCTTCATGTTGCGCTCCACCGAGAGCTCAGCACACTATTACGAGATGATGGGCACGTGCCGCATGGTATGTGACCCCTACAGCTCCAAACCTGGGGGCGCAAAAGCCATGAAGCAGAGTGGAAACGCGCTTCCACAGCCTCCTATGGCGCAGGGGACGCGCGGGGAACCGGGCCGACCAGGGAAACCCGGACCAAGAGGACCACCAGGCGAGACGGGACCACCGGGACCACCAGGACCGAAGGGTCCACCGGGGGAAAGGGGCCCCAACAAACTGTCCGTACCAACTTTAACAACCGGGACTACGGATACCACCGAGAGTGACAAGAACTCGTCCGCGAACCCTTTACGCATCGCGTTTTATGTTGGTCTCAAGAACCCCCACGAGGGGTATGAGGTGCTAAAGTTTGACGACGTGATAACCAACCTTGGAAACCATTACGACGCGAGCACAGGCAAGTTCACGTGTCAGGTGTCCGGGATGTACTTCTTCACCTACCACGTGTTGATGCGCGGAGGAGACGGCACCAGTATGTGGGCTGACCTGTGCAAGAACGGACAGGTGAGACAGACAGCCTGGTCCAGCATGGCAAACGCATTTGACACAAACAAGTCCAAAAGGTTTTGTTTGTTTTAAGACAACGTGCCTGCTTTCCAAAGGTTGCGTATCACTGGTCAATTAACTTAACACATGTCCGACTTAAAGCGGTTTTATTGGCGTACGTACACCACGGACCGCTACGTGGCTCATGGGCAGAATAATGTTGGAAACGCAATTTTCATTCTTGTCATTTGGTGCAAAATCATGCCTTGGACGCATTTTTACGCATGATTCGCGCATCGCCAGCGCGTCTCTCACACGTTCCTCCGTCTTGTGCGCCGCACATAATATTTTCTTTTAACAATTCATGTGCCTATATCACAATAGTCTTATTTGTGGACACGTGAACGCGTACGCGCGCTCTGTTGGACGATACGCTCGTGCGTAAATGCCAATTGTCTCGCCAGTGCCGACACAAAAACATTCGTGTGATTTAAACTGCATTTCATGGGGTATTTATAATGTTTTTCTTGTCTTTTCACAGGTTAGAGCCAGTGCCATCGCCCAGGACGCGGACCAGAACTACGACTACGCCAGTAACACCGCGCTGCTGCACCTGGACTCTGGAGACGAGGTGTACGTCAAACTGGACGGAGGCAAAGCGCACGGGGGCAACAACAACAAGTACAGCACCTTCTCCGGCTTCATCCTGTATCCGGACTGAGCAGTGGCCAACACACACACACGGCCATGGACTGTTTCACAGAAGAGGGGCATTGGCTTCTTTTGTTGAAAATGCCAATAGATGTTTTTATAACTTATATTTAGTGTCAAATGTAATTGAACGACCATCTTCAAAAGCCCACAGACTCAACACTATGTAACATTTTGACTTCTGAAATGGAGGGTTATTGTAAAGCTGTGCGTGTGACTCGTGCCCATGGCCAAAAATCAGATGTTATGTGTTTATTTCACATTTACAACAAGCTTTCACCTGATTCTCCATAGTAAAATATATGATGGCACTTAAATTAGCCAAGGCATAAGTGATGTTCGATGTCTCACTTAATAACCCAAAAATAAACCACATTAAAAAAACAAAACAATATGGTGGTTTCGCTCGATTGCTGCGGGGTCGTATGTGGTCACTGACTCGCTGTGTGTGGCGTTCCCCGGTGGCCATTTGTCTGCAGAGTTTTATTCATAAAGGTCGCACTGAGCCTTTCACTGCTGACCCAAATTTAGGATACAGTCTTCTTCTAGGGCACTTTTAGGTTCAAGTGTATTAAAAAAAAGAAAAAGCAACCATAATGCATTCAAGATGTTGATATAGCCATGTTAATGAAATCCAAACCGTTGCAAGATGATCTGAAATTAAATTTAAAAGTGCACTATGTAACTTTTCAGATTTGGGGGGTCCGCTAACATGCTATTCTGGAGATGTCCTTTCCTTTTTCATGTATTTATTTTTTATACAGGGGAAGACCTCAATGAGAGGGCTGTTAGGGTAACAAAGAAGATTAGTTTCTGGTGAAACCTAAGACTAGATAAACAGGAGTTCTCAGACTAGATCCGCAGATTGAGAACGACTCTTGGATGAGTGTCGAAAACGTCTTGTTCTTCTTGTGTACACTGATCAGTGCTGGTGGTCAACTGAGATCCATTTTTGATGAATGCCATGCAGATTCACCTGGTTGTGCACAACAACACTCGTCTAATGACCCAGAAGCCTCTTGCAAATATAGACTTGTTTCTGCAGACTCGCACGCCTACTTGACCCACGAGCGCAGAGTCTTTTTATATTTTTATTCTGAATTTACCCTCCAAGGCAGGTCTACAGTTGAGTTTCACATTGAATTAAGTTGTATTGAGATTGGCACAGACCTCAGTAAGTAGTCATTAAGAAGATGCTTATCTTTTCTTTTCCTCGTCGCTCCTGGAAAACAAACAGAAAACAGCTGCTTACACATCAGACGGGGCTATTCAAATGGAAATCATGCAGGACAAATATTAGCATGACCGTGCAGATAAACCTTGATTAAAGCATTGGCATCCAATACTTCTCACCTTGTCTCAGAAGAAATGCTGCTTTTTACCTAGAATGGAAAGACACGAGCTGCGTTATAAACAGTGTAAAAGGATACAGGCAACAGCTGCTCAGGTGGCTGAACATTGCTCACCTGAATGTTGGTAGTTCGATCCTTGCTCCCATCAGTCTGTTGTGTCCTTAGGCAGTACATCATTGTGTGGTTTCTTGACGTAAAAGTGCTATAAATATATACAAACTCAAAAATGAACTCTTTCTGAATATGTCAATAGTTTTATACTTCTTAAAAAGATAAATAATGCCGGTTATAGCTGTACTCCATGAAAAATATACATGATTCAGAAATTTCAGAGGTGCACTTTGTCACTTTTTTGTTGAAGGGTCTGCCATACACTTGCCCTGGTGGAAATGTTATGGCTCTGCCTTGAATGTTCCATAGTGTGGCATTAAACTATCTTACTATCTCCATTTATTACATTTTGGGTATTTCAATTGCTAAAAATACTTTTAAAAACCATGCATTTTTACTGTGAGCGGGCTCGTCTTTCTTCAGATCAGACCTGTCAAACTTTTGTCTTCATCGAGATCTTTTGCATAGAATGTTCCACAGTATGACATTAAACTTCCATCCTTCTCCATGGAGACAAGTAGGTACATGGCGAATCTTTGAGCCTTCCAAATATTTAATGATTTTTAAAAAATGTTTTGCCAATACAAAATGTCAACCCCGAACAGACAATCTTGGCCTATCAATATTGCCACGTGAAAACCTCCATAAATATTTCATAATGACCTTGTTGATACTGGCTTTAGACATGATGATAGCTTCAGCGCGCCCTCTGCCAAACCGTTTACAAATCTTCAGCCTCCTCAGACACATTTAGGATAAAAAAGTGTCCCGCCGCCGCGACTGAGACATCAACAAGGCTCTAACACGCACAGCTGCATATCTAACAGCACAACAAATGACACTCCCGCTCACGTCCTGGTGGGGGCGCCGACAGTGAGCGATGGGTGAGTGACAGGTGCGGCCCTGATGGATGAGATAAAGTGGGGCACACAATGCGTTTGGGGAAGAGGAGGAGGCGCTTTATTTGGGCAGCTCTTGGAGAAATGAGAGTTCCAGTGTTGTGGCTGCCGCCGTGATCAGACCAAGAATTGAATGCAATTTTGAACAGGTTTTAGTTCTACATATTCCTGAAAGTGGTTCAACCGATAGAGGTTTAGACCAGTAAGATCAAGATAAATCACACAGTTCCTAGGTGAACAAGGGAGTAAAAGGTGCAGAGAAATTATTATATAAAATTGTATACATAAAATTATATGTTCGATCGTTTTGCATGCATTTTAACCAGCTGCAGTTTTTCTGACTTGCATAAATAAAACTTATCAAGACATTTAACTTCTCTTAATTTTAACTTCTCATGCTTAAGATGCCAATGCAGATAAATAGTTGTTGGCCCAGAACATCTCCTTATGTTTGAGCTTACACAAAGGATATACGTTTCGGGGTTCATGTTTTTGTTTGTCCCACTGGGTTTTTTGTTGTTTTTCCTGGCTGAGAAGGAGGGTCTAAGGACGGGGGATGCTCTGGGACAGTTATCCATTTGGTTATTCCCTCTGAACGTTGGTTAAACGGCTTCTTTGTTTTTAACCAATGTTCGATTCATTGTTTGATTTTCTAAATTTCTGTTGCTTAAATCAAACATAATTGAGAACTGCTTATGTGACTTTAGGCTGTACAATAATACATTGAATTTAAGTGAATATATAGAAGTTACATAACACATTTTGAGAATTTTCCCCTGATATTATTTTATTTTAAAGGAAATAAATGCTATTATCAGGTATTAGCAGATACTTAAAGACTAATTATCTATATTGGAATTAAAATAGAAAAAGATGGATCAGAGCATCCCTAATGCATTCTAGTTCTGGTTCTAGGGTAAATGCACTTCCCATAGTCCATAGATATAAAAATACAAATATAATGTTTCTATTAATATTCCTAAATTTACCAGTAAAGTTTTTATTGTCTGAGATATACTAAAAATCAAATAGTGATAATAATGAACTTGGTCCTGTAAGCCATAAATATACATTTCAACTTTACAAACAGAAGTGACATTGTTTTATCGCTGTTGCCCATAGCATCATGTATGAGATACCCGTATACGGTACCATTACAACTACTGTGGCAGAAATATTTCGATGGCACACACAACTACAAACGCGATCATGGCATCAATGTAGGGAACTGCATAATTACAACAATACCAATCAATTTCCCAGTGAAGTCAGTGGAAAATATCACCACTGTGTAATTGTGGTGGGTTGATACGCAAACGCCTTCAGGATAAACCCCAAAACAACCATGAGATATTTCTTGGTGTGGACTGTATGCTGACTCACTGAACTGTCAGAGTGCAGTGGGTAAATCTCCTCTGTGGTTTAATCAGACAAACAAGGGCAGAGAGGGAAGAAATAATGACTAGATACTATGTGGTATACTCATTTAAACTACAAATATTGCAGTTAAACCGATTCAAATGCGTTGCAAGAAGACCTTGGGTTGTCTGAATGCGTTTCAGAGGACACACGCTGACCTCATCCTGTTTGTGCAAAAATACACAACAGAAACTGCAATACATCACAACAGAGAGTTTGCGCTTAGTAACATTGTAGGTGCACTTTTAAACTTCCGATGCTCGTCTCTGTGGAAATGTTGTTGCTGGACCTCAAAAGTTCCACGGTATGGCAGTGCTTTATTCAATTACATGAGATTTTATTGCTTTGAAAAACATACATTTGCCACTGATCTGAGCTGTAGTACATCTGGTCTGATCTGAGCCTAGTCCTGTCACCTGCTTGTCTCCATGGAGATGCTTAAGTTTAATGCCATACTGTGGAACATATTAGGCACAGCAACAACATTTCCATAAATAGTTAAGCGCTTAAATTTGCAGAAAATGGTGACGGTATTTCATTTCACATGAAAAATAATATAGCGAGACTCGTTTCTGACCCCTAGTGGCCTTACATTTTCTGCCTCCTACGATGCATTAATCAGCATAACTGCATACATTTGAATCCAGTTGCCCTCCCTGACCCGGCATGCTGAATTTATCCAGGCTTAGGATTGACCCACAAGCACAGCTGACTTGTTATATAGACAGAATCTTACCACGAGGAATTACAAGTATTTTTAACTTAATTTTAAACCCAAACACATTAACGTCTGCGAAATCTCATGTGTCCAGTTGTGTGTGTGTGTGGGTGTGGGTGTGGGTGTGTGTGTGCGCGCGGACCACCAGGGGGCAGTCTGACCTTTGAGCCGGTCTCAGTGGACTCCCCTCTCTTCCTCACTGTCATCACCAGCCTGAAAGACACCATCAAAGATACAGTGGAACATTAAAAGAGGACTTACTGCTCTAACCTTTACCATTCAAATGTGACAGATGGAGACAGATAGACCACCAGGGGGAAAGAGAAGATGGGCGATATCATTCTATACAGATTTCCATTGGCTGCGATAAGACGTTTTCTCAAATAAAGTTAAAAGTATAGAAGACTGTATAATGTGGCTATAAATAGAGTTTATAACTAATACTGCATTCAAGATATGGAACGAAACAGGGTCTAAACCAGAACTAACTAGGACTAATCCAGCAATCTAAAACAAAACCAAAACAGATATGTATTTACTTATCAGTTATTTGTTCAATTACAGGTGATTTTTATTGATTAAAAAAATACATATATACATATGTTTAGTTTATTCGAGCTCAATTAACAATTAACGCGTTCCGCCGCAAACAATGTGCAATATCAATACTGTAAAAAAAAAAAACATTTTAGCCGGCTCGAAAGGGAGTGCGAAGAAGAAAAACATCTATGTCCACAATTCTGACCTCTGCCTTCGTCTCCATGGAGATAGATATTCGTTCATTTCCATTTTATTTATACAGGGAAAACCCAATGAGAAAATGTCTCTCTTTCATGGGTCCCTGTTAAAACACAACACAAAATAAACAACAAACACAGGATGCTAAAAGACAAATAAAACATTCAATAAAATTAACCAATACATAAAAACACATTTATACATACAATATGAGATCAAATGATATAAAACAAGTGCACTGGCACTGCGGGTGGTCCGTGACCAGTGCTTTAAAATCATTAAAAGGCATAACATGATTTAATTTAAAAAGTCTCTGTGTTTTGTTCCACAGGAGGGAGCAAAGCCTTTTTCCTGTCTCTGTGTTAAAACGATGGGATTGTAAGATAAAAATGTCCTGAGACCTCAAACTGTGAATACCTGATCTGATGTGCAATAAACGTGATCAATAATCAGGCAACATGCAAACAAAAGGCAGTGCTGTTCTCTTGTATGTTTTATGTCTCTTATATGTTTTATGTCATACTGTAGAATATTCCAGGCCAAAGCAATATCTCTTTGGGGACAAGCAGGTGGCAGACCCTCCACCGGAAAAGTTACACAGTGCACCTTTAAACAGGACACATTTCAAAGCGCTGACATTCCATTTTCATTCCAGGTGGCTGTTCAATTGCCAGAACGAAGCTAACAGGCTAATAGACAGTACTTTGGCGGGCCGCATTACCAGACAGCAATGCGTTTCTGACACGCTGGACCGATAAATCCTCCGCATTTATGTGAATCGTGCTGGTTTTTTTCCCACTCGGATCAAATGGAAAGGTCAAGTCCTCAGGCAAACCTATTTGGCACATAACCAAGGCTATAATGGAGAGGTGTTGACTTGAATTGATTAGTGAAAGTGTTAAATCAAGATAAACCATAACACTACAGCCCTTAGTGGACTGAACTACACTGATCATGTCTTGACGCCTGTAAACTGTGAACATTTTATCCATAAATCCACCACGTCTGCTACCGCTGTACCATAACCTTTTTGCGGTCATTGTTGATATTGTTGAGGTATTGGTGACTAGATTATTAATTTGTCTTTAACATAACCACCGTTACCATAATAATAATAATAATAATAATAAATAATAAATAATAATATGCCTATAACCTTGAGTCTTGAGAATAAAATTATGTTACTATAGTAATGTAGTTTTTGACAGATTTTGACCATTAATTGCCTGTTTTGGAAAACGTCACAACATTAAGGCACATGGGGGCAGTTAAAATGACTATTGCCAATATGAAATCTCTTGTTGAAAGCAAGTTCTGAGGCGAAGTCACAAAAATAAATGATTTGATTCAACATTTCTGACTTTTTAATTGGGAAAACTCCTGTCTCTTTTGGAGTCTATATAGTTCCTTCCTGCTATATTAGCTCAGCTCAGCTTCATTGCCTGCTTTTGGCTTCAACAAACCACTTGTCCACAGTCCAATAACAATGTCCAGCCCTCTGTCCCCACCTCTCATTAGGAGCAGTGAAAAGTCCTTCCCAAAGGCGCTTAATTATTTATCTGCATTAATAAGCGCGCTTCATTATTTATAGCAGGTGAGTGTGCGGACCAGAGATCAGCGCCCCTCTAACCGGGACTGTCCTCATTAAATGCGTAAGGCAGGGGAGTCTTCATGTATTATTTACTGAGAGGAGCAGAGACTGGGCCGAGAAGACACTGCACTGGACAGGGAGAGAAGGAGAGAGAGAGAGGTAACCGCGAAGAATGATAATAGACGGTAAGTGTGCAAACATGTCAAACTTTAGCAGACATGTAATATTGGGGGGGAAATGCAGAAAAATTAAAATGTTTCTTGAGGACAATTACTTTAAAATGGTCAAAAACGTAAAACGCAGTTAATAAATTACCACTATTATAATTACTGTTATACATTATTATTTACCAACATAATTTGTGACCCCTGTTGCATTGGCATAAACCATGGGGTTTAAAAAAAAAAAAAATCCCTTTTAAATGTTCCCAAGTCTCCATCTGTAAAGGGAATATAGGCTACAGTGAATTTCAAGGTTCACGCTGCATTCTAGTGGAGAAAACGTGTAGTGCAAATCTCAAGCGAACTTCTGCTTCTAAACAGACAGATTTGGAATGAGAAAGCCCAGGTCACACAATGATTTTATGTATACAAAACGGGTAACAAGCATCGAATTGTAGGTTTTGTTGCTCTTGTTTTTTTTTTTCATTCCTCAATATTTTGAGAACTTGTTTAGGACCATTTCGCGGTCGTCCAATTTTGTGACGCCAGTGTCACTAACTACACAATTTCACTAGAGGGCGCCACAACACTAAGGTTTACGTGACTTGAGGAAACGTACTCGTGCGTCTGATTCGAAACGTGGCATCGTCTGGTAAGAAAGTGATCTTTGTAGACTTTGTGTCACGTGATGTAAGCGTCTTATGTTTCTATAAAATACATAAATTACACACACACACACACACAACACACACACACTATATAAGACATATTGGATACATGCTATTGGATTTTGTTTTTAGTTTTTTCAGTCCAATATCCCAAAATTTTACTGAAGTAATATTTTATGATAATATCACTCAAGTTAGAGTAAAAAGTATTTGGGGAAAACTATTAGTAATTTTAAGAGTAACTCTCATGTTACAATCTGAATTATAATTTTGAAGGTAGTGAAATTGGAGTGACAAAACATAAAAATAATGCACAAAATTAGGTATTTTCAAAAGATCTACACAGAAATGAGAAAAACTGAGTCATCTCTGAAGGAGTGCAAGAAACAACAAATGTTCAAATTATTTCATATTGTCAGCCACGCTTTTGTCCCTTGTTAGATTCACTCACAGTGGACAGCGTAACCGAAACCTTTACTCAAGTAAGAGTAGCAGTGATCCAGTAACCTTAACCATCATCACTACTAAACCCATAACTTTGCGCCATATCGTTGGTCTAACTCACCTGGACCTGATTTTTGGTCCTCACAAAACATGTTGCAACTGTCGTCTTTAGATGGCAGCACACTCCAGAAATTACGCACAGATTCCGTTCAAAGGACAGAAGCACAGGGGAGTCACTTTCTAAAACGTCCTGTTGGAAGGGAAATGCTGTCTCCATTAATAAACAATTACAAACAAACAGACATCAAATGAGCCTTACAGTAGGCCTACACATACAGCGAGTATGTGACAACAGGGACTTGTTTTGAATGCAAGCCTAATTACTTATGTATTTATTTATTTAACCAAGAAAGTCCCACTGAGCATCTCATTTTCAGTGGAGTCCTGGTTCCAAAGGGGAGGAGCCTATTGCACATGGTGGTAGTACCCGGATGAAAACCTACGCAGACGCGTGGAGAACATGCAAACTCCACACTAAACAGTATAATCTATAGTGTGAGGGTCAAAATCATGAGACGCACTGGACCTGCGCGTCATAACTCAAAAGGCCAAACGCCACTTCGATTTCACTCAGAGAAACACATTTTCACTGTGGGTCATTCCCTTTCTGCAGCTGGAGTTTGAAAAAGGCGACATGAATTTATCCTAGAGTACATTATAAACATCAGAGCTTTTGTCTTACAATGGCCTAAATTTATGTAGAAAATGGCATTCAGCTCAGAACAAAACAAAGGGTGCTGGGAGACCATGGGGAACAACTTATTTAATGATGTGTTATAACGCGTGATTCATTCATAACAACGACACTATAGGCCTTGTTCATAATTAGATCTGTGAGAGAACACTCTACCGGCTCGCGCTCCAGTGCACGTGCGCATGCGTGCACGTGCACTCTCGCTATACAGGCTACTCAATAAAAAACGAGGCTGCGGCGCGTATAAGTGCATTTATCATCCTATTACGCGCGACAAATCCGGCTCCCAATACATGAAAGGTAAAATGAATCACCGCCGTTAAGCCGTCAATAAAGTCATTTCTGTAAATGGTGTCTCCAAGGGCCCGCGCTATTATTCAACAAGCTTTATCAGCACCTTGGAAATTAGACGTGGCTCGCGCTCGGCCCCTGCTTCACTTTGATTAAGGGCCCTGCCACGCGCCCTGACAGCGCTTTGACTCGGCTTTTATTCAGCCCTTTACCGGCCACGAGCTCCAGGCTGAGCGCGCGGCATCAAGACTAATTAAAAGCTATAAATTAATCGCTGGAGGAGCCTTCTGGTTGGTGCGACAGATAAGAGCGCACTGAGTGCTCATTTACGCAGACAATGGCGCCGCAGCTAAACACCCATATTGATACTGTCCTAATTGGAGTTTAATGAAGTAGCCTGGCTTACGCTCTCGGCTCGGTGAGGATGAAGATTTCAGCAACTCAACATGGCTGCTCTTATGATCAGTGGGAAAATACCTGCTTTAAAAACTCAACATGTTAGTCTTCATCAGACTAAAGAAACAACTTCAAAACATAGAAAAGTAGTTTTCAGCTGAAAAGGTCAGGGCACGAGAGGCAACACACGTAAACAAACATGTAATATGTGATGGTTTAAAACATTTATTATCCACTTTTAAACTCATTATCCAAAGTGAAATGCTTAATGTACCACCCCAGTGTACTTTCAGTCCTGTAGGCCTGTATTTCACAACGGTAAATCAGTTTAATGATTTATGGTGTCCCTTAGAAATAACCCATATTTAATATAATCTACAAAAGGTAAAACTGAAGGTGAAAAAAAAATACAAACGCGTAATCCATTTGAACCAAAGTTAAGAAAATTGACTAAACTGCAGAAATAATCCTTAAATATTCTAAATTTTAACACTAATTTCCAGACATCTTTGTTTTATTATTATTTATTTTTTCCACGAGCCACAGTGCGCTCACTTCAAACTGATAGCGGGATGTGTGCGTGCGCTGGTGCGCTCGGCGATCCGCGCCTCTGATTGGTCCTCTTCGGCTGTGACAGGGACGATCTCCGCCACCGATTGGCCTCGTGCACGTGTGCGCTTCCGTCTGGGCGTGAGAAGAGCAAAAAACACAAGAGGAGATGTGGCTGGGACTTTGGAGTGAATAGTGTGATATTCCGCTGCGCTGGAGACACGGCCGGACATAAGCCCAACGTGGAGGTGCGCACTGCCTGTGTCCGCGCTCTCAATCTTTCAAACATGCCGCTCCAAGGCAGAGAATAGAAAACTACTTTACCTTTTGCTTTCCGTTTTACCATAGAAAAAGCTTGTTTTTGCATGTAGTACGTCTAATTTGGATACCAAAAAGGAGGGAGTTCCAACGCAACAAGTGGAGTTTGGCGCAGCGGAGGACAAAATACTGCGTTTTTCTCGTCCATGGAAGAGCCAAAGGAGGCGAGCAGCGGCCGAGACTCGACCGAGGACGAGAGCATGTCGCTGTCCCCGAACCTGCCCTCTCCACCGCGGCTGCTGCCGCACCAGGCCGCGCAGCAGGCCCACAGAACCACAAACTTCTTCATCGACAACATCCTCCGGCCGGACTTCGGCTGCAGAAAAGAGCCAAATTACCGGGAGAGGGGCCAGGCGGCGAGCCGGGACACCGGGAGCCTGTGTCTGGACTCCAACTGCAGCAGCGACAGCAGCTCTTCCTCGCCCTCGTCCTCCTCCTCCACGTCGTCTTCGCCTTTGTCCAAACAGAACTCGTCTAAGCCGAGCGAGGCGCAGACTAACGGGACGCGCTACTCGGACAACTCGTCTCCGGTTTTGGTTGTGAGCGGCAACAGCGCAGCCTCTCCGCCGCTACTAAAGGACCAGAACCAGATGCTGTGGCCCGCCTGGGTCTACTGCACGCGCTACTCGGACCGGCCCTCATCTGGTGAGTCTAGGAGGAACTGGCCATTCCGTACATCTAAACACACACGTTTGGCTTCACAAGTGGTTTACCGGTTTATGACTTTATTTCATGTAGCCAATTTTAACTTTATATTCAACAAATTACAATAGACTAGATGAGTGGCAGCTTTACACGCGGCTCTTCTAAAATGTGTGTGCTTCTGTGTCCTGCTCATTGACTCCACATTTGTAAAGCAGAAAATAATAGTTTATGCAATATTCCGAATTTAAAAATACAAATAAAAATAAATCCTCTTTAAGATTGGAATGATAAAGATTAAATTGCAACACAAAATACATTACAAGTTAATGAATCAAATAAACCGTGAACGATATAGGCCTGATGTCACACAAAGGACCTCTGAGCTCGGCATTAATACGGTTAATCTAACGGTTTGAAGTGCGGTGTTTCCTCTGACTTCAGTGTGTTTTAATTACCCTCAGAGTGGCTGATTTCACTAATAGCGTTTGTGTCACATGAGTTGCTATTATTATAGTTACAAAACATTGCTTTGGCAGTTTAGTCTCCAGAACACTATGGCTTAACAGTCAAATTCAAACACGATTTACACAAATATTTGGTTAAAAATGTATTTTAAAATTTGAATGCATGGTGTAACGTGAATTTCGGGCTCTGTATTCATTTTTATTTTTTTTAATTTTTTTAATTATTTGTTATTGCTGTAAGTGTTTCTGTTTTGCTCTGGTGCGCTGCTGCCTCTGCCCTTTTGTAGAATTCAGCAGTTATACATTGGTTTACGGTCCATTTTATTTGTTGCTTTCCCCATACATTCTAGCTGAAGATGATTTAGAAATATATTTTTAATTATTATTTAATGCAGGAGCTTGGCACGTGTCTATTATGTGAATTAGTGTTATCACAATACAATAATGACAGTAATAGAAAAATAGAAATGTTTTGTTTTGTTGGCCGTTATCCTATTGATTATTTGATTCCACTACGTATTTTAATCATTGGTTTAGAGTGTGTACTATTTTGTGTTCATAAACAAACTTGCAACAGTGCGTTTGTTGTGTTTGGGCCCTCGGGACTCTCGGTTATTAAACGTAATTTCTAAACGTAAACAGACCTTTAAGAAATAGTACAGTTACCATAGATGTCATCATAAATTACACTTGATATCAGAACAAACTTTGAACCGATTTGGCAGAAAAATACCTTTAAACTAAGCTGTCGTGTGGCACTTTTGGGTTGGATGTGTGCGCTCTTTTGTTTTGGACATGCTGTTTATTGTTTATTGTGGAGTGCACTTGCAGCTGTGACATTTACGTCTTCTTGGTGTTATTGTTGTCTCCACGCCAGGCCCGAGGACACGCAAACTGAAGAAGAAAAAGAACGGCAAGGAGGACAAGCGACCGCGGACAGCGTTCACGGCGGAGCAACTGCAGAGACTCAAAACCGAATTCCAGGCGAACCGCTACATCACGGAGCAGCGGCGGCAGTCCCTGGCGCAAGAACTCAGCCTGAACGAGTCCCAAATCAAAATCTGGTTCCAGAATAAGCGGGCCAAGATCAAAAAGGCCACCGGGTACAAGAACGGGCTGGCGCTGCAGCTGATGGCGCAGGGACTATACAACCACTCGACCACTACGGTGCAGGAGGAGAAGGAAGACAGCGAGTGATGCTGCGGACTCACGAACGAGACGCTTCCAAAAGACACCGAGGGGGGACTATTTAAAAGACAGATGTGTTAATACTCTATACATAATTATATTAAAGTTTATATAGCCACACGATCATGTTGTATATTTAATTTGGGCTACTTTGTTTACGTCGTCGGTTTTTTTTGTTTTTTGTTTTTTTTTGTTTTTTTTTTTTTTGTTATTATTATTATTTTATTTTTTTTAAATTTGTTTTAGCTCGATGGGATTCTGTGGGTCTTTTTTATTTTTGCGTCACATCATGCATATTTGCGTCAGAACTCAAAAAGCCAAAGATTTTTAATATGTTCATTTCATATGTAGTCTGAAATAAATGCATTATTGTAAGGACTATTTAAGTTTATTATGAAACCAGGCAGAATTCAAGATACTGGGATGTGCCTAACGTAATGCTTGTGCGCACGGCTCATAAGAGAAATCTCGGCACCTTTTTAATTTGCGCATTTGATAACGTGAGAATTCAGGGTATCATTTTTAACACTGCTGTGACATTATCCCGCACTAAAACAGGACACCGTTTGTCTCTGAAGCGGGAATTATTTGAAATCGAATTCATTTGTGCGTAAATTTGAAGTACAGTTTGGTGAATCGCATAAAGCAGCAGGAGTTGTGCAGAAACATCGTACCGTCTGGCCTCGCGTGACCCCGGGTTCACGGTGATATAGGGCCCGGCTCGTGAACCCCGTGACACGGCGTGTGGGAGCGCGAGGGCTTTTTTGCGTGGGTGGGTGGTGAGGCGAGGTCAGGCCACAGTGCGAGCGAGCGTGCGTGCGTGCGTGGGCTTTAGGGGGAACGTGCGTAAAGATGATGCGCAACACGGAACGGTACACGGGGTCGAGTTTGGTACAGTGCGAAAAGATGCCGTCATGTGATTCTGAAAAATTAACTTGGTGATTAGAAACTATTGTTGTTTCCCTTTTTAAAAAGCAGATTGCCCCTTGGCTGGATAAAAAAAAAGAAAGAAAAAAAAAAAAAGCCCAAATCAAACTCTAAACGAGATATTCTGTATTAAAGTCACTCCAAATGTATTTTTGCAGTGAAATAGACGTGCCATGCCTTTACGCACTCTCTATAGTCTCTGCACCAGTGGTATTGCTTTGTCTGAGGTTCTAAAATTAGGACTGCCCCTCACTGCTCAAATCTAAGATTTCTTTTGTAAAATAAATATGTAAATGCCTATTTTAAAAACCAAAAAATTATCGCACACACACCACCACACAACAACACACACACCTCACACACACACACACACACACACACACACACACACTCTCACACACAACACTCTCTCCACAAATCACGGAAACAAATTCTTTCATTCAAACAAGTTTTATCAGAAACAATGACACAATGAGAAATGGACGCCCACCGTTATGCTGGCTTTGAGCATTATCCACGTGCTCAGGCCACATTTGGATCAAGAACACAGAAAACAATTTTTTTCATAATACACCCAGCTCCAACTTGATTAACAGACCTTTTATAACTTATGTTCAGGGTTCCATGCTGTAACGCCGCGCGCAAAAAAAAAAAAAAAAAAAAAACTTCTTTTTTTCCCTTTTCTTTTTTGTAATTCTGTATTTATTATGGTTTTCATTACTCCATCAGTGCAGAACTATTTTAATAATCCGGTCTTCAAAAGTATTGGCATCTCTTACTCTTCCCCACGCATTTGTGTGTCAGTTTTCCATTTTGGCACAATTTTACGCACAGTGTATGTCTGACCTTTCCCCTTCGATTTAGACATTTACGCGCAGACGTCACCCCAAAACCGCCTCTCCGTGCGTCTCCACACTGATAATGTCCATTATTCAGCATCACTATATCAAATAAAAAGCCGTCCTCACAGGCATTTGGCGTGAGAGCCCTTTTCCATTAGCTCGTTAAGAGCCCGTCATCTCAGCGTGGCGCATGTATACGTTATTTGTTTACGACTGAGCGCGCGTGCGGTTATTTAATTAAGAGCTAACGAGGCCGTGTGCGCGCGCGCCTGTGTGTTACTCACCCTTTAATTATTTTTCCTCCGCGCATCTCGGCCTATAAAGCGTGTATTTAATAACACTCCTGCGTACAGAGGCGTAATAATTGATTCCGATAAAGACAACGAGGGATTTGCCTGTTTGGTTTGTGGGCCATTCCTCCAGGTCGCAGAATTTTAATTAATATTTCAGCGTGTTTTACTTACCTGTTTATTTATGAGTCAAACTCAGGAGGTGGCCAGTGGAGGGAAGTGTAAAAGTGAAAGACAGTCCAGGGATGATAAACGTAATAGCCGTGCGTAAAGCGTCATTCTAAGAGACGGTTCATTTTAGAGAGGAAAGTGAATAAGACAAAGCCAATAACAAAAGAAAACCTATATATTAATTTACAGTAATGATATAGAATCATTTTCTATAGGGAGGTTTAGGTATACTTTAGGCACTGTACTACCAGAAAACACACTAATTCTAAACAAAAAAGCATAACTGAAGGTAATATTTTGTAATAGTCTGAGCTGATTTGCCAAAAAAAAATACAACTGAAGATTGATATTAAAGAAATATTTTGCAACTAAAATTAATTAAAATACTATTATCTTGAGGTGTTTTTAGAAATTAAATCATTCTTCAAATTAGAAAAATAAAAAGTTTGGTGCAGGGGCAAACTAACATGTTGATGGACAAATATTAAGTAAGGCTTGTGACGAAAAACAAATGCCTATAGTTTTAATTTTGTTCTTACCACTTTCATAAAAGGTAATTCCCAATTGTGGATGCCATGTATTCTAAGATTGTAATTTTAAAAAAGAAAAATGGATCTATTAGAAATGTAGTTGCACCAACATGAAAATGCATTTTAATATCCATTTTAAATCCACAGTCAATGCCGTTGCCAAGGCACTGTCACTTTCATCCTGGTGAAGATGAAGCCCAAACCAAGATTCACATTTCTAGTTCAGGGGTAAATGCACTTTGAGTTTACCCCCTGAACTAATGTACTTTTGTGTTCGAATCGTCCTACATCTGAAAATGGCACGCTACAACAAACAGCATAAGCAGCCCGGAGCCTTAATACCAACTCCCTGCTGTGATTGGGTTAGAGGATCTTCTGACAGTATTTAAAATTCATACAATTACAAAACCGCTCCCCTCTCACTTCCTATCCCTCTCTCTCCACCTCCACTGCCGCCTTGTCATTTTGGAAGCTCGCGATTTATCTGTAAAACAAAGAATAAAAAAAATATGTATAAAAAAAAAGAAAAGAAAGCCACCATACGTTTACATAGTTAGCACAGGTGAGCTCGGCTGGGCACAATATGGATTTAATTTATATGCAAATGAAAGTAATAAAGGGGAGAATACACACTGGATAATGTGGCTTAAGAGAAAGGGGGGGGGGGGGGCTTTGGATTGAAAAAGCAGGTACAAGTGGAGATTTATCTGCCTCCTATGATGTACAATGTTATATAATATCCACTAAATACACATACGAGTAGCGACTTGAATTGGACACTCAAACGACAGGGTAGTTTAACATAAAGCAATAGAAAAGTTAACTGAAAGGTTTAGAATGGATTATGATGGAAAAGTGGGAAAAGAAGCATATGGTAAAAGCACCTTTGAAAACAAAAAATATATATTATTTGTTTAATATGTTTCTACTATATTCTGACAATAATGGAAGAATTTAAATTGCCCAGCCATAGAAACATATATTTCATCTGTTTTGTTTCTCCATAAAATGTAATATATAATAATAATAATAATAATAATAATAATAATAATAATAACAATAATAATAATAATAATAATAATAATAATAATAATACTACATTTGATTTAATGGCGCCTTTCAGGACACCCAAGGACACTCTACAATCAAACAAGCAGCATAAAAAAAACCACATATTACATTTAAAATCGATTCATCTCAAATTTCCTCCGTAGAAGTTAAAAGTGAGTGTAGACAAAAGATGAAAAAAATATATAATACATTGGACGCTTATCAAATATTTCAATTGCATGTTATACGTTCAAAACAAGGAGATTTATGGCATTTATGTGAAGTCTATATTTATTTAAGCCCATAATAATAACTAAGTAACTAACGTACAACAACAAACAACAAATGCTATATTATTCAAATACAAAAACGTCCTATTTAACCAACGTGTACGATTGAGTTTGCGGTTTCTCGAGCCAAAATCGAGATCTTGTGCTCAAGTGCAAGAGCAGCACCGCGGAGCTCTAACCACCTGTCACTCAAACCCTCCGACCTCCACGCTAACACGGGTAATGCGTTCTGCCACTGTACAGGAATACATGTAAACGAGCGCCGCTTAAGCGCAAGTTTTGAGCGGTGGAAAAGGCGGTGCACACAGGGCGTTTGAAAAGGGCCTACTTAGCTCAGTCCGCTGTAACGATAGGCGAGCTTAGATCCTTCTTCAAACAGCCACTGCCTCCATTATAGCCTATTGAGAAACGGGGTGAGAGAGTGGGGGGGGGGGGGGGGGGGGGGAGAGAGGAGGGAGGATGGGCAAGTTATTCTACAAAATGGTACCTGACATCTGAGCGCGCTGTGGATTTGTTAACCCGAGCAGACTGCGTATAATGACACGATTTGGCATGCACAGGTTGCAAACAAGCGGAAAAAGACTTCTCCCCGAATGCTTTCTTTGGGAAATAGAGTGGAGTTTTGACAAAAGCTATCACGGTTTTTGCTTGTTTTGGATGTTGAAAAAAAATGTGCACGACATTAAAAACAGCAAAATATTTAAACTACCTCGGCATTTTAAAACGGAGATAAACGCATTGGCTTTGTATGGATGTTATACACTACGATGCAAACAGTTACTGGAACCTCTTTGAATTCACATACTTTATTTAACATTACAATTATTTATAGGAGTTTTGCTAAACCTACATGTCAAGGAATCAGAAGTTTCCAACTCATGGGCATTATTATTATTTTTTAAGTGAACTGGATGTGTGTGTTCTGAGCTTGGGAAAAAATGTGCATCTTGTCTCGCCGCACTGGCAGGAGGATGGTTGTTGTGTTCCAAGAATCTCCATGAGAGTCCTGGTTTAGTTCTGGTTTAAGTCTTAGTTTTAGTCCACGAATCACTGCTGGAGAACTTAGCTGGGTTTTGGGGGATCAGAAAGTCCTCAAAACAACAACAGACTTATTTTTTTCTTCTTTTTTTTTAACTAAGCTTTCCAAATGTGTCATGGTTCGTATTCACCAAACATCATGCATTATTCAGTCATTTTACCACTTTAGGACACATTCGTTTTGGCATTTCACATTTTAATTCTTATAACAGCGCAGGGAAAAGTAATTCGGCCCAGATTTCCGAGCATACAAAACACTATACTGTTGCCAGCAGTTTGCAAAGCAGTTTAAATGGGGCTACAGACAATAGCTGAACAACTCCAGGTATTTCTTTCAGTACAGTTGAAAGCTGAAAAAGTAGCGCACAGAACCTTTAAGCCATATCCATCGACAGACAAAGCTGACGTGGAAGAAAGACCCCCCCCCCCACGGTGCATTGCCGCGTCCGGGGGGCCGTGCGCAGCGACAGCCGTGGCGTTAGTGGCTAAATCCAGATTACATGGAGGATCTGCACACCGCCACTTGTTTACTCTCAGACCGACCCAGGGATTGAAAAGGGGGCGAGAGGGGGCATTTGTTCACACCAGAGTGCATTTTTACACCGCGTTTTGGAAGTAAAATGGACAAGATTTGCTCTGAAGTCAGCGAAAGACAATAGTAAAAAAAAAAAAAAAGTTTAAATTTATAGTGCTCATATATTATCTTTTTCTTTTTGGGGGGGAAATAGTTTCGGAACATGGCCAGCCACTTCTCTGTGTGTGTGTGTGTGTGTGTGTGTGTGTTCGGCACTGTTTACCGGAGGTCAAAGGTCAGGACATACCGCGGGGTCAACCATTATGCACCTGCAGCTTGTGCTCCTCACAGGTGCATTTATGGTTATTTCGGTTAATTCTATTTAAGGCCGAACCAAGGCACTCAAATGCAAACGGACGCTGAATTTGGGCTGGGCGATATTGACAAAATGAATACTGTACCTCTGTATTTTTTTGGAGTCCCCCGGTAACAATATTAAGACAATATTAGGTCAATCCAACAGAAATGTGTGAAGACATGTTTTTGAAATGATTAATTGAGGTTTTTAATTATCATACAAATGTGAAATGTCTGTAAAATGAAACACAAAGGTGCAGAAATGTCACCGTACGTTTACAACAACTGTATATATTTTTTTCATTTAAATTTTTTATCAACTCTTTTTGTAGCATTCTTTTTGTTATCAACGATTAACATTAAAATTGTGCTTTTTTTTCATTTTTATTTTTTTATCAGCATTGTTTTGTAGCATTTTATTTTTTACTTTTTTATTATTATTATTATTATTATTATTATTATTATTATTATTATTATTATTATTATTTTTACTATTAACGATATACTCAACATTAAAATTGTTCATATCTTCAAAACAAAATATGATCTAAATTTGGATATATTGCCCACAACGGACCACAACTGCAAATATTTGAAATCTTTTAAGCATTGTACATTGTAATACTGCAACAGAAGCAACATTTATTTTGAGTCAATATAATTATTATGATTTTTTTTAATCTTTTAACTTTTTGTGCTGATAAAAAAAAAAAAACTGTGATAATTAAAATGATTGGATAACCGAAGCTCAAGTCTAAACACAAATTAACAATAAGCGATTTGATTTCTTTGTTTGTGCCGGTCTCAAACATGGGTTAAAAAAAGAGGCAGGAAGGAAGGGCATCTGAATATTACAACATATGAATCACTATACAATGGCAGCAGATCATTTACAGATAGAAAAGAAGGTAAAATGATCAATATCGAGCATTATGTTTCTCTATTTCAGTATGAAATGAAGCCTAAACATTTGGTAATTGAATTGAATTTGACAAAGTGATGTCAGGCCTGCAGCACCTCCTCCTCCTCCTCCTCCTCCTCCTCCTCTCTCCATCCCACAGTGAGAACAAAGGCCTTCCGCACCTGGGACGTCCCGTTATATGGGTGGCCGTGTGCACCTCTGCCTCTCCTCTTCATGCCTCGCACACATGGAAACGCTTTATCATTTCCCAACCTGCCTGTGCGAAACGTCTGACTGCGCGTGTGAGAAAAAGAAGCGGCAGATCAGCTTCGGGGGGACGAGACCGGAGTGAATTTAACACATTGTTCAGTTGAGATGTTTGTGGACATTTTAGACCACGCTCACCTCATATGAGAGAGAACGCCAAAGCGCTGCAAGTATTTGGTCATCGCAGGCAAAAAACGTGACTAAATCTGGTCCAAATGGGGGGGGAAAATGTGGGTTCATCCGGGACTAAACCAGGTCTACATAAGGTAAAAAGTGAGTATTGGTGTTTTGAATCACATCTTAAAACAGAACTAAACCAGGACTGGAGACCTTATGTAAAAAAGAAAAAAAGAAAACTGATCCGAGAGGGAAGTAAATTATGTCGATACCAGAACTAAACTAGAAGGGAATAAATCAGGTCTCAAGCAGGACTCTAAACCAGGACGAAACCAAGACTAAACTTACTAAACCTACATAATAAAAAGGTCAAAAACAGGGATGAATCATGTCTACCGGGAAAATAAACTAGGTCTAAACCATAAACAATACCTGAATTAGGACTTAATGTAGATGAATGTAGACTAATCCAGGACTAAACCAGGCTTGGATGTGGTTTCAGAGCTCAACTTGGACTAAATCAGAGCTTTATAAATGTTAAAAACAAGGACAACTTATGTGTAAAGGGGAAATAAATTAGGTCTAGCCCAGGATTTCAAATGATCTAAGAACTAAACCCGGTCCATAGGGTTAAGCAGGACTAAACCAGAACTGAACAAGGAACTAAGATTTAATATGGTGTAAAAGCTAAAACAGGTAGAAACTTGGACTAAACCAGGATTAGACTATATCAGAACTAAAAAAAGACTGAACAAGGACTAGATCAGAACTAAACAGAACTAAACCAGTACTGAACAAGACTAAAAACAGGTGTTAATATGGTGTACAGAGTTAAACAACTGGAAACTTGGATAAACCAGGACTAGACTAAATCAGAACTAAAAAAAGACTGAACAAGGACTAGATCAGAACTAAACCAGAACTAAACCAGCACTGAACAAAGACTAAAAACAGGTGTTAATATGGTGTAAGAGTTAAACCAACTGGAAACTTGGACTAAACCAGGACTAGACTAAACCATCACTCAACAAGGACTAAACCAGGAGTAAACTGGAACGAGGATTTAATATGGTGTAAAATCTAAACCATGTGGAAACTTAGACTAAACCAGGATTAGACTAAATCCGAACAAAAAATAACTAAATCAGAACTAAAAAATAACTAAATCAGAACTAAAGAAGGACTGAACCAGGACTAGATCAGGACTAAATTAGAACTAAACAAAGACAAAACAGGCGTTAATATGGTGTAAGAGCTAAACCAATCGGAAACTTGGACTAACCCAGGATTAGACTAAATCAGAACTAAAAAAGAACTAAATCAGAACTAAAGAGGGACTTAACCAGGACAAGATCAGGACTGAACCAGGACTAGACCAGGACTGAACCAGGACTAGATCAGGACCAAACCAGAACTAAACAAAGACTAAACAGGTGTCAATATGGTGTAAGAGCTAAACCAATCGGAAACTTGGACTAAACCAGGACTAAATCAGAACTAAGCCCGGACTAAACTACCGATCTACACGTCCCCGGCCCACAGTCTGAGAAACGCTTGCGTCCCTGGAGTTTTCTTACATACGTGGAAAACAAAGTGCGCGTTTCGGACACTTCAAACGCCTCGCGGACAGATCCGCTCTTTCAGCGCCGGAGCCTTAAGGTGCCGAGGGGCGATGCGAGGGAGCGATTTGTCATATTCGATTTACATACGGTTGTCATGGGAGCGTCCCGGGCTGAGCGGTGATGTCATCCGCGCGTGGGGTCCGGGGGAGACGGCTCACTGTTGGGACGGGAGAGAAAAGGGTTGCTATGATCGCTGGTCAAGACGCATGATTAATGTCCGTTTGTATGGGTGTACAATTTCAGCTCTTGCTTTGACTGATAAGGCTTTTAAGGCACATTTAGCCGCAATGTTTCAAAAGGTAATACACGCTTTAGCAGGAGAGGGGAAAAAACACCCCCAAAAAAACAGTTCTGGTAAAAGTCTGTCAAAGGTAATACGTGTAACATGCGCTTCTTCTGGTTTGAACATGAACAAAACAATCACAACAGAACATATCATTCCATTACAGGTCAAATGAGCACTTTTAGGTTTCTCGTGAACTGGTCTTAGTCCTCGGATCTGGCAAATCTGGCAAAGTGAGGAGCCATGTTTCCTGAGTGGATAATTGGCTTGAGAACCAAAATAACCAAAGAACAACTATTACCTATTCTAAAATGGTATTTTGTACTTGTGAATAAATTAACATCACGTGTCAGTTAAATCTCATTCAAACTTGTTTACGTCTAATCTAAGGTCACGGATGGGTTTGGGAAAATCATACATGTACTACCTTTAAAGAAGACATATTGTGCTTTTTCCCCCCTGGTATTATTATTAAACTGTAACATATGTCAATCATGATATTGCATTTTGTTAATTGTAAAACACAATGAATAGATCTAAATAGCTAACTACAAGAAGTCAATTGCAAGTAAGTAAAGGCCTTTAATTTAGGTTTAATTTATTTGTTGAGACAGGGACGGTGCACGATATACATTAACCTTAGCAGGAGAGATGCTTTGTACCACTTTAAAAAAAAACACACAATTTAACCATTATTCACAATGACTGAGAATGCGACTAAAACGGTGAAATCTTTCATTTTCTTTTCCTCCAGTTTGAGACCTGCTTCAAAAAATGTAACGATCTGAAGGAAAAAAATATATTGAAAGTGACAAAAACAGACCTAAAGTAATTCTATCTTTACATTTATTATTATTATTATTATCATTATCATTATCATTATCATTATCATTATCATTATCATCATCATTATCATCATCATTATATCATCATTATCATCATCATCATTATTATTATTATTATTATTATCATCATCATATATTATTATTATTATTATTATTATTATTATCATATTATCATTATCATTATTATCATTACTATCATTACTATCATTATCATTATCATCATTATCATTTCATTATCATTATTATCATCATCATTCATATATTATTTTAACTTTAGATTGATGTAAAAAGACTTGATTTGGCTTCTTAAATTGTCACGATCATTATGCAGTTCTCATGATTATATTGTAACCTGATTAGTCGCAATTATCGATTGACTGAGTAACCGTGACGTCCCTAACAGGGCTGGAGGGTTGGTGAAACTGACATTTTCTGAGCACTTTAAGCCTCGAGGACAGGATAATACAGGATTACTCAAACATGCATGAACCAATCAGAATAAAAGTGTGAGTAGGCTAATGACGAAGGAGTTATGACATGGTAAAAGCTCACATCAGCTTACATCACCCGTCCACTTCAAAACCTTTAGAATAGAGAAACTAATAAATGATTCATTGTATTTTTTTCCTATATAGAATTGAAATGAAATGGCACGGATCGCACAGCGCCTTGGCAGAAGTGTCTGTACTTTCCGTGCGTTTATAGTTTCACCATTTTAACAATCAAGCCCAATTTTTTTTTAAAAAGCGTATTCACTGATTCAACCAAATAGGCGGCGTCTTTATTTATTTATTTACTGTGATTTGCAGCCAATCACAGCCGAGTACAACCCCGCATTTACATATGGACCGTAAGCCTCCCAGACAGTCAAATAATGTGAACAAGACAAGAGGAATTCCTGGAAAATATACTTAACGTGTCTCTGGAGAAGCCAACAGCCCTTTTCTTTTTTCACAAACTCACACATTGACAGGGGGCTGGGGGGGGGGGGGGGGCATGGGAAGTAGGGTGGTCGGCCTCTTTAACTCTTCCTCAGAGAAATATTAGCTTAAATATGGCTCTGAACTCCGGCAGGGGTCAACAGCCGGCAGTCCATTTTGCAGCGAGCTGTATAGAACCCAGAAAGAGGGAGAAAAATAGTAGCTTAGTGCAAAGAATTGGCAGACGTCCAAAAAGGAAGTCCCGCTAATTTACGACTTGACAAAAGGCAGTATAGCTTCCCAGTCTGGGCCACAATGAATCCAATTTACTGCAGTTCAAGGTAATTAATAAAGAAGACAATTGAGTTCGTCTCCCCCCCCAAAAAAAAAATAAAAAAAAATCAAGTTTATATATTTACAGATGTGGGACAATGGAGACAAGAGACACAAGGCTGGGTCCACGAGAATGAGACAAGACGAGACAACATGAGGAAAGATAAATGAAGAATGAGTGGGGTTTAGTCAGTACGTGAGGGGTTTGGGTAGTAATGAAGTGGTTACTAAACCTGACTCATTCATAATAAACACTTTGTTCATTGATAAAGTCTTTGTTCAGGCTTTATAAGTGAAGTTATTATAAAGTGTTAGTGTTGTCATTTATTTCTGTAACGCCCGAAATCACCACAGCAGTTTCCTCGAAGGGCGACAGTGAAAAACAGATTAAACAATGTTCATAGGAAATGATGGATCAAATGTCATTCTCCTCCTTCTCGGAAAGGAGAAACGACCAAACGCTTTGGGAGAAAGTAGAAGACAGACTTCAATTTGCAGATGGACTGTAAGGCCAGACTGGAAGTGACCTTAGGTTTTAAGCCAGATGCCCTTTTCCAATGGGCTTTGCTTTACTCTCCCAAATTGGGATTAAATACCTTATACGTCAACATTATCATATTTTCATTTGTATCCATGTTGTGAATACACGTGGGGCAAGATATGGAAATAGTTGGTTTAGACAAAATTTGAATGCTTGTTGATTTAAAAAGTGACTATATTTCTACACTTTTTTTACAGCCAATGTTTGTGTGAGACTTGAAACTTCAATCAAAACATTTAAAGCAGGAGTTTCCAACCTTTACTCGCCGAGGCCTTGACCATGAACCAAATAGTTCAAACTTTTGCGTTTTAACGTATTAATGAGCCACCGCGCCTTGTCTTTTAGTTATGGTATGTTTTACATCAAAGTATTTGTTATGAGAGTAAAATGCCTATAATTTTACAGTAAAAAGTACTACTTTTGATTAGTTGGACCAATTTAGCAGGAATCCTGAGGGCCAATAATAACTGGGGCCATAGTTTGGACAGCCCTGATTTAAATGTGTTTTTTGAATATTGTTATCAGGAAACAAAGTGCAGATATATTCATTCTAATCAATATTGCCCATCCTTACGAGTGAAAATATGGATAAAGGTTAAAATGTACCAAGAATAAAAATAAATCATTATTCATTTAGAATATACAGTATTTGAGCAATTTGGCAATGTTTTAGCACACTTTTCCTGTAGCAGTGATTCTTGGGCGAAAAAAAAAAAAGTGATTCTTAAACTTTCACACAAGCTATCAACCAGAAATATGTCCCAGCACCAGCTCTAAACCAGGTCTCGAACAGGCCCAAACATAGGACCTAGACCACTTTGAAGAAACCCACACACCCCCATCCCACCCATCCAAGCCTTTCGCGTAGCAGCGTAACCTGCTAAAATGACACCTGTTAACACCAGTTTGTTGACCAAAACGTGCACTCAAAAAGGGCCACGAGTTCACAGTATTGGGTCAACGATGTCTGGATGCGCGCGTTAGCATGGAGCAGCGTGGATAACTGTTTTTACACAGAGCCGTCGCCATGTGTGGTCCGGGACATACCGTGGCAGCCATATTGACGTTTGCCTGTGTCTGTCTATCTGTGTGTGTGTGTGTGAGTGGGAGTGTGGGATGGTGGTGAGTGTGTGTGTGTGATGTGTGTGTGTGTGTGTTGTGTGTGTGTGTGTGGTGAGTGTGGGAGTGGGCTAGGACATGTATTTGATGTGCACATGTGCAAACAGCCAGCATTGGACAAAACATATGCACGCAAGATGAATGGGGATTCTGAATGCATTTTACGTAATGTGAGGAATCTGGACGTCTTTATAGCTACCACTGCTCCCACACACTATCTACAGTAGAAGTACCACTAGAAGTAGAAGTACTAGAAGTAGATACATGTAGTAGTAGTAGAGTACCACTAGTAGTAGTAGTAGTACACAGTAGTAGTAGTAGTAGTAGTAGTAGTAGTAGTAGTAGTAGTAGTAGTAGTAGTAGTAGTAGTAGTAGTAGTAGTAGTAGTAGTAGTAGTAGTAGTAGTACAGTAGAGCCGCATATTTCTGGGTTTCATATTACAGCATTCCATAGTCACTTCAGTCAGTAAAGTTGCAGGAGGTGAAATTATTACCAAATATACAAACGTTTTGATGTGCTTTGAAAAATGTACCTGAAGTATTGAAATGATGACTAATTAAGCTTGTATTTGTGCACAAAATCCCTATCGAATATGTCTAAATGGGTTGTATTACGATTGTATATGGATAGTTTATTGTGTAAATGATTTGATATAAAACTTGTTCCGCCTATCCACGGGGTTCAATCACATGACTTGCCGTTTTGCCCATTTTGCCTCTTGATCATTCAAATATTAGACATTAATTGAAACCCACTGACAACTAAACTGTTTAAAATAGTGAATACTTTAAAAAAAAAAAAAAGTACTTTTCACCAGACAGAAGATATGATATTCTGTTCTGAATCGTTGTGACAGAAAGACAGACAGATCCACCTTTCAACCTTATATTCAAAAAGAGCCGTATGTATTTTATTGGACTATTTTTCCACGGGAGTTTTGCAGGTGTTGGGACTCCACACCTGGCTGGGGGCTGTGACCAATCGAGGGGTCAAAGTTCAAACATGTGAGACATGTGAGAGGCGTCCACTGGTGAAGAGGAGTTTAACACGGTGGAAAAACGTGTGCGCCTTTAAGAGCTGCGGCTCGGCAGGTGTAGACACAAAGTAAACCAGTACAATTCAACTTTCTTAGATATTACAGTTAAGGACACAGAGTTTAATGGGATGGTATGTGGAAGTGGTGCGCCAATATGGACATCTTAGGCCGATACCATACCGATGCTATTGGAAACGCTTGGGCCGATAAACGAAATCTTCTGTACTTTACTTTGTTTTGAACTTAAAATAAGGATCAAATCTATTTAAAATATTGAGTTAGAACACATCGAAGCCTTCATTTGGGGAAAAAGGATAACGTTTGCAAAAGGAAAAGTTTTATTTAGCTCTGTGTTCAGATATAGATATAGGTTATAGGCTATAATATATGATTCAAATTAGCCTTCGCACTTTTCCGTTCTGTGAATTTCCTGTTTAATTTAGATTATTTCTCAGTCTAAAGTGTCTCTCTGAACCTCTGCAGTCCGTGTGTCATCATCGTGCTGCTCCTCTTCTGTCTCTGTGTCTGATCACACACTCGGTCTTTTCTCCTTCTCTAACCCACTCTCACTAAAGTTATTTGGAGTAAACGTGACTAGTTTTCCTCCTTAACAATGTCTGAAAAAAACATCGCATTTATCGCAGGACGTGAGTGAAATCGCTTATATTTAGTACTTTTCAAGATCTTTCAAAAGTCTCTAACTTTGTCATTTCGGAGTGTTTTGGCTCAGAATAAAGACTGGTTTAAAGTTTAGTCGGTAGAACATAGCCGCAGAAAGCTTCAGTCCACGGAGCTGATTACCAAGGCGTAACATCGCCATCCGTGGCTGCAGGCTGAAACCGACATGAATATCAGCCGATACTGGGCCGATATATCGGTGCCCCCCTAGTTTAAGGCGCGCTACCTGATTTTTACTCTATTGAAACGCGAACAAGCACCTTAAAAAGTCTTTAACGACAGACACGCCCCTTTTTGCAGTGGTCTAAAGTTAATACTCACTTTCTAACGCATCGTAAGTATTCACTGCAATACGTTTATCAGCGAGTTTTGCCGTCCGTCGCAGTAAAGCTAACAACAGCTATGCTAACGTCGCGCCAGTATTTCTTTAACCATGTAAGAAACCCACTTAGATCCAAACCTCTTTTACAAGGGTGACCTGGCTTTTTTTTATCTATTTATTAACCTTTTGTATGCTAAAAAATGCTCTATAATTAGATGCAGACAGCACATAACGGTCTCATTTCGACTCTAGAGTTACTTTAGATGGGTACGCCTTTAAGTTGTGAGGGCATGTCCCTTGTGACGGCGCGATAATGTGGGAAAAGAGACTTCAACATTATAATACTCAAGTTGAAGTGAAATAGTTGTCATCCCCAAAATTCAAACTCAAATGTCAAACTGATTTGTTTAACACATTTAGCGACAAGCAACAGTGTCCAAAGTGCTTCACACAGGACAAGAGTAGTAGTAGTAATCTTTCGTGTATTTGTACTCGACACGTTTGAGTCCATTGACATTGACTTCAAATCATAAATCAGATGGTAGTTTCCTTAATTCTTGTTATTTTGTTTGAGAACAGTTTTTGTCTTCTCCAGCAATGTTACGTTTGCCTAATATATGACTTAATATATTACACTATTGAATGTACTTGTCAAAACATTTAAAAAGAGTAAAAAGCAGGATAATAGAAGAAATATTAGTATCATTATGAACATATGGCTATGACGCTAAACAGCATAAAGTCTTGTAGATTTCCCATTGAAAAGCCAGACGCAGATGTTGCAGACAGAGCGCGCTAACGCTAACAGCTGCTTTGGGAACGCATTCACGTCAATGAGCTGAAGACCTCCTGCGTCGCCGCAATGTGCCAAAGACCAGATGCACTCCAATGGAAGAAGTTTAACCGTGGCAACAAGTTCTGCTGCTGAAAATCCACTACGTAAATCAGTGGAGTTTGAAGAGTAGAATACACTACAACGGAAATGTGTCTTACAATAAAAAACAAAGTGAAAAGTGAGAAGGATTTATTTTGAATGTATTGTGGAACGTTATTTCTTTTGACTATACAAAATGACACACATTTATCTTGAATATAGTGACCTCATTTAAATATTTACCTGATGAATCTAAATGCCTGTCTTTTAAATCGCATTGTGATTTTTATATAATTGACTAAATGAAGTGTTGAAAATGAAACTCAATTCGATGACAACGAAAGAGAAATAGTTTGTCAAATGGGAAGTATTAAAACACATTTTATTTCCTTTTCATATTGAGGTAGTGAATGAGTGACAAGTTTGCCTTCAGACAGAAACATCTTCAATGGGATCCAACAATAACACTGAAACTTTTGCTTTCATAAACTCATCTGCCTTCGACTTTCCTGTGGTTTATTTCAGGACGTAGTTGAATAACATTATTCAAAGATCAGGTCAAGGGAATGACAACAAAACGCCGAGGCTTTTTGAGCGCATCAAAGACATGTCAGGGATGTGGGGCATTTTGGGAGCATGCGGCTTTAAGGAGGCTGCAAGACGAGCTCTGGGTTTAACTCTAGTCTTGATCCGGCCGACAACTGCACTCTGAGTACTTTATATTATTACAATATAGTAAGATATTACCTATATACCATGGGCTTGTTTCAGAGGTAATAATCAGAACAGTGTTTTTAAAATCAAGACCTTTCCACTTCCATCCAAAAGTCATTTTCAATCTAATGGCTCTGGTCCGGCAAACAGACTTAGTACTGCTCTGAGGTCGACTAGGAGGAGAGTTGTGAAATATGGGAATTAAAGGCACTTTCATTGAGTAATCCTACTTTTATTTTAGACTATAGTCAGTTTAAATAGTTTTCTTTAATGCGTGCCCTTTTTGATTTCATATATATTGTTTTTATTATTGTTCATCGTTGTATGTTGCACCTTAAACAAGTTCCTGTGTTTGTGAATTTAGTTCATCGACAATGGCAATAAACCTTCTCTGATTCTGATACAAATCAATGCGGAAATGTTTCTTAGCTGTTCTGAACTGACATGATTAGTAATGTACAAAAAATACCTGTAACTATGATATGTATAAAATCGTTTGCAAATTATTTATTGGGAAAGAAATAATAAAAAAATACACATGCCAAAGTTGTGGGGTGAAAAATGTAAATGCTTTTGCAGCACAATATGCATAATTTATACTATAGCTGCAAATTAAACTATAGACAAATTGTTTTATTTTACTAAGACACGAAAGAAAACACAACTAAGCAAATTCTCAATACTTCAAATAATCTATGCAAAACTGTGTCTGAATATTTCCGAGTTGCATCACATATCATATAATTCCTTGATCGCTTTGAGTGTGATAGAAGCCACGTTGTCTGGTCAAGGCCCTCAGACTGAATCAACATTATTCCAGTTGGTTCGCCGTGTGATCAATGGGCCTCTACGGGAGGAGAGGCTGAATTGTTTTCCCATTAGCTGCTATAGAGCCACAGTCAATGCGCTTGGTCGTTAGCCTCATTATAATTTCCCCCCTAATGCGAGCTCAATGTGGCTAATGCTAACACAAAGCAATCCTATGGGGAGCGCAGCAAGCTTTAGCTGTTCATTCGGTTCATAAAGGAGTCAAATTGGATCTAATAGCGCGAACAAGAAAACACACCAGAGACTTATCCCGAATGGACTGCGGTCAGGGGCAAGAAAAATAAAGTAGTTTGTGGTATAATAAGGCGATTGTTTAAGGGAGGGCATCTGGCATGAAACGAATTAATATGCAAATAGCGTAGAAGATGTTTTGCTTTAAGGAAATAACCGAAAAGGAAAATGTTGTGGTGCGGTAACGGAATCTATCTTGAATTGAATTTTGATGGCCAATTTTATGTTGTTTAAAATTATTTGATGAATGTGTTTGTGCGTTTATTATATTTATAAATTTGCGATTTGATGGCAACTTTATGTCAACATCGATTGATCCTTCATCTCAATAGGTCAGCTTGATTGGTTAATTATTCCGCATTGACATTTAGTGACGACTGCGATGCAAATTTGATTGGCATTTAGTAAAGTAATCTGTCAGTTTTTGGGACAGCGGTGAATAAGGAGCTTAATTATGCACGGTATAAAAGTCAACAAAACGAAAAATGCGCGTGCGTTTCTTAATTAGCAGCTTTTTTATCATGTAATTCAGAAAATATGTTCACAAACTGACATCATCAACACGTGACGGCCAGATTGCTAATTACTGGAAATTAGAACGTCTTTAGTCGGGACAGCCGTGGCAGATATATGTCAACTAAATTCAAGCCGAGCGTAAATACGGTGATGAATGGTGTTGTTGTGCGTCGGGGGAAAGGCCGGTCGAGGGCTAAGCTGAGGCCTGTGTGGTATTCATCCATCAGTCTGCCTGTCCGATCGCAATGTGCATGTGCGTTCGGACTCGGATCTGCAGAATAACTTCAGACACTCGCGCCGGTTTTGAGCAAACTCGGGCCACTGCTGTTCAAGAGCGCCGACGCGAGCAGCCCAGTTTGTTTTTAACGTCGTATGCTGCACGGGATGGGACCAGAGCTCGTGTGTTTTTATTTAGATTGAACAAAAAATACATAAAAAAGGGGGGGTTGAATGCTGCCGAGTTACACCAAAAAGCAGTGCTACGATGATCAAAAACATGTTGAAATAAATCAAAATGTGAGGCTAAAATTGTGAATTAATCTTACACCGTTTATTTATTTTACATTGTGTCTGAATCTTGTGCTTTAGTCTTGGTTTTACTCCTGTTAGTCCTGGTTTAGATTTAGTTTAGTACTGATGTAGTCCCCGCTTTAGTCCCTGCGTCAGTCCTGGTTTTCCTCCTCTTAGTCCTGCTTTAGACTTGGTTTAGTGCTGGTGTAGTCCCTGCTTTGGTCTTGGTTTTACTCCTCTTAGTCCTGGTTTAGATTTGGTTTAGTACTACTGCAGTTGTTTACAAGGCCAGGAGAAGATACTGGAATAGATAACCATTTAAAAATATACTGCCAAACTAATCTATAAATACACCAGCACTAAATGAGGAGTAAACCGGGACTAAAGCAGGACTAAATCAAGGACTACGCTCTTGTCTTGTCAAATTTCATGTGCCTAACTTGGAACTAATGTTAATAATATGCACTGAGACCAGAAAAGAAACGCAGTGCACCTTTACAGATAATGTCAACAGAAAGAGTGATAGAGAGGCGAGAATTTAGGTCTCAAATTTAGCTCTATAATATCTTAACAAAATGAATAAAACCTTTGGTCTCTAACATTTATTTGGTGTTTTGCTGTAACATTAAAGGAAATAAACAGCAATAATGAAATAATTAAAATGACTGGAAATAAAAAAATATTTGAGATGTACAATATATTCATAAGTGCTTTTTTACAATGTGCTTTGGAAAGCCTTTGCCGCTGGAGCAACGGGCCATCACAAAGGAAACCGTTCTGTGGTCAGGAGTACCTATACTGGAGGATTTGAGGAAGTACTTGTTATCCATCATGTAGGGTTTTTATATACAATCTTACATTTTAAAACGCAGAATGTCTCATGTCGATTCCTGTACTGTACATGTTCCCCGCTGATGGGTATTAGTTGAACATTTACCCCGTTCCTGGTGTCCTCGTCTCCTCCGTCACATCTGCCTCCTCTCTCTCGGCTGCATGTGTGTTCAGAGCAGCTGTGGCCGGTTAGCCCACTGGGAGCCCTCGTCCCGGCAGGTAGCCCCCTCAGCCTAAATCATCTGGACCAGCGCGAGCGTGAAATCCTCTCAGGCCGGGACAGATGGCGAAGTCCTGGGTTAGTTCTGGGTTAGTCCGGACTTTCCTGACCCTTAAGACCTTTGAGGAGGAGCAGGACGGAGCTCTGTAGACCTAAAACTGGACCAGCTGGGAAACAATGACTATGGTTTATTGTAGCCTAAAGTGTGTAATAAAAAACAAACAAACAAACCCGCTGATGATGTACAGTGTGGAGAACAGAATACACCTGACACCTAACACTAGTGTAGTCGTGTAATTCGTCCGTGCTGACAAAATGAAATAAATACACTTTTAAAATATAATTACACTGCAAGCTACTATAGATATTTGAACAGTTTGCTTTTGCATTTCTTCTTCCTCTTGTGCTAATGACCCCTAAATAAAATCAATGTCTTATTTCCTCCAGATTGCAAACTAATAAAAGATGAAGATGAAACTAAGTTATTTTACTTGTATTTGTATTTGTATTTGTATTGAATATTTTGCTGGCTGATCGCCATACCTTTGGCTTCAAAGCAGTCAAATGTTTTTGTGGCAGTGTTTTCAGACATACTGTTTGCCATCCTGCGGCCCATATGTTGCGACACAGTCCAGAGATGCCAAGGCCAGGTCAGCCAGAGGCTACAGTTTGGATTGGAGGGTTAGACAGAAAACATCCGCCTTGAACTGTGACCACTGACTATGTGACTAAACTAATCAGTATCATAATCTACAGTATCGGGGAGGGAATCATTTAATAACATTTGTTTGAAAATCTAAAGATGATTTCAATATCTGGAATAAATATTATTAATGACATTAATTTTATTATTATAAAAGAAAATATGTCATGTGCCAGGTTAGTATTACTATTAATGGAGCCTAAATTAAGACCCATAATCTATTAATGGAGCCTAAATTAAACCCTAATTTACTTTTTACATGATGTAAAATGTAAATTTGCTTTCTCAAGCAAAATGAGCTCCTTGCTTTGAGTTTGCTTTGAGTTTCCAGATTGGTTAAAAACTGTTTGTGTCCACATTTTATGGCACGTAACGGCATCAGGGTTAATTTAGATTGTAGTCAAGTTTTAAAACGGTAGAGATACATGCGACGGGCTAAACATTTAAAAATGTGATGTTAATTCTTAGATATTTTTCTTCATTTTTACATTTCTTCTTTCAGAACCACAATGGACATTCATGAGGTTGCGGTTCAAATCTGAATTGTCCAGTTACAAGAACAATCGCTACAGTAGTCAATGTCGAAGTACTGAAATATGAAAGAGTGAAATGTGAAGTAATCCCTTTGTAAACAGGAGCCGTCTGTGCCGCGGTGGTGATATCAGCTGATGGAGTTGCTGTTATGTTTTGGTGCTTGGTTCAGTGGTGGTTCTAATGAGTTCCAGATGGAGGCGTGTGTCTGCATTAAGTCCTCAAGTGGAAAAGTGGCTGCAAAGTCAAACCACCTGGAGAGGCCACGCCGCTGCCGAGGTGTGAGGTGGGCCCGAGAGAAGAGCTGGAACTTAAAAGACCTAAAGTTCATTAAACTATTAAGTATTAAAGCTGAAAATCCTTGAAAATTCTGGTGAAGTTTACAATTTTACTTCCTGGTTGGACGTGGCAGCAGATGTGAAATAAGGAGAGATATAGTTTTATAACCGTACCACAAACAAAGGCCAAAGATCACCTAATTTACACACAAAACAAAAAAAACCTTAAATGCTGTGTTTTGTTGACATGGGGGGATTCCTTTTTAGAACTCAATGCTACTTTCTGTCATTTTCCTGCTTTTCTTCACAAACTGCCACTTGTGTAATCTACAACTATTACTGTGTTTTCATCACAGTTATTTAAGTTAACAGGAATGCAAATTACAGCCCTTCATTCACATAAAAGTATTGTATAAACTTATATTATTAAACTTATATTATGCGCATAACAGTCAATGTAAATCTTTAAATGTGGAAACACCTTTTATGATATTTCTATCCCGCAAAACAAAGTCATATTTAGAAGGGGGAAAGAACTTGTCATAAATTCTTTAGTCCTGGCAAACCCAAATTAAGGAGTTGAACTTAACTGGATAATCGGGCAGAAACTAAAACACAAAATGCAAATATAAATCATCATCATCAACACTGTGCATATGTAAATAAATAAATACAAATCAAAAATGAGAAAAGTAGGCTGAAAATGCCAAATGTTTTATAGCATTTTGATTGTTTTGACAACACACGTTATTGAATTTGTGCTGCTGCCTCTTGACCAGGTCGTCGGTTACCTTCCTGGATAAATAAATGTTAAGTATTTTTTTCTTTTCAAAGAATTGGAGGAGGACGGTTCCAATGGCACAAAGTACAGTATGCATAAATCACTGCTGTGTCGAGTGGGCACTACAGAGCTCCTGCACATGTTGTCATGCTATCCCAGCATGCACCACTAAACCGGCAGTGATGGCAGCGGGGTTTTCGCATTGAAACTAATGGCGTCGGCAGCAATTATCCAACTTCATAGGAGTTTCAGATTGTGGATTATTTTTGAGCACCGGGGATGTACAAATGGTCAGAGCCAGAAGAAAGAGAGCATTTTATGGGATCGACAAAGCGTCAGAGTGAAGATAGAAGTGTATTCCTACAGACTAGAAGTGAGCCACATTAACTAAGCTACACATGTATTTCTGAATTCATTTGGGTTTTCATTTGGGGAATGATTCATTCAATCATCGTCTCATTACGATTACAAATCTTTAATAAGATGGTGTGTTAGTAATTCTAATAAAATCACAAATTTAAAGTTAAGATTTCTGAGTGTTTATTTCATTGACAAGAGTGAATAAGCCTGCTTCATTTTACATATCAATATCAGCAAACGTTATATATGTTAGTGTTTTTCTCAAAAGCCTCTCCAGAGACACATTTTGATGATATTAGACGGTGGAAAGTGAATGTCCAGATGTCCAGATTTTGCAGATTTAGAACGCAATCTACGCGACCAAAACTCTGTAAAAGCACACTGGAACCAGCTACGGGTCGCTAATGTCTAATCTGACCGGTTTTTAAGATGCATTGATATTTGCGGCTTCATTTAATGACAACGATAAACTCCAAAATATAAATGTCAGGCTCGTTACCGTTCATTACCGCAGTTTCTTCCCTGCACTTAAGGGGTCCTCTACAAATGTAATCAGGTGGGTGCAGGAGCGCTATGGTCCTGTATATAGAACTCATTTCCACAGCAGTCTATAAGCAAATAAAGGTCTAAATAAAGTTAAATATGCATTGTTTTTTTATTTTTATCTACATAATCATTTCAATGCTTCCCTATTTGCAAAGGTTTTGGTCCCACCACGTTTCATAACCTGTTTGACTGCTCCACATCACCACAGCTATAATTAAACTTGCTTCCAACTGTGGCCTTGTCAAAAGTCGAGCTAAAAGACAAGAGCGAATAATTGTTTTACAAGCAGCATGACAGGACTGACGGCAACCAAATATAAGATTTCACAAGTGTCCGCCGAGGAAACCCAGCAGCAAATAAGCTCTGGCACATGCATGCGCTGGTTGTCACGTTCAGGCTCCTCCATTTTAGGCTTAGTCAGGCTTCAAGGTGTCACAGCAGAAGTCTAGTGGACTGTTTTTGTTCAGTGGTTTAGTCCTGGATCTGGTTAAGTACAGGTTTAATCTTACACTAGACCTCGTTTAGACAAGATGTAAAATGAGTTTTATTCTGGTTATGTAGTGGTTTGCACCTGGTTTAGTCCAAGATTTGGATCAGTTTAGATCTGGTTTAGTCTATGTTATGGTCTAAGTTAAAGCTTGTACATACCTGCTCAGTCCTGGTTAAATTCAAATTCATGGTTTAGTCACTCTTCATGGTGCAGTTTATAATAGAGCTTTAGGCCTGATTTAATCCAGATTGGTACTAGTTTGGGTTGAATCCTAATCTATATTTGTATATTTAGACCTGGTAAGTCCTATTTTGATTTAGGCTAGACCTGGTTTAGTCCAGATTTAGAGCTGTTTAGCACTGTTTTGATTATATTTAGTCCTAATTTCAGATCTGATTATGACTTGATTAAATCCTGGTTAAGATCTGGTTCCAATATAATGCAGACTCGATTCATTTATTTATCCCTGGTTTAGTCCTTGTTTTTAACTTGGGTTTAAAAGAAGTTTATGATGTGGTGCAGGCCAAGATGGTTAAGGCCTGGTTTTAGTCCTGATTTAATCCTGGTGTAGTACAAAAGTCATCCCTTTAAGGACTATCCAGGATGTGGCAGAAGCAGGTCTTATTTAGTTCCAAGCATAGATCACTGGCAGTGCTCGCGTCTAAAATGCTAATGCTGCTAAACAATGTGAAAATTAGCATATTTTTTTATCCCTGTCTCAGATCATTTAACTACATCCACATGAACCAGGAACGGCTTTTCATTTAGGCTTTTAAACATCTGTGCTTGGTTTTGTCTGTCAGAAATCAAGTCTGAGACATGAGTATTCCAACACTAGCTTTAACCTGTCCGTACTTTGTTACAGATGAGCACCAAACACAGAATATAGCTGTCAATATTGTTTAGTGTAAATGTTTTTATGATTGTGTGCTGCAGTTTCCACTTTGGCTGAGGTCACCCCTGAAAAAGAGGTTTCCATCTCAATGTTGCTGGTTTTTTTAACCATTGTAAATAAATAAATACATACATTTAACACAAAAAGTATGGATCTAGTAATATATAATAGAATAAATACTCTGTGGTCTACGACTCTAGCGCTCCAGTTATTTGTGGTACATTGTGATAATAATATTAATTTGTTGATAGTCTCTGAACATTGTTCTTTCAGCTACCTTTATATTGCTGTCATGACTTCAATCCAGGGATAGACGCAAGTGCAAAAATATTGGATGAATCTATTTTTTTTATTTGATTTCATGGTTTCTTATGAAAACAATTTGGATTTTTTAATAATAAGACTTTTTTTTAGATAAACCTCTAATGCCATTTAACACAAAATTACGCAATTTATTCCTTTAAAGTCTCTAAAGAATGCGTGTTTTAAAGGTGTTTTTATTTAAAGCAATTAAAAACACCTGTAATTTAATAAATGCAAGATAGAAAAGGTTAAGGCCATACAGTGGAATATTCCAGGCAAAGCAATAACATCTCTATGGAGACAAGTAGTTGGCGGAACCCCCGAACAGAAAAGCTACACAGTGCACCTTTAAGCCAAAAACAGCTCCATGAATCTACTTAAACGTGGCTGTCTGACTCACAAAACATCTATCTCAGGTCATCTGCAGCAGCCCACATCTCAAACCCGTCTGGAAAATGGCGGCGTCATGAGAGCGCTGATGAGCTGGTGCGGATATTTATGGGGAACCTCGTAAGCGGGCGGACAGGTTTGAGGGAGGACGACCCCTCTCTCTGTGGGACGTCCCGGGCGGTTTCCACGATAGCACTCCACATGTTACCCTGGCAGCTGTCACAGGGGCCAGGGTTTATCAGGAGGGGGCCATGGGAGACAGTTCATCAGCGAAGGAGAGGAAGATGAGGACTTAACAGGGAACGTACATTTTACTTTCCATTTTAGATGATATTTATTGGTTTATTGATCAATTTACATCAGACCAATATTGCCAAATAGTACTTAAATTATTATATTTTTAGCCACAAAACCAAAGATATAATGTCGAATATGCCATATATTTGTATTCAATTGGCCTGGTTATGGTGCAGACTTGGATTTGTTCCTATGTTCAGGACATTTTCCAAGTTTCTTTGCAACTGTATATTTAGTAACAAATGATCTAGACGTGTGAGTAAATGAGTGAATATCATTAAAATTTCAAAGAAGTTTGGGACTTATTATAATTTAAAAGATGCTCTCTGAAGTAAACCCTACAAAAATGACATTATATTTTGTACTTATTTTTTCTCCATGTAAGACAAATGTACCACAATAGTGTAAAATCATAGCAGAAGTCCATATCTAACTCAGCTCCAGTGGGCATTTTCCTGTATGGTCCAACCTACTTGATGTTGTGTCTCAAATATGAGACTTGACTCCTGCAGTTGCGCGCCTGTCATTCATTGTTTAGACGTAAATAACTGAAACTTGTTTTGATTTTATCTGTGCAGTTAGGCAGACAATGGGAGCTTAGTAATGTAAAACCGCAATTTGTAACATCAAAAGTGGACCATGAAAATTCAGAATCCCTTGTAATGCATACAGGACTCTAATAGGAACCAAGAGTTTGTGAAAGTTTCGTCAGACTGTTTCAATAGCGGTGCTGAGTTTTGTCTTGGTTTGGTCCTGGGTTCGATTTGAAAATGTTTATTATTATTTTCCAGTTTTAGTCCTAATTTAAAAGAGCACTATGTAATTTTTCTCCTTGTCTCGACGGAGATGTAATTCGTTTCCTCAAAAATATGGTAGTGAACTTCTATTTCTCCGTGGAGATCGTTTTTCAAGGTGTTTCGAGCAATGAAAACATATCATTTTATAATTGAAAACATGCTCAATCGATACGTTTAATGCCAGACTTTGGAACATTCTTAGCAGAGCAGTAATAGCTCCATGGAGACAAGGCGCTGGCATACTCTCCACCAAGTTAGGATGGTAGTTACGTATAGTGGGTTACGTACATGCTACAGTAGTCCTGGTCTAGTCCATGATTAGTCCCGCTTTAGCCATAGTTGATATGATTAAATCCCGACTTTTATTTTTGTCCTGGGTTTGTCCTGTTTTAGTTTGGGTTCTTTGTTGATATGTTAGCCTTTATGTAGTCCAGGATTAGACATATTGTAAGCTTGGTTTAGCTTCAAATTTAGTTGACAAAAATGAGTTTGTCTTGGCTCAGTACTTGGTTTAGTATTTAGACTTTGGAAGCCGTTATTTAGTGTTGAATTAGTCCAATTAGGAATTAAGAACTGACTTAAAATCGTGTTCAACCCCGTGTCAGACTACAAATACAGAAATTCAACCCTCATTGTAACTTTTTGCCGTTCTCTTTCAACAGTTGCTCAGCGGAAGAGGAAACATATAAAAAAATACTTCAGTCAGAGTTCATTAGAGTGAGGGGAGAGTCGAGTGACTGTGAATAAAGGATCGTGTGATTGGCTGTGTTGTCGTGGGCCTTATGCCTTGGCTGTGCTCAGAACAAGCTGCAGAGAACAGGTCCATCTGGCGCCCGTATGCTCCTGTTCAGGCCCAGGGTGACTCCAGAGATAGCAGCGGAGGATCATGAAAGGGAAGTACAGCAAAAGACAAAAGTTATTATTTTTTTATACAAAGTCACAAAAGATCTGCTGCAAATTACACCAAGAAAAAACATTGATTCAAGCAAACAGGTTTATTCAAGTTCATGACTCCTAACAAAGGTGGTGTTTTATTATGTCGTCCTGGTTTCAGATTTGTTCTTATTTTTAGTAGTTTATGTGTAAGATTTTGGGTTTAATCACAATTTATAAGTCAACATACAGCAAACTGTAGCTTAGTTCTTTTGTGCTGATAGACTGCTTTAATATTATTTAATCTGTTTTTGCTTGCTTTACATGTGGATTGGATCTCTTTAAATTTTACTTTGGCCAAGGAGAAAACTTGGTTGGAACCTGCTGTAATACTTTTTGGGTTCATCTCTGATTCAGACCTATTTGTGTTTGGCTTGCTTCAGAACTGGTTTGGCCTTGTTTTAGACCTACAAACAATTTAGTTTTTTGGTTAAATTGTTTCCAGCATGCTGAATTTGAATAAAATAAAAAATGGGCCCAGATTATACCCCTGTCAATGCTACATGAAATGGATATTGGACAAAATATTTATTTAAAAGTAACAATGTCACAGGTTCTTTGATATATGCTCTATGGATCTGCCCAAGTGTTGGACTTCATGTGGAGCTGGTTACCATGTGACCCATGTCGCCCAGGATATGTCTGTTGGGAGACAGAGGAACAAGCCTGTGCCCTTCGAGGCAACTGCTGCTGTGATTTCGGGCGTTACAAAAATAAATTGAATTGACTTGAATGTGTTCAGAGTGGTGACAGCTGGGCTGGTGACGTGTGCTCAGCTGGTTTTGAGAATTTGGACGGGACCTAGAACCTTTACGTTAAAATGTGGAAGGAAAGCATGAGGGACATAGCTGCATGTTTTTATATTTGCTTTGTAATGTACCCGGCTTTTTTTTTTTTTTCAATATAATGATTTTTTTTTTTTTTTCAATATATGAAACTAATCTCATAACAACTTAAACCTTAACTTAAACATATCTCATTATATCTTATTTCATGTTGCTCGCCAAAAACCAGCATCAGCCATCTTGGTCCCCCACTGACGGATCACACATGGCACTTAAGATAATTCATAATTTTTCTGGCTCCTGTAACATGCATTCTCATGCTCGGATGAATGTGGTTGGAATGTGGCAGGAAAACAAAATGCTCTAGGACTCTCACAGAATCACTCTCCAAATCTTAGTGGCGCGAAGCCTGGAGAGAAAGGTCTAAGGGCTACCAAAACATGGCTGAAAGGTTAGGCAGTTGGAAGTCAATAAAGTCAAAAACCGATGATACAAACTTACAAATGTTTCATTGTTTTTTCCTACTACAACAAATAATCTAATGAATAACAAATAAAATAAAGTTGGAATATTACTGCCTACTCTGTATAAATGTATAATTGATTCATACGGATTTAGCAAAAAATTTTTGGGCTTGGAGCTAATACTACCAAAACTAATTGTACTTGAACAATCACAATATTTTGTCAAAAAGTGGAATGATAGTTAAACAATGTGTTCACCATTTCTTTGACAATATCGACAATACAATTTGAAATCATTATAGCAGTTGGCCAGGCTATTTACCTGAGCTTTGAACATAGTGCAACATTTTTGGCCCATTTCAAGTAAAAGTCATTATTGTGATTTGTCACAGAGGTGGAAGCAGCTGTTTCCTGGATATATTCGGCCCGATGTGGTCTTCCAATTATGTAAACACACATCTGCTCAGATTAATATGCCGTTTCAGCCCCGTTTATTTGCTCAGCTTTAATTGTGGAGGTCGACGTCATTGTCATTGAACGGGGGGGTGAAGGTGAAACATTTTGGCACATGACTAAGATATTTCTCAAGCGCTGTACTGGAATGAGCAAATGACATATTACCAAATAACTACACAGTGCTAGTAACCGGCAAAGCATTGACTACTCAAAGTGAAATAAAAAACAATTTTTTTTAATAAACATCAGATTTATTAGAACATTTGTAGAAGAGCAAACTATCACCCGAGTCATATTTTGCATAGTCGTTCATGGCCCTATTGTTGAACCAAAATGTAAAAAAACACTGGGCTGCTCAGTGTAGTTAACCCTTCCCTTCCCCGCGCTGCGTCAGAACTGAAGAGGGTTCTTGGGTGAGGAGCAAAATGTGTACACACATTTAACCATCTTTTTAAGCAAACCCCCACCTGGACAATTCAGAGATTAGATGGGCATAAATGAAAAATGGTTATACTTACTTAACTAATACTTTTTCCCTCGATCAAAGTCATGTTACAATTGTCATTCCTTCTATTTCCATACTCGGTGTTGATGAACTACTTCTGAAACCACAATTGCCCTGTGTAGCCTTAACAAAAACCCACATGCCAGCCAATCTGCTCCGACAGCCCATCCAACCATGCAATCAATCAATCAATCACAAAATAGTCATAAAGAAGCAAAGTGGATGGTGTGTCTTGCCAAAGGACAAAATGGCAGTGTGCGCTGATTGGAGCAGGAGTTCAACCACCAACCTTTGTGGTTTACCTGTGTTAGGCAGGTGGACATAGTGTTGTGCTTGATCTGTGAACAGTGATATAAAAGCGATGTAATACGTGGATGTTTTTTGTTAAGCTTGCAACGACCTTGTAGAAATGGACAGTATGACTTCCATCGCTGTATATACGCCACAGGCCTGTCCACATGTCTTATCCTCACAGGAAGATTGACAGTTACAATTGCACGCACATGCACGTGTGTTTCTTCCAACTTAATTCGAAGTCAGTGAAGGGTCAAGGATTTCTTTCAATCAAAAAGTACGGCTTCTGACAAGGGGAACGTCTCTATCCCTCGTCCTGAAAACGATCCACAAATTATTGGAATTAAAAGTGAAGGAAGCAGGCTCACATCTGGGGGCTGACCGGACTCGTTTTTTTTTCTTCGTTTTTTTCCTCTCTCTCGGTAGAAAATAACAAGTGCCGAGTTGATTTTGTGTCAGTGCGGCTCACGAAAATAAGATATCATGTCGTCCTGTCATGTCAAGAAAACAGAGGGTAGAGGAAACTTTGCGAGAGTGAAAAAGGTTCAACAAAAGTTCAAGTCCAACCGCTGACCGTCCGACATCATCAGTGCTTTCGTTGCAGCATCACACAGACCAGAATTGAGATCTCTTTTTCATTATTCAATCTAAAGCCAAACTGAAAAGACAGACACACCTAAAGTACGCAATTATCAAGCAAAACATTACAACCACCTGCCAGTTATCTCCCTATACTGATTGATAGTTAAAGATACATTATAGAACGTCCTAAATACACCTGCAAGATAGATATTAAGTTTAACGTTGTTCTACGGCAAAGCAATAACATCTCCAAAGACACAAGCAGGTGGAAGACCCCAACCAGGACCAGGATCTGAGGTGGATCTATAACTTTTGTCAGCAATTGTTGGATCTGAGTGTTGCCAACCACATCATCTTCATACGGAGAGACTCTGTTTGAATTTTAATCTGATTAATGAGGAAAAGGTCTGGCGCAATCAGGTGAGGTGTGGATTACGTAACTATTCGGTTTTGGTTTACAAAGTTTCTATTTTTGTGGTGAAACTCCAACGATACATGACGCAATAAGAAAGCAATTACTCAAGAATTTGAAAATGTAATAAAATCTGACAGAACAGCTGTTTAAAGCGCAAAGACATAACCTCGCATTGCATGTGTATTGGGTTATACTACTTATAAGTGATGAGTGAATGTCTGCAAATTTGATATGAGCTCATTTTAAAGTATAGTTTAAACACCGGGCACATACCAATTTAAACGTTTTATGTTAAATGTACCCCGCCTAAGGCCCAAAGTCACTGGGAAATGCTCCAGTCACCCGCGACCCCAAACTGGAACAAGCGGTAGAAGAAGACTTTGAATGTTAAATTTAGTTATTGTGTCCTTTCCATCGTAGTTTAAGTTTCTATCTAAAAAACAGGTACCTTTTTATCGTTTTATCGACAAATGTTGAAAACAATATGTGAATTCTATTATTGTAGTTACGGTAATAAACAGCGGATAGTTTTTAGGATAAACGGGCGACTTATGAGTGGAATATTTATGCTATTGATGGAAAACCATGCATGTAAAATAATAAATGTTTTATATATGGCTATATATTGATAGCTAGACGTTTTCCTCCTCATCTTGTGCAAGGTTGTGCCTGAAATGATGTGCCATGTTAACTGTCGGATCAGATAAAACCAAAGCCTCTTCTGACATCTGCATTTGGGATAAGCTGATGTACTGTTCCTCATGTTTGTTGACGTCATGGAGGCTGGAGAGGGTTAGAGAAGCCGACGATGTTTATTATGCTCAGATGCAAAGAAACAATAGCCCCTGTGTCAATAGGATGTGGTTGAGTTAAGGATATTTTGCAATATTATCAAACAGTATTAGCGTCTAACAATTACAGTACTCTTCAGAAGTCATACATCAGCGTCCAAAATAACACACAAAAATAATGTCAGACTTTGGAACAACTGGAAAAACTAGATGCAGTCCCTAAATTTGTGTCTCTCAGAAGAACCTGATAGAGTTTTCCCTCCTCAAATAACTGCTTACGTCTCACTGCATGGAGTAATGACTTATTTCCCCAACTTGAAGGAAGAAAAGTTTTTATATGTAGTTTGTCCTTGATCTAAAAGACAGTTTTACATATTTCTGATCACATTTTACACATTTCATAGTTCTCTGGCAAGCACAGTATATCATAAAAATCATATTCCACTAAAGTTAATAAAAATCCGTCTACTTTAAAAGGATGAACCTGATTCAATCCTGGTTCTCTTAATTGAAACTGGCTCCCCCGGCTCTCTGATTAATTTCTCGTTGAATGTGATCTAAATTGACCCATCCAGCCGCGAGGTACAAGTAGCCTCTCCGCTGATATGTCATTACAGTCCCGCAGAGCGACTGGCCCCAATTTTCCATGCACCACTACGAGCCGATATCAGGTGGCTACGGAACAGAAAACAATCAACATTATCTCTCGTCTGCCCTCCTCCAGATTTCAGCAGACAGTGCAAGAAAATGTATAAACTGAAATTAGGCACGACTGACTTTGCTGATTTTAAATATTCCTTTGTTAAAGCTAAAAGGACATCAATAATAGTCTTTAATAATATGAATATAACACATTTCAAATACAGTACATTTTCCAGAATGAGCACCAAAGCAGAAACATTTCTTTGTGTTAATTTGGTACTATTTTAAATCATCTAAACATCATTCTTCATATGCACCATTCAAATTCCATATTGTATTATTCTACTCCAAGCACTTCCAACGTTTCTGATGCTACAGATCTGGCTTCTATAAAGACATTGGATAAGATTACAGCTAAATCAGTCTTGCGGCTTTTTCTCTGGGAAAACGTATGAAGTCCTAAAAATCTGCGAGTTATGAGCAGGGAAACAGCAGGACTTTCCCCCCCTCCCGAGACGCCTCCTTCTCTCCTGAAAGTGAAATCTGATGCGAGCGTCACTGATCCTACCAATAATGAGTTAGTGACAGGGCTGCATGATACCGTTATAACTCAGAAGCTTCTTAAATCCTTCGCAGGTACACGACCCCGGAGCAAGTAAATCCGTCATTTTAAGTGATATATTCTTTACTAATTCATCTGGCAACATAGTTTTACAGTGCTCATTTCCATTTTTTTTAGATTTAATGAGGAGTGGACACACACACGTTTAGATCTTTCCAATAGTGCTTATCTAGTTACTGTTGAATTGTGCGGCATGATTTAGTTTGTGGTTTTACTTGATCCATTTCTTATAAAAGTCATTAAAATAGGGATATATGTGTTATACAAGTTGAATATTTTATCGCTCTTTAAATTAAAGGCGCACCATATAACTTTCTCCTATGCTTTAGTCCTTGATATGTATGTTTAGTTCTGGTTTAGTACTGATCTAGTCCCAGTTTAGACCTGCAATCTTAAGTCTTTTCCAAGTCCTGGTTTAGCTACTAGCAGTTGTCCTGGTTTAGAGCTGGTTTATTCACTGTTCAGACTGGCAAAGATATGGTTTGTTCCATATTTAGACCTGTTTCAATTCTGGTTCAGCCACTTTTTACACCTTTCCCTATTTATTTGATCTATAGCCACCTTCCTTTCACTTTCAATCATCTATAAGAGTGTTGGAAGTTTTAGCATTTGCCTTACCATTGTTGGTTTACATGAAATACATTGTGTGAATAGCGTGGTTCCAAATGTTCATGCCTCAATCACAGTTCGACAGCTGATTTCGATTAGCCTACCGTGACTTGAGCTAGAAGACAGGAATAATATGTTCGCAAAGGACATAAAACACCATTGAAGTAAGTCTGTATATACTTATTTAGTCCAGAATAGGCCATGGTTCGTTTTAAATTTTTGGACTTCAAAGTGCAAGAAAAGGGAGCCAAATGTGACAGTTTTGCGTCACGTTGATAGGCTTGTGATAGCTGTTTATTGGCTTTGGACACTCGAGTCGGGACAGGATCAATTGACAAGGACGGTGTGACCTCACAGAGCACGACATGAGATTATTAAAACAACATGGAGATCGGTTAGGAGGGCCGTCAGTCATTGTTGTGGACACTTTTGATTTTAAACAAGAAACTGAAACATATATCGCAAAACCGGTTTTGAAATGCCTCTTATTGCGGTCAAAGCTTGGTCCTGGTTTAGTTCTGGTGTAATTTGTAATGTATTTTTTATTTTCTTCTGTTTGCTCCTAACTTGCATTTCATCCTCATCCTCATCCCCTCACATTGATAGAGCTGGGTTAGTCTCAATCAATGTCCTTTTAGCCAATAATAATGGTTTTTACTTACAAAGTTGAATGTTTTCTGAATTGAGAGAGCTAAATATTGACTTCTTGATTTCAAATTGTAGCACACAGATAAATGGTTGTGTCAATATAAGTAGAACGTTCAATCACAGAGTGGAAAGCTTTGGAATTTGTGCCAAAATGTAGACACTGGTGTCAAAGCGATTGAAAAAAAAAACCCTGTACACTTTAGCTTTATGGAAAATATGTATCTCACAACAGGACTCCTCTTGCACGTGATCTCATCTTTCCTCTCTGCAGATGTTGAAAGTAATTTGACAATGATGTAGCAACGTTGAGGGTTTAGGACGCAGTGACAATAAAACCTAACCTCCCGAACATGCAACATTTCACGTGGACAGTAACAAATTATGTCTTCTTGCTCATAAATCCTGCGCAGATAATGTTGCAGGTAAAGGATTGTCAGACTGTGGGACGACCAAAGTTGGTGCTCCTATGTCAAAGCTTTATTAAGGCTTTTGATTGTAACCAGCTGCCCCTCAAAACAAGAAAGACCATAGAAGCTGGAGTGACTCATAACCCAATATGATCCAATGATGCTCCTTGTAGAAGGATCAGAAGGACTTTGGGATCGTACCAAGAATTTAAACAGGATGATAGAATAGAGTGTGCAGTGTTATGGATATTAGTGTAGAAGGACAGGATATATACGCTGAGGTAAACTTCAGGCCATTTTGAAAAAACGATGGGTCATTCACAGTAGAAGAGATCTTTTTTTTTATATATATATAATTGTTTTCCTATAAAACAAAACAGAACAAAATCGAACAAGAACAAACTAAATCAGCGAGGTGTAGATCGACTGACATATCTAGACAGTTGTAGACACATACAAACAAAAACTGTCACACTGTCAGAGCTCCAGCCCTCTCGTTCACACGCTTACTTCTACCCTCAGTAATGTTCATCATTGTCTCCTCTGACATGTTTAATGCAGGAGCAGTTAGTTCACATTTACAAACTCAGCTGGGAGCTTGTCACTAGTCCAGTTCTTACTGCCGTACCGTAATACAATTCATCAGAAAATACAGATATCAACACCAATCTGAAGGCAGCGTCTTGAATTGTTGATAACGATTGGTGGCCATCATGTCTGTCTGTCAGCCCCCGGACAGCTGTGGCTACAGACATGGCTCATCAAAATCAAGTGAGGATTTGAATGAATAATGCAATGTGAATTGGTTTATAAAGCGTCTTTAACTCGGGATTTACGGAAAATTGAAACACCTGTGGGGGCTAAAACACCCCATTCATTTTAATTTAGAAGAGCTGCCCTGTTCTCCAATCAAACTCTGACTTTAGGATACATATTGAACCAAATACAGATACAAAGACATGGAGAAGAATAAGGTGGTCCAACAACTTGGGGCGAGACAGTGGCTCTGTGATTATGACCAGCAGGTTGGTGGTTCGATTCCTGCTCAGACCGAGTTCTGCTGTCCTTGGGCAAAACACTGTATCTATTATGAGAGGTCACAATGTTTTTCACTTGTCAAATATGTTTCTATGGAACTTAAAAGGCAGTGGAATTTATCTTTTCAGTGTGACAAGCCAGATTGATCGATGTTTGTTCTTGACCAATGTAACACATAGGAAGGTGGCAGATCTGACTGGTGCAGTATTTTTCACCTGTTGAATGTTGAAAGTGACATGAAATCTTTCTAACAGCGAAGCCAAATGTGATCACTCAAATTCTGCTCCAAGAAAATATTAATTAGTCGAATTGGGGCAGGCATCAGTTTTTGAACAATGTGGTGTCATACAGGAAAGAAGGAGGGCTGCAGTTCTTTAGAGTATCTAGTTTTGATACTTGTTATAGTATTAATTACAGGGTTTTTACACAAACTCAAGCAGCTTCAAGGTATACTCGCAAGTTTTTTCCAGCACAGCACAGATTTTTCACATTCAGGACAGCAACAAACAAGCAAATAAATCGGTGTAATCCCTCATTTGTCAAGGAATGTTCCATCATAGAAAAAGATTCCGTTGTAGTCATCTAGACTGTTTTTAAAGACTATAAATGAATATTTTTCTACGAAAAAAGCTAATTTGAATTTTAACTGTAGTTTCAAAATCTATATTCATAAAAATATTGATGTAATATGTTTCCCTCCCAATATGCACTTTGAGAATATGATCAAAAGTATGCCACGAAAATTTGAAGCAATTTCCTGCATTTTTGGGCATTTTAGAAAGTGGCTATAGTTCAGGGTCAAATGTAAGTGCAATTGTGTTTCTTTCTCTCACACATTCCACATAAAAATGTTTATTATAGGTAAACTTCAGGGTGCAATAAAAGTCCAAAGGCATTGCATAATAATTAAGGTGCTAGGGAGGTCTGGGGGTCCTCCCCCAAGAAATTAGACTCAATACCCTGCATGTTAAGGCATTTTACATAAGGGGGATGCATTTTGGTTAATCAGTAGGAATGTTATCTGCTCATTCTTAGATTTTACAAATCAAGTAAGTGTTTTTTTAGTGTCAGATTTATCCTTCAAGGGGCTTTAAGCAATACTTGGCATGGGGGCCCTTGTCACTTCAGTGCCATACTTAGGCAATTCTCACAGCTGTCATCATCTGCACTAAATATAGCTGTATTACCCAATGGACAGTGAAGCACAAAGGCATTTTTTGAGGCTGAGAACATCTACAGCCACAACAAATAGGCGAGAGTTCTTCTTTTTTTTTTTTTCAGTTTTCTATTACATTTGTGTTCCAGTTGGCATAAGAGTGACACAATTTGCATTATGTAATGTTATTGTTTTGTGGTCATGCCACAGTAGGTCCCTAAACATGCTATATCATGTCATACACATCATACACCGCTATGAGAATTTAATTTATATATTTCAGTTCAGGATCATGTCCCCCCCAAATAAACCCAAAACAAATAAACATATGAAAAATAATCAAGTTATTAACCATAATATTCTCATAATGTGCGCACAAATTCATGCACACATTAGACCATAACTCATTAATATGCACGGAAATGCTAGCACATTAATGACTCATCCACAGGGCATCGTCCGCAAAGGCAAAAAGCTTCTCTTATTATCAGTGCGTCCAGTTGCTGAATTATTCACGTGACAACAGACAAACTGTTGACCCCAGTAAGACCCCCGCTGACTTCATGAGGCCGGCCGGTCACAGGATTAATGTTCACATTAAAAATCAGAAAGTGATATTCAAGCTAATTAAACACTCAAAAAGAGGCCGAACAATTGTAAATCGTGCTTCTCGTCTGTGCACACTGACAGAGAGGAGCAAAGAACCCACTGACCGAGGGAGAGAGAGAGAGAAAGAGAACAAAGTGATGCAGAGACAACAGTGAACTTTGATATTTTCCCAACACATTTCAAGACTATCACCTGCTTCAAGCTCCCGGGCCGGAGTCAGCTTTCACTTTACAGCAGCAACAAACGTGTGTGAGGAAAAAGCGCTGCCCCCGCTCACATAATTAATTTGAGGCTACTTGAGCCCCTCCCCCCTGAGTTAACGCAGCAAAACAAGTGCAGAAATAAGTTTGAAGGGTCATATCAGAAGCAGTCATAGCCGTAGAAGTTGAAGATTAGTAGCACTCGTAAGTGTAAAATGCGTAGGATACAGAATGGCAAGTTAAAATTTCAAGCATTTTTTCCAAAATTCAAGCACTTTCCCCACCTTGAAAACAACGTAGGGAAATTCAAGCATTTTCAAATGATTTCAAGCACCTGTACGAACCCTGTAATTAGTTTCTGGGTAGTCATTTTTGTGGCACCCCTAATCCAAAATACACCTATATCAGTAAAAACCCTCCGATATCGGCCATCCATAGTCCAAACCTGGAATCAGACAGAGAATAAGACACAAGACCAATTTAGTACCAATGGTTTCCCTTTGGCATTCATCAGAAGAAGACAACGGCCCCAAGTAGAAATGGACACGAAGCTCATCCCTCACCCTTATCTCGACACTTTGACTGTGAGATCAAGAGCCCGACCTTCAACCTGTCAGATTTAAGATGGCCGTCTTGTATCCTGCTGCTTACAAGGTCAAAAACTCAACACCCATCAGCTTTATCGTCACTAAACACCCTACAATTACAGGCAAAATGATCAGACTGGTACTGCTGGCTTTGGTCCAATGTGCATTTTCTATATGTCTGCGCTACAAGAGGAGAACTGAAAAATACTTTACATTTGCTGAAGCTGCATATTCCTTTTTCGCAAGTGTTTCAAATTCACACAATGCACTTTCAGAGTCCTTTGTTCCCAAATGAGCAGCACCATTAAGGCAATAAGAAGTGGTTTTAAGGTGAGTTGGTGATAATTGCAGTGAGAACATTTAGTAGAGGCAGGAAGACAATGGACAATTCCTTTTAGACTTTGTATGGTCAACGTTAAAGGGAAGTTTCTACGTCTTTTATTTGGTGAGGAATATATTGTTATATTTCTGCACTATGTAACTTTTCTGTAGTAGGGTTTTCCACCAGATGACATTGCCTTGTCTGATATTAAACTTATTTCATTCAATTTGAGGTGGTCTTATTGCTAAAATATATCTTAATCATCTGCTTGCCTGCATGAAGATGGACTGTGGATCATTCCAAGCAATAACATCTCCATGGATACAATCAGTTAAAAAGGGCACATCCATTAAAGTAGCTGTTTAAAATATTGTATTGTATATGTATATTGAAAATATAGGCTAAATAAATACATATAAAGTTTGGTAGTTGTGCTCCACAAACAAAAACAGAACCTGACATTTGCTAGTGTTTTTTAATCAGACGTTGGCCATTCACACATGCATTAGTTGGTGTTTTAGTCATATTTTTTCCTGCTATGTATGTACTTTTTACACATCAAGTGAGCATCTTTCAAATGTTCAGTTCGATAAGCGGTCTAATTATACTTCAATTGAGACTCAGAAATAGTTCAGTTGTCTATGATAATACTAAAAGCATCTATGGACAATTATGATGATCAAAATACAGAATAACTCTTAACGGAAGAATTAATACATAAACAAACATGTAGAGGTCCCAGAATGGAGCCCTGCAGCGCCCACTTGTACATTATATTTTGATGCTTTAACCACTCACAAACTCCTGACCTTTCCCTTACTTGAAACACAATATCTCATGCTAACCCTAACCATGCGCTGCCAACGCTTCAGTCGACGACCACAAAAATGGCATATTGCTCGGGCTGCGCTGCGACCTCATGTTGGATCCAGAAACGATGATATTGCACATATTCATGGTTTGCTGAAATGCAAAATGACAACATTCCTCGCTTGGCTTGTGTAACCACTGTGTTTTGTTATTTTTGGCAACAGTTTAAAGAGCCATCTAAATACACATATGTTCTTGATAAGAGGCAAGGGCTAGACACACCTTAGAGACTACAGCCCCACACAAATAATTATAGTAATATATTGTTTCTAAGGTTAGTTGAACATGCAATAGATGTGAAATGCAGGTGGCAGTGGCGAGTTACATCTGTTACGTCTTAAGAGCTGAAAGGCCAAAAATAAAGTTATTGAGTTGGGCCCCTTCTTTCGCTGCATTTACAGAAATCAGCTGGAGGACAAATGGTGGATTCCTACTCGATGGGACGTCCCAAAACACACATTTAGTACAGTGTAATAACAGGCCCATGTGCGTTGGGTATGGAGCAGGCAAACAGGCAGAGAGGAAATGGAAGGCTCATTACATGGATGGATTAAACAGAAACATTGTGTTGGAGCTGACATCAAGGGATTTGATTGTATCTTTGCAAAATGACATACGCTGAAAGGGAAGAGATCTTCAGCCAGCTCTTAAGTTTCAACATTTAATGGCAACCTTATCTCACTGCGTCAATGACATTGTTTCAGTCACTTCGCATTCCCTCAGATTTACATCTCTCTGGATTGTCAGTGCGGGGAATAGCTAAGCATATTAGCGCTTTGACAAAGATGGATTTGCTCTTGTCTTTCTTGTCGAATACACGCTACAAAAAGCATGGCTAATCTGCAGCAGTTTAAAGAGGCATTTGCCACACTACCTGAGCGAAATGTTGAACCGATTTGGGAGACAATGAGATGATTTCCTCATCTGGAGAAGAGGATCAGATAAATCAGGGAAGTGCAGCCAGAACAAAGTCAACAAAAACTTATTTTGACATAGTCGGGGGTTCAGGGTCTGAATCCAATATTGCTACAAGTGAAATGTCCAGGTCGTCCAATCATAGGCCTGGAAATGAAGCTGGTTTTCTTTAAGAGGACAAAGTGCATCCTACCTTTGCACGCTAACATGCTAGATCGCCAAACGTCCACTAAGTTTCAGATCATGCTTTGGGATACTCTTACTTTGCAAAGTGCACAAGTAACTATCCATTTGTGATTAGTCTCATTGATAATGGCAGTTTGCAATACATGGGCAAAACTGTATAATTGTACAAGCAAACATTTAAAATTATAATGCAAAGAATAATGTCATTTTTTAATGTTTTTTTCGTTTGTATTTTGGGATGGCAAAGCAAAAAAAAAAAAAACATCCTCCAATGACATTATTTAATATTTCTTGACTTAATAGCAATAATAATATTTGGGGTCATATTATATCAAGAGCCACCTTATGAATAAAATGTATTGTAACAGCTTCTCCACAAAGGAGCTCTGAAATTTCTTCCAGCGATTTCTAATTATAGACACAGATAGATTAGTATTTAAGATCGCCCTATTAAACAGTGAGCTCCTCTGGACGGTGGGTTCTCAGTATGAAAGGCTCACCTTGACAGACTCCTTGTCAGTCTCAAATCACCTAAAATGTTCATGTTTATCTAAATCCGGTATTAAAATTGCTGCTTCATCTATATCTTGAACATTTGATGCATGTAATACACCTAAAACAGAAATCCCCTGTAGTCGTGCATAAGCATGACTTGCCACGTTTGCAAAAAAAAAAAATCTCTGAATGATAAATAAAAGGTAATGATCCTATTATCATGCACTCGTCCCGTGAGCGCTGCGCCTCACCTTTCTATTTGAATAATGATTTATAATCATATTAGTTTTCTCCGGAGCCCTGCTCTGGAAAAGTAAAAAGCTATTATCCAGTTGTCAGGCTCGGCGAGATGCCGAGGGAGATGGAGCGACGCACACAGATACACACTGCAGTCGAACACAGAACAGCAGACATGATCACAGCCGCTCTAACATCTACAGGGAAGAAACGCTTAGCTGCCTTTGAAATCCAAGCTTTGTTTAACCTATGCTGGAAATCGCAATAAGTGCGAGGTCTGGCAAACTACTCTGATTATTTATAACTCAGTATCAGATTGTGTTATTGGAGAGAAAAAATAGCAATTGTATGATTGTAAATTTTCCAGGATTCATTACTTTATTTTTTGGGCCGCAATGGCTCAGTTGTTAGTACCTCTACCCACAAACCAAAAATGGTTGTGTCTTTGAGCAAGACACTTCACCTACCCACTAATGTATAATTGTGTTTGGGGGAGCATCCAATTGCCTGAGCAACACATGCATAAACAAGTGAGAGACTGATAATTAATGGTTGTCAATGACAAATAAGTGTGTCAGTCTTGCAACTATTGCAAAAATAAATTAACAACTAAATATACAAAGATAACACTATTTCTTTTCAGCGTATGGATAGATTTTGGTTGAGTTGGTGAGAGACGTATAAACTAATAACACGCAGAAGAGAAAATAAGATATCACGCATCACTGATCAATACTGCCACATCTAGCAGTAATCCCCTAAAACACCTCAGAGCAAAGGCTGAGGCAGGTTATCTCAGCTCAGTTGTTTACCTTAAAAACTGGATTTGATTGAAACGCCACACATGCAATTTGTCATTAAGCTATTTCACCAGGCAGCTCTCAGATTGGCTTACGAGATTGCAGAAACGTTGAGAAATGGAAAATACAAATCGCAAATAACAACTTGCGTCTTAAAATATGTAGGACTGCTCAATGTATATAGAGTACGATTTGGATGAGACGACAAGGGTTATTTGTTAATATTGATTGAGGGCCATTTAATGCATTTTTCTCAAAGAATTTAAATGTGGAGGCAAGAAGTTTTAGTTTTATTTAAGTTGCAGTGTTATGAATATTGGTTTATGAAATGATTTTTAAAGGATGACCAGCTAAGTGTTATATTAAAGTGTAATAGGAAGTCTATTTAATTTCCTGCTCCAAAAATTATGTATTTCTCATATCTGTCAATCTCGCACACATTCCAGCTCCACGCCGCGCTCAAATTTTTAATCTTCTTTGATTTGCATGTTGGTCGTCTAATGTTAAACGTGTCAAACCTTGCTTCATGAGATCACCCAGAACATTATTACCCTGGTGGGCAATTTCGTATGAGCAAACACCAGCACCGTCCAAAAAAAAAGAAGAAAAAAAACAGAGGGAAAAATAGGGGGGCAATGTGCACAAAGAATCCTTGGCCTAAACATGCCATTTTAGCACCAGTCAGCTGTGAACATGACTTGGCCTAACCTCACCTCATCTTAAGCAGGCGCGTTTCGCTTTCACAGGGGCTCCAGTGACCAACGACACAATAAGAGGGCCAGCCGCAAGTAATTACACCATGCAAATGCCATTCCCCCCCATTTCATACAGGGGCTGTCATATCGCGCTGCTTGGTTTTTATCAGAGAGCAGCACGCAACATCTGTGGCACTGAAAGGGAATACGGCGGGGATGGGCTTTAGTTCATTTGTGTGAATACTGGCCCCAGCTATAGACTACTGGGTTTACCGCTTGAATTGGATATGGATTTCAATGTGTTTTTGGGATAGAAAGCCATTTATATATACACATTGTTTAGACCTGCTTTATTCCTGGTTCAGTTCGGGTTTAAATTGCATCCTTGGTTAAGTCATGGTTCATGTTTAGCTCTGGATAAGTCCTCGTCAAGTCCCTGCTAGACCAGTCGAAATACAGTCATAGGGCAAGATTGTTGGACTTGCTCAGAACTTTTATGGGTTCTAGTTTGGTCCCAATTTCTCCCGGTTTTGACACAAATCATTCATTTACGCCGGCTTGGCACGGCGGCTGCGTGCGGAGGTGAGCAGCCAAACTGTTCAGCGTGATTGATTAACTATATGTAAAATGCATGGCGTGATAAACAAATTCAAAACTAAGTCGTGTAATACATCAATTGGATAAAAACACAAGTAAAATTCCTCTATGCACTTAACACACTTATTGTAGAGTGTAAAATAATGAATGACCCTTCTACTGTCATTCTATAAAACACACTTGGGTAATTATCTGAAAAATATACAGTATACAATTGGGGGATTGAGCACTCGTGGTTTATTCTCGAAACAATAAGCCTAAACATACAATGCTCTTCTAGTAAAACGCTATCTATCCAGGAAGAGCCCAAATCACTTCATGTATAGATGTATCGCACCAAAAATAGGGTATTCCTGTGCGTGTGAGTGTGTAAAAGTCTGTTACACACAGATATTGAAATTGAGCATCTTTTTGTGGTATTCTGCGTGGCAAAATGCTGCAAATTTCATTCATAATTGGTTTCCCACTTTACTACGAGTGCATAATCTTAACCACTCGACTAAATAGGTGGTTTGTCAGGTAGCACACAGCAGCTGGTACAAGCGTCTGTGTTTCCCCAGCGGACCGTTCTGTGTGCACTTGGCTGCCGACCAGAGAGGATGATGGGTAAACCTCTGCTCCTCTGTGTTCCTCTCTCCTTTCACCTGTCTCCATCGTTTTTTCTTTTTTTTCTTTTTTTTCCCCCTTCTACCGTCGTTTCAAACCCAGAAATATATGCATCGGCAGACATCCCCAGCGAACGCCGCCGCCCCCCCCACCAACCTCTTCCTCTCTTCCTCTATTGTGTGTCGGCTGGGAAAAAAAAAAAAAGCACAAATATATACGGAACACAGCCATGCATGACCGGACAAACAGTGACTGGTGGAGGAGCTATAGAGAGTAACTACGCAGAAAGGAGAGATGAGTACAAAGACACAGACAGGGAGCTTGACATTTCATTTTAGCCGTTAGAAAAACATGGCTGTCGTTCATGTCATAGGCCACTGCTTTGCAAACTGGGACGGGCACTATTGGTAAACGCCGGGTTATTTTGCATAATTTTCGGCAAGCTTTATTCCTGATTTAAGCTTGGCACAAATCAGGCGTGACTTGGACCTGACTAAGTGTAGGTTTTCGGCTTGGCATAGTCCTGGCTTAGAACTAGTCTTAACCTGATTTAGTCTAGTTATAGTCCTATTGACTCGGCACTGGTTTGAGTTAGTCCAGTTACACCATGTTTAGTCCCTGTTTAATTCTGGTTCAGAGCTGATCTTGAACATTATCACTGTTAGACTTTTTGATATGACTGCACATTTTAGTTTTAGTTCTGGCTTAGTCCTGAATTAGACATTTGTTAGATCGGCTTTTATTCTCTTCTAATTTAATCTTATTTGCACCTGAGTATCTATTTTTAGTCCTGATTTAGTCTTTTCTTAGTCCTGATTTAGAGCTAGTTTAGTCCCTGTTCAAGGCTGATCTGAAACTGGTTTAGCCCTTTGTTTAGTCCTGACATAGACCTGGGTTCTGTCCTAATTTACTCCCAGTTCTTATTTAAACCTGTTTTAGCCCTGAGAAGGTATTGTTTAGTCCTGGTTCAGTCCTTTTTTGAGACCTGGGTTAGTCCTGATGTAACCTATTCAAAATGGTACTAAGAAGGCTAAATATTTGATGATGTGCTAAAAGGTTTGTGAGTTACTGTTCGGGCCCTCCATAGGAATGACCAAAAGAAAATCTATGCTTATTTTCTTAAGGTTGCGTTGTATGTGTTTGCTTGTCAATGCGTGGCCTCATTACATTTAAGCTAGCTCGGCGCCGAAGATAAATGGTACCTGTTAGCCGAGGGAAATTGGTTTTTGGAGGACACCAACATAGTTCCCACTGCCAAGTATGTAGTTAGCTTCAGCCACTGATTTATTTCTGTGAACAAAGGCAGTGTGCGCGGGGAATGAGAGAGGGATGTGGACGGGAAGCGACAAAAGGATCGCACGGTTTGTGCCGCACATAATTTCCCACAATTCAAATACATTTTTCTGTATTAAAATGTTGAAGGATGTGCCATGTTTTCACTGAAGTTATGTTATACAATGCACATTTTTCAAGGTACGTGACTTTTCTGGTGGAGAGTTTGTTATTTTGTTCTTGTCTCCATGGGAAAGTTAACGATGTGCCTGGAATGTTCTTATCTATGCCCGTGGAGACAAGCAAGTGCTGTCACCGTCCCAAGTTACAGATCAGATCTTTGCAGAGGCGACCTTCTCACAGTGAGAATATTTGAGATATTTGTATTCTGTATTATTTTATTATTTTTGCAATAAATCTTTCAAATAGAGGACCTATACAAGACCTTCTATAAAAATTCACTGTTTTATACTGGCTATATTTGTCTCCAATATCCCCACTTGCACGGAGCAGATTCACCCCAAAGTTCAGACGTTCACAGTGTACTTTGGCCACTTAATGTAGCCACATGAGAGCAAAACCACCAGCCCAAAAATCATTTAACCTCCTCCACAAACTCTGAGAAACTCTGTAGAAAAAGAAAAAAAAAAGAAAGAAAAAAAGAAAGAAGATGCAATGGCGGTATCTCTTTTCATGAGCAGACTGACCTCTGCAGCCTCCACATCTGCAGCGTCCCTCAAGTCTGATCAAAACAGACAGGATGTGACCTCATCGGCGACCCCGCGATCCCAGGAAGTGCTTCAAAAGAGAATGAGGGTTCATCAGGGGAGGACTAGCACGGGATGAGGTTACGTAGTGACCTTTTGTGGGATCGACGTACAGATTTTTGTTTGCTTTTATGATGAACATGTGTCAAGTATTGGAGGCTGTGTTTAGGCCACAGCTGCAAAAGGGGCAAGGGGCATTTCCGCATTTCGTGTTTGTTCGTTTATGAAAGTATACTGGCTGTTTAGACATTAGAAGTTAAGGTTTTAAATTGGAGACTTATCAAACAACGTAGGCCTGAGCGGCGCTAAATCGGGCTAATTTAGTCACAGTGCTATAAGTGAAAAATGAACAAAAACTGCAAAACGATCGGATTAATCATGAATGATCAGTACATGAATGATTTGATGAAGTGGTCAACAAGATGGTGGCAGGTTTATTACTCAGGTTCATGGGATGTTTTGGAAAGCGGTGTCCCAAAAATTTTTTAAAAAATGGGTATAATGTGACGCTTAATTCGTTGATACAGTATTGTATCTTCTATATTGATTTATCGCTGCATATTTATGTAAAAGCAGTTGGAATATTCACTGTTTGAATGATTGAATTAAATGTTTTTCATAAATGGAATCGGCATGTTGTGGTTTAACGATGGGATACTGTTGTAAATATGTTTTTGTTCCTTGTAAAAGACCCTGTGGTTCCCAGCTCTTGTATTGGGTGGGGTTGTCAAAAAAAAATCAACACGCAGATACAAATCGATACCAAAACTAGAATCAAAAAAAGTGAAAAAGTATCAATACTGACAAAATTGCATGTTGACCTTTCCCAGTTTAAGAACGGTTTGATCATTCTCAGAACTAGTATAAATCACGTAAATTTTTAGCGTTGAAAATGTTATGTATTAAAATAAAGTGTTTTGAATTCATAGTATTAAAATATCAAAATCTGTATAAAGTATTGAGCATATTTTTTACTATCAGGATTTAGTTTGAAATGTTAGCGCCGTGACAACACGAATGTCGGTAAGCAATTGAAGTGTTTTCATAGGTGAAAATCTAAAATGGTTTTCAGTGAAAGGTCAAGGAAGAAAGCGAAACAAGGACGCGCGTACATGAAAACGGAACATTTTTTAAATAAAAGCGGCTGTGAAACTATAACAGCGCCCATATTTCCAAAATCATGTTTAAAGCTGAATGTGCTCGGCCTGCTTGCACAATAACTGAAAATCACCCATTTCAAACATGAATAATTTCACCTCTGAACAACTGTATTGCAGTAAATACAACTGAACCCTTTGGCATTTGCATAGTCTCAGGCACAAACCAAATTAGCTGGCCACCAAACTGGCCATAACGAGACATTCTACACATAACAAATACTATACCTGCTTTCTCAATAGGGCCAGTTGCTTTCACTAATAGAGCATTATGAGCACCCAGGGACCAGCGGTGACAGGTGATTTATGTCGCTTGTGGCTACTCCTGCTTCTCAGTGCTATAGAGGCCTGATAAAGGGAGAGCTAGATTGGAACAAGCAGAATGATGAATAGCCTACATGACGCATAGATCTGTCTCATTAGAAAGAAAGGGAGACGACCGTGTGGCTATTTGGCTAATGTAGCGAGTCATTGCATTGTGTTGGTGAATGTAGCTGCAGTATAGCCAGGCCCGGAAATTAATGACACACTAAATATATGTCGAGGAGAGCTTGACCTCATATAATGGTGACATATAGGATTAACCTTGGTTGTCACCGGTGACCATTGTTAGCTCAGCACGCTTCAAAATAGATATTGGTAAGCCGCGGATGGAGCTGGAGGAATAAGCATGCTGATTTATTTTGCTTGGAGGGGATAAAGCGCCGCATTTAGGATTAAAGGATTCGAAGTTTGCCTTTTAATAAATGGTGGGATAGAGGTAGAAAGAGGTGCGTGGATTAGCTCAGGATGAATTTGGAAAAGTAGTGAAAGGTGTCCTCGAAGCTTAAGGGCGGAGAAAGGAGAGGGAGAGGAGACCGAATGGTAATTAGCAGTTTTTTAAAGTAGTCGTAGGCAAGTTATTGAAAATCAAACAAGCTAATCCCTATTTAGGAGATATCACACACTGCTGCTTCCTTGTGTGAGTTTTCTAAGGCTAATAACTATTTTATGTTTGGCTTTTCTCATCTGGCGCAGTGCTTTTCTGCTCTTTTTCAGGTCAGATGCCCTACCTGATGCATATTCTTTTAGTATTGGTTTTGAATTATGTCGTTTTTGTTTTTAAAAAATACTAAAACCACTTGTAGATAGAATAAAAAATGACAAAACTTTGATTCCTATTACCCCCGCGACTATTAGGCTGTTCGTAACTCATTTTCAATCACGGGTAATGATTCTTTTTTTAGAAATATGTCCGTATTATACAATAATTAATTAAAGAAATGAAAGAAAATGGTACTGCCCATGTTAGATTTTCTATGGAATGAATAGCCACCATTCAATGCAGAAATTGCTCAAAATGTCACTAAATAGGACAGGGGTCTTACAATCATTCAATCTTTTACAAGTGCTTATAAAACTGAATTAAACCCCACACAATTAGCACTCCCAAATAGGCCCTGATTTTAACTGCGAGATGCTATCAGCGGCATTATAAAGCTTGAATGGGCCGCGATGATTCATAAAAGTCATTCACGACATGCATTCAGTGGCTGTACTCGAGCCTGCTGCTTTTACTGCCATGATGGATTTCCCATTTAGCCTGACCCCATATTCATTAAAAGGGGATTTAAGCCTGTTAGAAAGGCAGAGGAGAGGGGGCCCCTGGGGGACTGTGTTTGCCTTGTCGCGCTGCTGCCTCTGGGCCCATAACTCTCGCTCAGACAGGCCTGGTTGGGTTAGCCACTAGCGGTTTTATTAGCGGTAGCAGCTGCACTCCTCTCCACCTCTATAAAAGGTAATTACTGTGGGTGCTAACAGGCTAATTGATTGCTAATTAGCCGAACCAGTTCTTTGAGTATTAGGAGGTATTGGCGGGGGGACATAATGATGGTAGCTTAAGAGTTAGCATTGATGGGACTTTTACAGTAACAGCCAGATTTTTCTGCAGTAAAGTTTAAAATAAATGTGGGTGTTTCTTCTAATGCAATGTTTCTCTATTGAACACGTAACTAATGTGTAAACAACACTACATTTTAACACGTAATATATTTAATCATATATTACTTTCATATAATATTGGTTGATTTGCATAGTACTACAATGCTCTCTATTGCAAAAAATAATGACATAATATGCTATTTTAATTCATTATTATTCATTCATTCTTTGTTACAGATTGTTTTTTATTCAAAACATTTTAAATAACACAATATTAAGAGACAGTTTACGATCTTTGTGCATTCATCATGAAGTTAGAGTTTCCTCCTATTCCAAAGTGATATTCAAAAATGTTATATCACAAAAGTATTACAAAATAAATCAAGATCTTGGCATTATAGAAGCAACACAAGCTAAAAGGGAGCTGTTGCCACACTCCAGAAAGCACAGGGCCCCACTGCAGGCTTTCATATGGAAATTAGGGGTCAAACGCAGCCAGAGGAAGAGTTAGAAGAGTGAAGTGGAGGAGGTGAATCACAAAATGTTGTCTCATATTTAAAATACTCTAATGTTAAAAATGGGCAAAGCGTTATTGCCTGTTTGTCAAAGGTGTTATCGTTGCCTCGTCTTTACAGCTTTACATGGGTTGTTACTTTGAGTCCACCTCTTCTAATGTACTCTAATTTAATGAAAGACTGCTGCATTCGGCTCTAATTATCTGTGATTGGTGAGTTTAATCCTGTGTGACAACGCTGCAAATCAATTTTACATCCTGGAACCAACATACCACTGAGTAACAATGCAGTAATATGAAAACAATAGGGTACAACGGCGTTAGCAATGTCTGACCACCTCTGACCATTTACAAATGTAGATCATTGATGGAGTAAATGATGGCTAATAATTATAATGAATGCTTTGATACATCTGAGAAGTGCTGTCTCAATAACAGGGAGTATATCAAATGTCACAAGCTTTTACTGGCAAAGGATGGGCTGAAAACCTCGAGATTAAAAAGACCAAAACATAACATTGACTATTGGATTTGACTGAAGCTCGATCTCGGTTCAAATTTGATTAACCACAAAAGCCATATAATTCAGCATCTTGCATGCTATGTGTGTTATTGGTACAAAACACTGTCACAATCTGTCCTAAAAAGCAATTTACAACCACAGAATGAGATCATGAAACACTCATCTTAAAAGTCTCCACATTGTAAATAACAATAAAATCTTTCCACTATATTATTTATGAACATACTGGACTTTATTCTTTTATATTAGTATATTATATATTTTCCTGCTGCCAGCTGTCTGCCTCTAACAGAGTTTCCACGCATGGGTTTAATCCATTTTCCAGGACTTTCACAGGACATTTTTGCTTATTTACGAACACGTAAACTCTTTTTATCTCGTAAATATCATAAGATATTAGCCTAAAGCTATAGCTGAGTCCACTATGATTACAAATGAATTACTCACCAAGGCGAACCCAAACTTATTGAATTCTAAAATAAATACACAAGTGTCATTCTTCTCATTTGAATGGTTGGCACTGGTTTGCACTAATAACACTTAAAAATAAGGTATTTATGATGCCAGGTAATAATATGATGCCAAGGTAACAACCATCAGATTAGAAAGTGAAAGGTAAATAGGTTTTAGTAGAGAAGGCTTTTCCAAAACCAAACCTGCTGTTTTTAACTGTGGAGATGGCAATTACAGCCTCATTTGTTTTCCCAGGATTTCCAGGGCGTGTGAGAACCAAAAATAACGTTTCTTTTTGTTATGGAAAACCTGGAAGAAAGATGTGCCCAAATATTCATGTGAATACTAGATGATGTTACTTATACTTTCTCCTTTTGCGGTTTGAAAATGGAGGAATGCGGCTTTAACATCACAACAAAAATACTATCTTTGGATGTTGTAATGTGCGTTACAAAAGTTGTGGTGGCGTAGTCAAACTTACAGTATACAGTATGTGAAATGCACCAATTTGAATCATTACCTGTATCAACCCCCCGTCAGTGACCCTTCGCTTTACGTTTCAATGTGCGGCTCTCTTGGACACCCCCGGCCTAAATACTCCATAGTAGAAGAAGCAGAGGTCCACAGCTCTTGAATTTCCCCTCGGCTAGTATCTGACATGCCCGTTTTACGCCCGCTCGCTGCCAGTCGTCACAGTGGGTGGCTGGACTCAACCACACCAGTTGTTTTGCAATTTACAGCCACGAGGGTGAAAGGTTTATTGGAGTGGACTAGTTAGAGCGGAGCTAAAATAAGGATTTGGTAAGAGGCTTGGGGGGTCCCTCTGCCACCTGCCCGCATGCACACAGCCCTGGTATGTACTGTACTGTGGGAGCTTAAATGTGTCTTCAGAACAGCTATTGTCCGACTAGCTCTCAACATGTCATTTTCTGTTTAACAATAGAGTTTAGACTATAAATCTAGAAATAATAGCAGCCTCGGAGTATATTTTGTCTTGCTTTTTTGAACTTTGTAATTTGGAGTTTGAATATTGAACTGGAGAATTATATCATCTGTGACATGAGATTGCACGGAACTTAAAAGAGTAATAAACTACTATAAAAGGCCTTCAGACACAACAGTCTAGTCCAGAATTATAAAATATTGTACATTTACAGACTGCAACTAATGCATTGAGAAAGTGTGCATACAATAAGTTATTTAAAATATATATTATCACACAATTAATACTATTATTAGCAGTTTTATGTGTGGGAGAGTAGATAATAGTAATAATATAATAAAAATGTGATGTTTTATGTATAATGTATGATAATATGAATGGTCAATCTCTCCTGTGATATTTGTATTGTATTGCATGTATATTTGTCAATATTGTATATAATTGTAATGTTACCATCATTGGAAAAACTGATAAATAACACATTTTAGATATTAATTTACATTGGAAGAGATGATATTTCAGTAGAACTTGATGACCTGTCAAACTGCATTGTTTTGAATTCCCCACAATCCTGCTCCACGCTCTCAGGCTCCCATTATGTAATCCTTGTAATAATATCCATGTCTGTGATTGTAGATAGCCCAGACGTTGACCTTTGTGACCCCTGACACTCTTCCTGTTGGGACCACCACAGGGCCTGTCTACCTCCCACTCCTCTGCACACACCCCTCCCCCCCCTCTCTCTCTCTCCATTTCCTCTTTCTTCTTCCTCAAACCCATCCTGGGACGCTGGAGTCTAGACCAGTTGAAAGGAGCTACCAGTGTGGCTTTTGTCCCCCATCTTGGTCCAGTCATTGTACCTCGGACAATAAGGTGTCACTGGCTCTTCCTAAACATGTTCCTAAAAATCTCCCTTAATATGAGTAGTGGGGTAAACTGAGGGGGGGTACTGTGTGTGTGTGTCGTGTGTGTACATGTGTGCGTGTGTGTGGGGGGGGGGCTGTCCTGGACCCATTTGTGTCAATCAGGGTGAGTTCAAAAGCCAGGAAATCTTTCGTCACAGAGCGCGGCTAAACTTGGCTGCACACCAGAGGCAAAGATGTGTCCGTCAAAAACACATGGCAACCAGGGGCCCTCCTTTCTCCGATGTCTGAGTGGGTGAACCAATGTGTGCTGGTTAAAGCTCGCCTTGAAACTTGTTTTGATTTGCAATGAGCTCAAAATTGAAACGTAAACGATTAGCAAAGGCTGAATTTATTTACGGTCATCAGCAATGGCACGTAAGAGGTCGATATTATAAAGCTAAATCTTTAGTTTAGCGTTATTTTTCAGAACACGTTTCAGCGCAAACAACAACTGGACTCAAGTTCCTGTGAAAACCCCAGTCCCACAGAGAGGTCCGTGGGCCCCCTCCCTTTTTAGTCCCAGTCCGAGTCCTTTCTGAAGGCCTCGCCACGCTCTGATGTGCCCAAACAAACGGTCACCACGGACACCACGGTAACATGCTGGGACTCTGCTAAAGCGGGTAAACCAATACAGACCGCTGTAACTGAAATAGAAAGACATGCTATTTAACATATGCAAAAATGTGGATGTTAAGTCTACATTTAAAGGTTTCTATGTTTATGATCGTGTTATTTGTTTTCAAAAATAGAATATAGTAACAGTAGCGGGGACCTTTTAAAAAGAGGTTTCCGTGTCAATGTTGTTGTTTTTTACCTTTAATGCAATTTAGGGTTATTAGTAGTTCTGTTTAATCAGGTGAAAATGTTACATACAAACTTACACAAGTAGTAATAACTGGGCTCATTATAATTTGAGTAAAAGTCACAAATATTAAATGTAATCTAAATGTATTTGTATACATTAGGAAAGTAATATAGACACAATATATCGTATAGACTAAAAAATTATAATAAAAGACATTAAAGAGAGTGTTTTTTAAATTAAATTTATAGAAAAGGAGAATTTTTTGTTACTAAATGAGGTGTTTTTCAGTTCAATTAAAAGACATTTCAGATGCAAAATGAAGTTGTTTCTGCTCAGCCTTTCCTAAAAAAAAAGGAAACCTAAATATAAAGTTATTTTTTATCTTGCAGTTTATGTTAAATTAATCATTCAGAAAGTTAGATTTTTTATAAGGCATTTCACGTACTGGGGAGCGGTAATGTGTTAAAAAAAACCAAGAAGGAAAGAAAAACTAGGATTTTATTGTCGTTTTGGTCATGATGTCAGTAACCGCGAACAATCGTTAAATCGCGATGTTTATTCTCACAGTTATCGCTACAGTCAAATTTGAAATCGCGACATCCCTACGACGGTCGTAGCAACACATCTACATTATGAATAAGGTTTTAGAAAAAAATCTATGCAATTCAACGTTATGTGTAGATTCATCCTCCATTTCAAAATAAACTACACAATACAAAAATACAGTAAACTAATTATAATGCATAATGTACAGTTTTCTGGCACAAATCCTCTTCTTTTTAGTAAGGGGCGTGCGTTTCCGTTAGAATCTGAATCTGCACCATGATTCTTGCTCTATAAAATGCCTGCACTCTCCCTCTCTCTTTCTCTCTCTTTCTCTCTTTCTTAGCTTATCATCCTCCAAAGACTATGGCACAAAGATAATTTATTCATTCACAGTTCTCAAAGCCCCCTTCTGCAATGACCCAGGCAGACAATAAAGCATCGGCACAATGGAAATGTTAATTTTCTCATTATCGGCCCTCTTAATTATTTGTTGTGACAGATAATTGCATGCAGAGTGTTTGATATCAGCAATAACCTTCTGGCTGGGTGTTCAGGGGGGCTTGTTGTCGCCTTAGCCCCCCGAGCGATGTCTTTCACTGGGATAAAGAGCCGCGAGCGTGTGCATATAACCTTTTCTTAGCTCTGTGCCTCCTCTGCTAGCTCCATAATAGGAATAAATATTATAGATTAATTAATCCGTGCTGATTATAATTTAATCATGCAGCCTCGTGGGTCACACTGTTATTATACCACTTAGTGAAAGGCTTGTACACACTCAAACTGCAGACACGAAATGGCATTATTCCAAAAATTGACGAGATTTTTAACGTTTTTATGACTTATTAATTAACAAAGTGCTGTATTACAAGGCTTTGGGCGGTGCTCGCACAATAACATGCTTAGATACACTTTGAAAAATACACAGGAGGCTTTACATGTAAAGGAGTTAAAGTTATTACAGACAAAATCAAAGCTGTCACGCTGTACGAGCTACTATGTTTAGCTAAATTTCAACATTTTTTGAGGACATTTTACTAAATATACGACCAAATGTACATGTCCTTTTCATGTGTGCATTAATGGTCCAAAAACAATTACTATTCTTAAATATATATGTAGAAATATCTTACTCTTGGGAATCAATTTACATTTTTGAAATGGGCTAATTGCCTATTGCCTATATGCATAAATTAGAACTGAATACAATGGGTCCCAAACAAAGAGGAAACATTGACCACCGCCATTGATTAATATTAGCTTATTAACAGTATACCTATATATATATATATATATATATATATATATATATATATATATATATATTAACAGTAATTCAGAGCTAATTTGTGGTTATTAAACTTTTTGTATCAGGTTAAGGACTGGTACAGAGAGCACATTGGATATTTAGTATGACTTTAAAGACTTTATTTTTGAATTAAAAATGAAATCAGAAAATGGATTACATTAGGAAGGGTTTCCATAAAAGCTGTAACAGTTTACATTTAAAGGTGTGCAACGTAATTTTTCGGGAAGAGGTTCCGACACCTGCTTGACTCCATTGAGGTGTTATTGCTTTATGGCTGGAATGCTCAACATTTATGCTTTTTAATTATTACACGAGTTTTATGGCTGAAAAAAAAAAAAAACAAGCAGGCATCTTAAAAAGTTGAATCGTCGCACAGGCAGATGATTTCCTATGTCAGCCCAGAACACCCAAAACAACCCAGAAGTGTTGAGCGACCGAACTACTCAGTGACATTTCTCTAATGAATGTGTTTCTCTTAAAAGGGACGGGTGCACTTGTCACTTCTGTGTGTGTGTGTGTGTGGGCTGCGGGACACAAATTCCCGAGCCCTCCTTAGATGTCCACACGCGGTAATTTAAGCTACGGTACAGGTGCAACATGCAAGGTGCCCCGTAGACATCCATTGGAAAAGACACGGTTCCAACTATTTTACATTCTACACATGCCAAAAGCCCATCCCCCCCCCCGCTCAACCCATTCTGACAGCTTATGCTACCTCCCACATGTATAACAGGTGTCGGGCCCGAAGGGAGAGGAGAACTGGGAGGTTGGGGTAGATTTTTGGGGCCCTTAAACCCTTGACCTTTGAACTCTGGGCTCACAGACAGAGAGAGAGAGAGGGAGAGGGGCACCTGCAGCAGTGGACATGGGGCAATTGCATTAAGGCGAAGAGGGAAAAACACTTGTGGCTTCATGGAACGATGAGTCAATGGACATGTGTTAGACATTAGATTCAGAGCCGGGCTTTAAGAGTCAATGACGTTTAATCATTGGTCTGTGTTTGGGGCTTTTTAAGTTGTCATTTTTTACTGCAAATGTATTGCTTTTTCTTGCAAGATGTTTAGCTGTTTCTTCTTCTGACATTAGGAACAAAATATGTTCTTGAAAGTAAAGCATGTGACCTTTTCAAACGTGTGATCATCAAAACACTACATCCTATACTATATTGGTGGCTATTGGTGGATCCTTCTTGGGCCAACCATCACACAACTTATTTTCGGAATCACAATCCCAGGTCTTTATCACCTCCTACTAAACGAAGACAAGAATATTCCCACTTGAATGAAAGCCTTAAAATGAACCTGAATTAAACAGCCACATTATGTTTGCAGTTTCACCACAAAAGATGAATAAATTATCAAAGAAAATGCCTCTGGTGCGTTGAGTCTCTACATTTCCTGCTCGTGAACTGTGACGTGACATAAAGAAGGATAAACAACTTTTTTTCTTAACCTCTCCTTAACCATTTCCTGGTCAGCCTTCTTAAATTAATCTGTGCACACATTAACACACACAAACTAACACAAGGGCGGGCTGGAGTTTGACCCTTGACCTTTGATCCGGACACATTTAACGGATTATCCCTTTTTTTGTCCGTGGCCTGTCTTTTTGATGCACCATTTTGGACACATGTTGAAATGATAACTAACTTTTTTTCCATTGAGTTACACCACAGTATGTTATGATTTAGATGCCACTGTATATGGAGATATTTTTTCACACTCAATCTCAACTTTAGACTTGCCCAAAACAAAACAAAAACTTCAAAATGCAAATAGCTCTGATTACAATGTTTGATTAAAAGCATTGCAATAGCTACAACTTCGATTTTGTTCCATATTTGAAAATAAATTAGCGTCGCAAGAGTGAACTCCTAAAATTTGCCAAACAAAATTGCACAGGAAATGATTCAAGCAATGTTACTAATCCAGAAGGACAAGTCATAAAAAAAAATACTTCAATACAAGTAAAAAGACGTGTTTACAGCCACTTGCTATGTGCAGAACATTGTTGGTAAGTTGAGAAAGAGCAGTGAGGATAGGAAGCAATTGGCTGAATGGATAAAGGTGAAAAGGGGGCTTTATTTGGGATGAGAAGGGGTTAAGCCAAACAATTTCTTGGCCTTTGAAGTGAACAGATTGCTTCCAGCGCAGAGCCAAAGAGCATTTAACCCTCATATATTCATGTCCAGCTTAAACACCAGGCTAAGTGAGAAGAATGGGGATTAGCCACACTCTTAGCATCTCATTACATCCTATAGGAACTCATTCAAGTGGCTTTAAACAGCTGTGCCATCATTTTCATGTTGACCAACGGGGAAATGCAAGAAAAAGCTAACAGTGTGAAGATGGGGTGGCAAAAATGTCTTAACGTTTAAATGTATATTTAACAGATGCACATAGAAATATTTGCACAAGAACACATTTTCTACATAAAATACATTTCAGTGTTCCATTGCATTGTTACACTATAAGTAAAAAAAACCTGATGAATAGTTAAACTTCTGTATGGATGCACAACATTAGTCAATGAATCAATATTACAATAAACATTAAACATTCTCAAAGACAAAATTGTAGATTAAATATGGCTTTGAACACACACCACAAAACACAACACAACATTAAAAAGTGTGTGTTTTTCCATAACTGTTAAATTCGATTTCTGTTAATCCGCAAAACAGATGAATGAAAGAATAACAAATCTATGGGAATTAGAGGAAATATTGACTATATCGTGACTGTTGTTTTGAAGTTATGCACATTTTAATATCAAGATTGTTTGCAATAAAAATAAAAATGCTGCTGCAGATAAAAAATGAAAAAAAAAAAAAAAAAAAAAAAAAAAACTTCCAAATAAGGGAATAAACGGCATTTTTGTGTGTAATTTTACAAAAAAAACTTCACATACATTTTTGTCAATATTGACCACCCATATCAGGAATACTATTAGCGACTTGAATTTCCCAATATCACAATACAGATACATTCTCCGTCTCAAGCCTTATTGATTGGTTTTAGCTTGTGGTATGATATTTTTACAAGAAATGCGCAAAATAAATATCTAAAACCTAACCATTTACATCTGCTTAAAATAACTAATAGCATTTTTTTCCTGGTCCCATCTCTTTACATCACAGAAAGTCTGGTCCCACCTCAACAAATAGTAAACAAATGCTCCCCAACTCGTGTGTTTACAATGTTATAATGTTTGTTTTGTTGAAACTACATCTGTATGGATATTTTGCCTGCTGGTGGCAAAAACGTCCCGCCAAAACATATGATCTAAATCTCTATCACATGTTGGCCTCATCCACACGCAAACAGCCGAGGAAACAGAGCAGAGGCGCAGAGTGATTGACAGCAGAGCTAATAGCGGCGTGTTACCTGTCAGTCACTGAACAACACAACATCATGTCCCCCCTCCCACACCCAGGAGGACACTCTGATTGGACCAAAACCCTTTAAATATAACATCGAATGGGGCTTGTATTCTGTCAATCACAGCCAGTCTCCTCAGCTTTAAAGCCTCCGACAGAAACGGTAGTCATGGCACTGCACTGTAAAAAGAGGATACCGGAGCAGAGGAGGATCAAAACAAAGATTATCTGACTAATTCATCATTTATTACTTTATTTTTCTTCAGCACCTATTGCCAAATGTATTGCCAATTTAAGTGTGTGGCGTGTTTATCAAAAAGTCCGAGTCCTTTTCTGTCACCAGCTTCTTCTGGGTTTGGGAGTGCTGGATATTACTTTTTTTTTAAATTTTGAAATCATAATTTTTGCATGTAATTCAATTTGATCACATTTAAAAATGTCTATCATTTTAGTCAACATTGTGACTCCAAAAAGATGTGAATAATCAACACAATGACCTTTTGGCAGCAATGTGTAACAGGTATCAAGTGCTGCCAAGTGGAGTAAATATTCAAGTATTTCATCCACTGCTGTGACTCCCATAACGTGATTGACTGATGCAATGCAGTGATGTGAAGTAGTAAATCTATTTATCAAAGCCAGCCATTTCTCATAACCAATGTGGCTGCTCGTAAAGCTTTTTTTAGTCACAACATTCACAACATCTTTATTGGTATGGGCAATAATGTGGTCGGGTTTAATAATGCAACAATGTTAAGCATTTTCAGCGGCGTGGACTTCGAGATGTAAATTAGCTGGTTAATTATGTTTGCATAATTACTCTTGGCATAATAAAATTGTTTACATACCTAACATGTTTCCATTTGGCTTACAATGCCACTGTGGCTTTTCTTCCTCTCTATCCCAAATCGATCTCCTTTTTTGCCCAGAATGTTTCACAGTATGGCATTAAACCTGCCTATCTCCATGGAGACAAGAAGGTTGGCGCGACCAGGCTAAATTACAGGTCAGATCTGTGACACCGCTCTCAGTAAGAATGGAAGCTGTTCGAGGCATTTTTGAGCGAAATGCGGAACAATCCAGGCACAGAAATAACATCTCCAAGGAGACCAAAGTTACGCAGTGCATCTTTAATTTCACGCTCTTCGCAAGGCCAAGTCACCAAATGGCAAAATTGAGGAGAAATAATCCAGAAATGTCATCCACGGCGAGCTTCGGTCCAAACCCAGGCCATCGAAAGTGCACTATGGGGTTATGTATCTTTGAAGTTTGACAGCTGTGGACCCTGGACTCTCGTTGGCACCGCTGAACCTCTAAAGCTGATCGCATTTCATTATTTTGATGGGAAAATCAGGCCGCTCGAGGTTTTATTTTAGTGCTCCCTTGTCCAAGTCTTGAGAATAGCAGCAGAAATCATTTTAGATTAAGCAACAAAGGACACATGCATCTATAGCAGGGTTGAAGGGATGTGTGCAGGTCTGTTTTGTGTTTTCATTTATTGTCCTGTTTCCTATACACTGTTGCAGCATCAATGCACGGGCTGATTACATTACTTAAATCAGAAACGTGTGCACCAAAAGCTGGGTATATTTTATGGTCATGTCTAACCCTCGCCAAATTAATCCTCTGGTCTGTATCTGCACTTTATAATTCCATAAAACAAAATGAAACCTGCTTTTTATGTCGCTCGTATACAATATAACAGCATTGGCACACGTATCAAATGCGCTTGCATGATGCGTTGCAAGGTCTGCTGGGCTTTTTTAATTAAAACGGGTTTAATATCTTGAATGTTATAAAGAAAAAGTACTCATGATAATATTATACCCAAGTAAAGACTAGTAAAATGTCTGCAGTGTACTTAATCAATTGCTCATCATGACAATTGTACCATGTGATTGTCTGTATGGTAAAATCGAGGCAGAAGTATCACTGAGTAATACACAATAAAACAAATCAAGTCACAATACTGGTACTGAAAACAAAGTGACACAGTTGAGTTATTTAAGTATTTGTATTTGTCATATTTAGCAGATTTACCTACGGTTTTAAGGAAGTATGGTTATTTTTAATGGATTCTGCTGTCCTACACTTACACATTAAAATAGCCATTGTAGCAGGACTGCAATATTAAACAAATTGTAATTAGGATTGTAGCCTGTCACTTATTCGCAAGAACTGTATGTTCCTGCGTCTCGATGGGGTCATGTTTTGTATAAAAGTAGACCACTAGCATGTGTAAAAGCATGTGATTCTTATATTAGCAGTTCATGTTTCAGATGTTAATGCTCCTTTTAAAGTGGCACCATGTAACTCTTGGAAGGGCTGCCACACGCTTGTCTCCATTGAGATTCTTTTGCTTTTCCCAGAATGTTTCATTCTATGGCATTAAACTTATATTTTTCTGCATTAAAAAACAAAATATAATTCTTCAAGTGACACTATAAGCCCAAGCATTTTGATTATGCAAAATAATAATAATTGTAGTCGCAATACCTGCATCTGGGTCATCTGCTTGCACTGTTTTCTGCTAGGATCCACTCTTACACAATAGATGGTGCTCTTATGGCTAAATGGCATTTCCTCAACCACAAACCATGCAGTCATCTACTCTGGTATTTCTGGCCACCTCTTACACACTCAAGTGACTGCAGACGGCTACTTCAACAACCCAAAGGCTGTATCTATCTTCATATCCTAAACACATTTACATTCATTAAACTATGCTACATGTCTTGTGCTATTTGTCTATGTGTCACTCATTCAACTGCATGTATTGTATTATAAATTATCATGGTAATTTCAAGAAGCTGACAATTTGGTTTTTGAGCCCGCATCTTGCGTGCAATCCACTTGCCATGTCAACTTGCATTACAGTGATTGTCTTTGATTCGGTTTAACGCTTAGTCCAACAGTTTTGCATACATTTTCAACCCACACCATTCCTATACTTCCAAATAACAGGGACAGAAGTGATGCCAAAATCCACAGGCCACACAGATATGAAAAGGCTACTTTACAGGACGTCGCAATTCATCTGTGTCTCGCCAACAGCAAAACACTCCAAATATGGTCCGTTTTCCCCTCAATTATAAAAAATTTTATGCATTTTGGCTTGAGTTACATTAAAAAGTTGAGCCCAATAGCAAAACTTTCTTTTACAGTGACTGAATCTTTGGTATTAAGAGACTAACTTGTTAGCCCTCAACTTATATTGCATTACAGATCAGAAGATTTACGGTCTCATTTTTAATTCCACTTTTGAGCTTTACTGAACGGGAAAATTAACCATCAGATATCATTTAATATCTACTCTCTGCAAATTATTTATCTTTTTAATATTACTCTAACTGGATGGATACTGCAGCTGTCTGCCAAGTTATTGTTCCCAGGTAACTTGATATATGCTTTGGCTACATACAGCTACTAAAACTCCCAAGTATCTGTAAAAGCAATGATACCGCCGTTTTGCCTCCTTGTATTCTCAAATGTTAAATCTTTATTTCTATGAGTTATGGACTTACATGGAGTAGATCAGAAAGAATGCAAGAGTGTAGTCTCTGCTTAAGTTTCACAGCTCTTGGGAAACCAGACAGTAGCCATCCCCTAAGAAGCAGAAGCAGTGTCTGTGAGGTACATTTCAGGAAATTTGAGAGCGGTCAATGAACTTTTGAGCAATGTTAATTCCGCAGTTTATGGCCCTCAGAAGTCATAAAACACAAGTAGATGCAGTACACAGACTACAGCTACTTTGACTATCTTCGTACAACTCTGTGGATAGTAAGTGAGCCAAAAATACATCCAAGAAATGGCTGGGATCCAAGAAGACATTTTAGCAATTGTGGCATGAGACTTAGAATCATTTAAAGATGAAGACAAATTAGTTAATAAAAAATAAAAATAATGTAGTGTATTTATAGTGTTTTTTTGGACACTCAAAGACATTTTACACTGCAATATTCACCACCACGCCATACTCAGTGGTGGATTATTGTAGCCACAAGTGGAAGGAAGGCTACCAATCTGTGCCACCTGCCCCTCCGACCACCACCAGCACTCACACACAGACCCCATTTTTACTAGAAAATGTGGGAAATGGGAAATCCAAAATCGGAAAATAAAGTTTTGCGTTTTAGGTTTTGAAAACAAAAATCAGAAACTACCCATTTCCCATTGTCTGATCCCAAAACAAAATACAAAATAGGGTAACCCTCCGGGAGCAGCACAGAAGCAAACCCGATGAGAGGTGCAGGGCTCTGGGCGTGCATGTGCTCGGCTGGTTTACCCTGAGACTGAGCCGTGAAAGGCAGAGCGTGATCACTGTCCGAGGCTGCTCCTCTCTGGCTCAGCGGGACTGATGACCGCCCTGGCTCGATGAAAGGAGTCTCTTTCCTCTCCGCTTGGTCTAAACTGACTGGTGGCTGCTGTTACGCTGCTGCCTCGGACAACAGACAGCAGGATTTTGAGCAACATTGCACATTGTCGTCCATTGGATTTGTCTGGATCATTTTTTTTTTACAAAATCCACAAGCAAATGGAGTTTTGAGCATGTCCTGCCCTCCTCCCGGTTAAGTCTGTTCAGTCTACAGGGTTAGACCTGGTTTAGGCTGGGCTTTGTCTTGGTTTAAAGACCAAGTCCATTGCGGAAAAGTGATCCCATCCAAGTACTAACCAAGCCAAGCCTTGTATAGCTTCCAAGAGCCAGCCTGTTATAGCTTCAACGATCGATGAACAGGCACTGACAAGCAGGTATGCCAACATTTATGCTCATCATTTAGTAGTTGTAAATATATGCCATAGATATTTGAGCAATCATTAAGTAGTTAATACACTATTAATAAATCAGAGCCAGATTTAGTAGCTACTAGAAGCTGTTGGAGAAACTGAGACATACAAGACACAGATAGACAGGAAACAAACAATATAAATAGTCTCAAACTTGTAGTGCAGAGTAATTGACCCATTTGGTATAACATCTAACAAAACTGTCCAGTTTCAAATTTAGTCAGAAAGTAATCTTCAGTCTTTGATTGTTGGTTGAGATTGTGTCATCCATTTCTTAGTGATGGCCTTTTTCCCTGCAGCCAGAAGAATGTCCCAGTGGTATCCAGTTATTGTATCCATTGCTGGAGTTTTGAGGCATCTGAAATCGGGATGTGATCTCAGTCCTATATTTTTGGGCAACAGGACAGTCTCAAAGCACATGGCAATGGTGTGCCTTCTGGCAATCCTTGTGAAGAGTGGCCACTTTGATATGGCTTTATGAATTAAAAAAAAAAAAATTCAAAGATAATTCTCTCTGATTTGCCATTGGAATGTTTGTACATTTTCCCATTCTTCATCAGTCAAAACAAAATTACCCTCTCTTTCTCATTTATTCTTACCATATTTAGTAGAGTGGCTGTCAATATGGTTAATACATTTATATCAGGGGTGTCCAAACTTTTTTCACAGAGGGCCGCATTTTGAAACATATACGGAGCGGAGGGCCACAGACAACAGGACAAGGAAGTGAATCATTGGATATTTTTCATTTGATGTAGTGTTGATGAGCCTCCCCACATTTAATAAGGCTTGGAACATTAATATCAGGTCAGTAGCATATCAAAATGGTTGTTATTTAGGTTATTTTACAGTAAAATGTACAACTTTTGGTTGTTTGGGCCAATTTAGCAGGAAGCCTGAGGGCCAACAAAAATTGGCCTGAGGGCCACATTGGCCATAGTTTGGACACCCCTGATTTATATAGTTTTGGTATTATTCCGCTTGAAAGTTCGGATTTATATGCCTTCATAAAAGTTCAGTCAGAAGGTTAGAATTGTTACTGCTGTGTTTAATTTCTTGGTTATAATAACTCTTAAAAGCCTTGTTTCTCCAACCCAAAAGATTCCTTCAACATGTCAAATCTTAAAAAATAAATTATACCTTTTGCTATCCAGTCTTTAAATCTTAGGTCGGTGCAATTTGGTGTAAAAAAAATTGTATAAGCCAACTATTTTAGGATTTTAATATCTTTGTTTGTCCTTGTTATGTTTTAATTAGCACTTTCCCGGTAGTAAGCACAGACTTTACTCAACATCCTCCATATGACTCAGCCGTTTGTCATCTGCCAGTAAGGCCTGTACACCCCCGACACAACATTATATTCCATATTTTTTCCATTGAGCTTCATATCCTGGATCACACCAGCACAGCAACACTCTGATTTGAGCTGAAATAAAGTCGTTTTTCAGACAAGGTAAAGCCCAACCACCTTTTTCTTTTGATAGTTGTAGAGTTTTGAATCAGATACAAGGTTTTTTGCCTTGCCATACGAATCTTGAGATTATTTTATTCCACTCATCGAACAGCCAGTTGGAGATGGAAATTGTGAGAGTCTGGAAAAGAAAAAGAAATCTGGGCAAAACATTCATTTTTATAGTTTTCAATCCTATGATTATGACTTCACAACGCTGCAGCAGGATGCACATGGAGCCTGGTGTAAGTGCTGTAGCCTTCACCCCTCGACCACCGGGCAGCACAAATTTGAATTATTGATCTATTCAAAAACAAAAATGCTGTAATCGAAAATACTATTATTAACACTGCAAAACCTAGAGCAAAGTCTAATCTCCAGTGTCACATAACATTACTATTAAAGTCATCTCCACAGGTACGCAGACATAAAAGTAAGAAATAATCGTGATCAATTATGAGCTAAATAACCGGGATCTAATTTTTGCCATAATTAAACATCCAGTCAGATTTTACAGTGGTTAAAATGTGGGCCAAATGGACATGTACTCAAACCAATCGTCTTTTTGACTATAATTTCATGTTTTCTTTCTAACAACACGTCTAATAACACGTTTCTGTTAAAAAATATGGTGAAGGAAGATAAAAGTAAACTGAAGAACAAAAGTGGATACGAGACGCTATCGAAATCAGGGAGCAAAGTGCAGAGACCATCGGCAGAGACAAGGCAGCATATCTGTCAAACTTACCACACCTGAGGAAAACATCTGGAAAGAAGAGACCGCCCCAACTGTCAGGTGACACCCGTGTTAGGTAAATGACTTACTCATAGCTTTTTTGCAATTTTTGTTGTCTTTTTAGAAGGAGACAGAAAATCATGTACTCAAATCTGTCAAACTTGAATTCGGGGCTAAATGCTTTGTTAATTTAATTCCAAACTGTAAACAACAACGTCTGTTTATCCCTTTATTCAAGAATACCATTTTTAAAACACTTTTTTGAGCCATCGCTCTTGGAAAATGTCTGAGTATGCCTGATTTCAGTACTTTATAGAGAGACTTTATGATTGAACTTGCAACAATATTATCTGCAAACTTCTCCAAAGCCAATAAGATGCTGTGATAAACTTGTTTTCCTCACCCACTGTTCTTAACCATTGGACCGCAGCATGTTAGGATAAATACAGCAATCTCAAGCAGCTCTCAATGTTTCACTGCAAACATGAGAAAATGCAGATGTCAACATCAGGAGGAGGCCACAAATTGCCAGTTGTGACACCAGCGTGGTTACAACAGACTGTTATTATCCCCCCCCATCCTAATCAACTTTTCAAATCCCACCCACATTTTACCAAGTCAAAGTGGTTAAAAAAAACGAACTAACTAAAATGAAACTAAATCAGAAGTTGATACAATTAAAATAAATGAAAGACAATAAACCAGGACTACCACTATGAGGCAGTGATCTGAAGATGAAATAATAACCAAGTATAACATTTGGATAAACTCGGAATAATATATCGATGTATGCAAGTGCAAAAATGTAGACCATAGTTGCCAGATTTTGAGGGAGAAAAGAGCAACCAGGCCTTTGAAATTAAGACCAGAAACTTGTGAAAACGTCTCCTCGCAGTGGCAGCCAAAATTGCAAGTGGTATTTACAGTGATTCTTGACTATCGATGTTGTGACAAATGTTTCGTATTGGTTTTGTTACAGTCAATATCGTATATATGGATATTCATATTTATTTGCCTTTTCTTTCTTTTCTTTTTGTCCCAGCTTACAATGCTACGGAACAAGAAATACGACTGTACAGCCACTCAATTAACCACTTCTTCAAGCCTGCAAATCGTCATACATAGAGATAATGAAGAACTTTGAGTGTGTTAACCCGCTCTACAGAAGCAAAAAAGAGTTAAGATGGACCAGATTTTTTCAGCAAAGATTTGAAGGTTCACTTGAGGATAAAGTAATACATATTAAAGGGACTGTTTACATCTGTCATTCATAAATAAAAATCCCTCCAGTGGTTTTTAACTGAAATATGACAGCATGATATGACTCAAACGTGGCATTGATCAGGCGATGCAAGATTTTTTGATACTACTACTAGCGAATACTACTACTGCAACTCTTGCTAATTACACTTCTACTACCAGGGCTACTATTTATACAACTGATATTACTATACTATACTGCTACACTACTACTACTACTACTACTTTTACATAAACGTATTGTAGAAAATATACAAAATGTCTTATGAAACTTACATTCTGTGGTAGCTGTTACTCATTTTGTCATCCAAGACACTGGTAGTGTGTTGAAAACCCACATCAGAAAAAAGTATTCAATTGAAACCAGGAGTGAGAGGCTTCCATAGAAAAAGTGTGAAAAGTCTGGAAGCACAAGGAAACTGTTACTGGTGGAAATAATGCTGTAAAATAGATAATATCACAGTTTGTTTGTAAATGCAAAATTAGATGAGAGTGTTAAAACGAAAAGCTTTGAACAACATGTGCATAGTGATGATTCTTCAATTTTGTGGTTTATTGTCTGAATATTGTCATCCTTTTTCAAAGCCAAAATAGTTTCGTACAAGATACCTTACTTAAGACCACCAATTACGAATATGACTGGGACAAAGAGTTGGAAAATGAAGAACCTTCATGTTTGAAAATAAAAGTAGCTGTGCATGCTTAAAACTGCACTTGAGAAGAATAAGTGTTGGGCAAACAGGTTTTTTAGTGCAGATGATGGATCTCCACCAAGGGAGGAGCCTGTTTTCTGCTGACATCATCTACATCATCAGGGAATTTAAATACATGTTTTCATATTTCTTACACAAACGTAAGTCTTTTTTGAGGCATCAGCAGCGGACGGCTATCGCTATTGCATGACGCATCCTATGCTGCTCGCTGATTGGTTCTCAGTCAAAATCCAAGGCGTATTATTGGTTCACAGCAGTGGCGTTTGCCTAAAAAGTTGACGAGATAAAAGCATGAATTTTGTGAAAACGTGTAAGAATCTTAAATGGCGACAAAGCAGATGTCACAGAGAAAAATATATTCTACTCATGTTTAAGTCTGTGCCCGCCCACAATGGAGACGAAAGCAAGTAGATGCTCTCAGCTCACCGCCTAGAACAAGACATGATCATAAAGAAATGAACGAAAGATTTTAAGAACCATACTTCTTCAGCATTCCTGTTTTGAAAGTTGTTTAAAGCCATTTTAACCAGAATCCTCCCATGCAGTTGATCCATTTTTAAACTGGGTGATTAGACGTCCCTGTACAAGCCCTGTGTGTAAAATACTTAACCTCATCATTCTCAAATTAATTTAGACAGTTTAGTGGAGCTTTCAGACAGTCTGTGTTAAACATCGCCGCTGTGGGACCGGGGAACGAGGGGGAGGGGTCGAGGAACTCATCAAGTTTCAAACTCCTTCGGGTGGCAGCTTAAATTAAAAGACTTGTTAGGAAGGATATGTTGGCATGTTATGGACATACGTGACATGTGCAGATGTATGGGAGATGGTTCACACTGGAAGCGGGAGATGTAAAATTGTAATGACTCCAGTAATAAGATACCAAATGCATTCAAACTTGTCTGCGCATTTGGATCAATATACAATATTAAATGTAAAAATAAACAAGGGCAACAAGCTAACAGGGTTTTTACGGTAAGGTACAGTAGCTACACAAATTTAAGAAAATATTGTGCTATTTTTAGAATATTGGGAAACTGTTAATAACATGATCGTTCTGATCTTTACTTACTGCGTTCTTGGATTATTATTTTTTTCTTAACCTCTTACGCTTGGAACATTGGACTTTTTCTTTAGTTATTCCATTTTGTCCACCATTTTATTAAAGAAAACTCTCAAGCTGCTTGATCTGCTGTACATACAAATAAAGCTGTATCCCTCTTATTTCCTGTCAAATCAATCATTCTGGGAAGCATCAGGCTCAGTTTGTACTCCAAACCCACAAGTAAAAAATTACCCTAAAATAAAATGAAAAATGAACAGGACTTTTATATGGATTCCGCCTGGACATTTTTCTTTATTTACCTTCAGCTTTTGAAAGAGAATTGTCAAAACACAACAGGAAAAACAGGCCCTAAGCTCGTGATACGCGTAGAATTCAGAAGCGCCGCACATCCATCTTAGCAAAAAGGAAAAAGAATACACTAAATAATAATGTGGGGCTGTCAGCATGGTCTTGTCAACTTGTTTCTTCTATTTCATTTTGTTGATCAATATTGCGATTATTATGATCATAGATTATAATTATATAGCAGGTAAAAGCATAATACGTCTTCTTTCATATCGGAAACAAAGGGAAACAATTGACAAGACTGCTCCTGAAAAATGTCCTTATCTGATCAAAATTTGAATATTTGAATCATAATTGTAAGTAATTTAGACATCATCTACTAGTAATAAGTAACATTAAGTCCAAAAATAATGTATATTGTCGTTACTGCCTGAGTAATCGCTTCAAAACCTTGGTCAAAGCAATGGCAGATATACTGTAAATTAAGAATATTCATCTTGTCTTAATTAGATTCGTTTTTGTTTCTATATCAGACAATAGGCCAGATTAAATGTAATTACCTTCACATGTTTCGTTAAAGTTAATTACATCATATTTTACCTAAGGTCTGATATAGACGAACCAAATGATGTTCATATGCAGTATTGTGAAATAAAATGTATTTTAAATAGCACGTTCTGATATTTAACAACACATTATAACGCATGTATAGAAAGAAAACAAAATAAAACGGCGCTCCATCTGTATTTGAACGGCTTTTACTGATTTGTGGAAAACTCACTTTGTTCTGGCAAGGACTTCCAATAAATACACTTTGTCTTAATAAAACTTTACATTTTCTAATGTCATGCTTGCCGTTTTCTTTCAAACCAACCACATATACATTTCACTTTGCCAACAGGATCCAACAAAATATAAATGAACTGCTTCACAATACGAAGACGTGTCGGGTGCAGTTCTGGTACTCAATAACGTCTTTTTAATGTGACGCCGTCTTCAAGCAGATCATCAGCTAACCATGTGACCCATTTTTGTCTGTGCGCTGGTCCGTGGTAAAAGGGTGATAGTGAAAAACGAACTTGGACAGGATTAAAGTGATCAAGATGTCCTACACTGCTTGTGTTTTTGGAACGTTTTTTATTATTTTTTCTATGTTCTAAAGATCAACCCCACTGCTCTGAAAAATGAAGGGGATTTTAAGCTACCACACACACTAAATAAGTCGCTATTATGGGAAACACATGGTATGAAGCGATTCTGACATTACAACCAACACTGTCTGCCATGTCCTCCTAGTTAAAGCTTCATTTGTGGACCCGGACTATGCATCTTCCCCTCCTCAAAACATGCTGGTAATATTAATGGCAGGTCGTTTACGGGAATAAAGTCCTCCGTTTTTACATCGCAAGTGATTTAGTCGTCAGTCAACCGTGCGCTGCCTGGACGGGTTGCACATGTGTGGCCGCGCGTCTGTTTGGATTTGAAATGCGCGAGTTATGTTTCTGTCCACGCTATCAACACACATGCCTCCATGACTTGAGATGCTTAAAATAAACAGGAACATATCACATCGTTGGACTAAGGCGAGATTTGGATGACTAGTCTCCATGGATCTTACATTTATTCACATGGGCAATATGTGTCTTTTTTGTGAAATCAATGCCATGCTACGTGAAAGGCTTCCAGAGATTGAATACAGTATGTTGTATTACTTAAGATTTTGATTGGTCATGTACTGACTACTTGAGAGAGGAAAAAGCATGCGTCATAAATTGTTATGACAAAAAGGATTTCGATTCCAAAAAGTTGCCATATAAACATGTAGCTCAAAATGTCTTACTTTACATACAATATATGTGTAATGTAAACATGCTTCTCGGCTGATGTTTAATCATGCATGTAAATTAGACTTGTCAGGAGTAGTTTTTCAGGGCCTGACGCTGTAACCACCTTGACCTCCGACCTCTCACTACACTGGGATAGCAGTCACGTAATTAGCCGGCTAACCTTTCCCCTGTCAGCCGCCATGTTAGCTTTCAACCGCGGCTCTTGAAATGACGACGCTAATGGCTGAAAAGGAGCTGGAAGCCCGAGGTTGGTACTGTTGACCTATTCCCTGTTCATAATTAAGTGAATTATCCTCGGGACGGTGGCATACGTTTCGGCCCCTGACAAAATGCCCTCTCTGTCTGTAGATAATGAGGCAGGAGGCTTGACAGGTGCGCTCTGATTAGCCGGGTAGGTTTCGCTGGTTGCCCCGTTCGCTAACACAGTGGCAGTAAACATCCTCGTCAGCCGGCGCGGGACGACCCCTGGAGAGGCAGCCCGTTTGACATCGTTAATTGCCTTTTTCAGTTCCGCGAGTCAGGGAGATGAAAAGCTTTATCAGGCTGAAATAATTAATTTTGCCCTCGCCACCCTGAAATCGCTGACACTTCACTTCTGGCGGAAAATGAACAAGGAGGGGGGAAAAATGACTACTCTCAAGTCATCTCTCTTCCACTTCTTTCTCAGTTCGCTCCATTTTTTTGTCAGCCCGGAGGAGACGTATTAGCAGAGTAATGTGCGTTTTTGTATTAAAACACAATTAAAAAGGAGATTTAATTAACTTGAACCTGTATGAAGAGGCAAAAGGTTAGTTTTATCTCAAGCACTTTACAAAGGCCATAGATTAGAAGGCCATACCACTCTATGTGCCCACTGCAGCGTACACGTTATTTCCAATTAATTCTCAATCAGCCCAAATTATTATAGGCTTTTGATAATCCGCAGAGTCAGAGGGTCTTCACACTAAAAACTTTAATCACTTGGGTTATCAAACATGGCTCTGCTTCGATAATTAGTTTAATTAAGCTCTTTGAAAAGCGAACCTCGTGATCAAGTTGGGAAAGTTCGACTATACCTTAAAGTTCGACAAAGAGGGAAGGGCATACAGCGAGTTCATTTGTGCAGCCACTGTGAAAATGACCAACGCGACTCACTGGTTGAAAGATCAAGTAGAAAAGATGAGATGACTGCATTTACAAAAGAGGAGATAGTTTTAAATCAGTTCTAGTAATAGCATTTCCTTTTGGTTAGAGCATGTTAACATCAGACAAAGGTTTAACATTTTTCCACTGGCTAATAGTAACTTAAAAAATCCATAATTGTATTAATAAATTTAAAAAAATTACCCCGAGCATATATATATATTAATATATATAAAAAAGGATATTTCAATAACATGGAAAACTGAAAATTAGTTGGAAATGAATGCCAGTTGAAGAAATGTTTTTGAAAATTACAACCTAAGAAATAAGAGATTCCCCACAATAACAATGGCTAACAACATTTAAGAAAACAAATCCTTGGTCACAACAGTATTGCACTTGAGTCTTATGTTTAATAAATACTAATAATGATCACAGTGCCGCTGTGCCAGTCCTTGGGGGGGGGCTTGGTTGTGCCCGCGAGCAAAAGGCAGAATATGAAGTCTGAATAATAGAGTTGGCTGCTTGGCTCAGGGCGGGCAAAGCCTCAGCGCAGTCCTGCTTCACCTCCCAAGTGCGCACGCTACATATTAAACCAGATGCACGCGCGTGTCTGAGTCCCACTCCTCTTCACAACGTCTTTAGGCTACTGCCATGCCCCAGTGGAGACGCCGCATACACAATATTTACCCTTTTCCATTCGCCAAGCAAGCTGCAGTTTATTGTGTCTGTGCACTGTAAAAAAAAATAAAAAATAATATATATATATATTATATATATATATATATATACACGAGATGGAATGAAATATGTATAAACAGACGGGAGGGACCGTTTCAAATATGACAGAAAAATTTACTCTATTGAGCCCGGCTTGCATCTTTTGACAAAACAGTAAAGCAACGTTAGATAAGAGCAGTGTTTTTTATTTAATGTTGTTTTTAATCACACATTAATTACACGTTCTGATATTGTCGATACTCTGTTGCAAATGGTAGTAGTTAGTAGTTATCCTCATTTGTACTGTACTAACTATATTGCCTAATCCAGGGAAAGTAAAATGACGTTGTGATAAACAAATATCTGTCATTTCAAAGGATACATGCCGATGCTTCAGTAGGCTATGGCCATGTACGATCCTAAATACTATCAAATCTAATTGTAAATAATACAATCAAATCAAAATAAAGAGAAACAATAATAAATGCATATACTAATATAAAAAACATGGATTGTAGATGGTAAGAGACAAAAGTAATCATTTCGTTAGACTCAACAATTCACAGAAATGTAATTAACTTTTAAGAAATTGTCTTTTAGCATCTTAATTTGACAATATTTTTCCATTTAGTTACACGGGCAAAGCTCTTCAATTATTCATAACAGCATAAACAGTGTCAATTAGTGCGAGTATGAGGAGCATGTAGTGCCCTCCCCGTGGTAAATGTAAAGTGACTCTTCAATGAAATGACTGGAAATTATTTATTTAGCTGTTATTACGTTGAAACCACTGTGCGGCGGATTTTAATTAAGACTAATTGTTTTTTTCTTTATAGTCGCATGCCAAGGAAAGCTAATTAAATATAATGCTGGCGACATTTCCCATAAGATGTTTTATTCGCACTGGAGTTGCGTCTGAATTGTGCTTTATCATGCATCAAACATACACACAGCGACGGCTTTATACACCTCAATAAGTTCACTTTAACAATGCCACAAGTTTGTGTTCACCAGCCAAAATGTTGTGTCTCTATGGTAATGCATCGCTATGGAAATGTTGCAAAAATCTAAAAGCACTTTTGATTAAATGTGTCTAATCTTGGCAAGTTTGGAAAATGAAAATGTTGCTTGATTAAAGGTGCAATATGTAACTTTTTCTGGTGGAGTGCATGCCACCTCCTTGTCTCCATGGAGATGACATTGCATTGTCTGGAATAAAGTGAGCAGGTTCGCCTCTCCACAGATCTGACCTGTAATCTTATTGTTTTATTGTTTGGTCAAAAACATTTGGCGAGGTGGAGTCATCAGCTCCTCTCCATGGCAATAAAGCACACTGTGAAATATTTGAGATGAAGCAACATGTCTATGTGGACTCCAGAAAGGTAAGAGCGACTTTAAATGAAAAAGAAACATTTGACACTATTGTTGTTCGCTCAGGAAGAAGCGTCTGGAGACAAGGAAGTATCTGATTCTTGATTAAATCCATGATTGTAACATATTGGTTCCTGCCAGACACGTGAGCGATACGCCACGCGCAGCCATCTTGATTCTGGTCGTTAATGTGAACAAATGTAAACCCTATTACAATCTGCCTAAACTGCTTTTGTTGTCACTTTATCGTCAGCTATGGTCCTGACATTTATACAACAACAAATGGCATTGTACAGAAGTATTTTAAAATGCAAATGTGGCTAATAAATTATTAGCATTGGTAATTAGCATACAGGTCAAACATAATGGCCCCAAAGGCATTTTCTCACGATGGAAATATGGCTTGTAAGAGTCTAAAACTTTCCCTGTGTGTGGTTATAGTGCCACACTCAATATTAGTTCACTTTTAGTGCTTATAGTGATGAGTTAAGTCTGTGTGAAGTCCAGAAAAAGCCGTTCAAAAGCCCAAAGAGCTGTGCTGACTGCCCTGTGAGACATTAGTTGGCAAAAACTGACACCTTTCAGGTGAATCAATTTTGAACCATTAATGGTATATATAACCATTTTTAATACATTTATTGTCAAAAACAAAATACCTTTTACTTATTATAGTAGCAACCATAAGTAACCACAAATATTTGAGGATTTACCTCGTCTAAGAGCTTCTCAAACTTTATCTAGTGCGCCTCCCCCCACCGCCTCGAGTAATATATATATATATATATATATATATATATATATATATATATATATATATATATATATATATAAGTATTATCAAATAAAACAAACAAAAAATTGCAACTATTTAATTGCATATAAGTGAAATAACCATAATAATTATAGTTATGAGTTTTAGTAGGCTAAATTACATTTATTTTAAGTGTAATTCACAGACTGTGACTGTCTTCCTTTGCTTTGTGCATGATGCTATGAAGAAATGGCACAACAGAGCCTCACTGCTCTGAGTGCTCCCCCCCTCTGTCTCTTCTCCTCATCTGCGCAGACAGGGCAGTCATCTGTCTGCAGTGGGACAGAATAGAATTGGTAACGCTTTACTGCTGTAAATGCGGCGTTTCATGTACACACTCGAGTTACTTCTCGGTCACTGTGGCTCACTTTTACCACTGCAAGTCCACGACTGACACACACAGGCAGCTTTCTGCGCTGTGCTGACTCATACAGCTGCATTTGTGTTTCACATTTAACACGAAAAGCCCATGGGATCAAAGCGGAAGGAAGTGAATACCCACGCATTCTCTTCTCATGTTATTCAGATATCCTTTATAGCGCCAAATGAGCGGTCAGAAGTGCAGAAAGTTTCAAAGTTAGACTTGAAAAGGGGAGGGAGGAGACAAGCGCGAAGGGAACCAGGACAGAGGCGCGAGTGGATGGACAGAGGAGGGACAGAGGTGCGCACTGAGGGACAAAGGAGAGACATATGAAGGACAGAGGAGGGACAGAGGAGGGACAGAGGTGCGCACGGAGGGACAAAGGAGAGACATATGAAGGACAGAGGAGGGACAGAGGAGGGACAGAGGAGGGACAGGGACAGAGGAGGGACAGAGGCGAGACAGAGTAGGGACAGAGTAGGAACAGAGGAGGAACAGAGGAGGAACAGAGGAGAGACAGAGGAGGGACAGAGGAGGGACAGAGGAGGGACATTCTATATTGCACATATAGAAGCCAAAGCTGTGACTCGGCCTATACGTGTGTATGAGGGGCAAAGAGGCAGACACGTGTGAGGGGCACGGGGGCAGGCTGACCCACTCATTTGCTGCTCTCTTGTATATACAGATTAACCCCGTGTTGGCACTGGGTGTTTTTCTGTTGCTCAAAACCTCAAAACACATCTGTAACGCGTAATTTGTTGTATTTCTCCAAACGTCTCACGCCCTCCTTGGCACAGCTCTGCCCCCCCCAATTTGGCAGGCCCCCAATTTGAGAGGCTCTGCTTTATCTTAAAACGCTGCATCTTTCTGCTGAGTTGCAATTATTAGGTTATAATTGTCCGAATTCTCAAGATGCCTGTTCAGTGGGCTCTGATCTGTCCACAAAGGCTGACGATCACTAATTGAAAACGAAGAAGAAATAATTACTGTCTTAAAAGTGATGGAGTGGCCACTAGGGACTCCATGGGGTGAATATGGTGGGACAGAGGGGGCACTGACGGAGTCTATGGGGCCTTTGGGAATACTATAGTCATACTATAGTCAGTTACTCTAGAGGACTATATATTTAGTTGTGTGAAATGGACAATCACAAGTAATGTGATATTATTACTGTTTTGGAGCTATGCAAAGTAAAGCCCGAAACTTAGCCCAATCTGCTTTTCTTCGGCTTAGGGAGATGTGACCCAACTTTGGATCCTCAAAATGTAATTTTTAAGCTTCTATAGCTCCACTTTTGTGTGTGGTGTCAGCACGACTTGGAGCTTCTCTGTCATATCGTAACCATAAAACATCAAAGCTACTGCAACAGCCAATACATCAAGAGGGACAGACGGAATGACAGACACACACAAGAGCAGGATAAAACATGGGAAATGGAGAAAAAGGGAATTGCCAACTTCATTACTCCCCTCTTGTGACGCTATAAAGTTAAACTGTAGTCTTCTCATACATTTCTCTTAAAGCTCATGGCACACAATACACAAAACAGTGCTATTAATCTAGTTTGAAGCATTCTATAAAAAACAGAAAAGGGTGAAAATGGAGGGGCATCATTCCCCATGTTTACAGTGTTCACATGCTGCGAGGATCTGTGAAGCTGCTTACAGAAAACAGGAGGCAAATTCCTGTGCAGTCTATTGACAGCTTTCTGTGTACATGATTTGTATGATCTTTTCTGATCCTGATATTAGCATAGTTTAACTTGCATCTAAAGAAGAGCAACGCTCTGATAAACACTCAGTGTCAAAGCACGTAGCTTTTCCTCCAGGAAACAGCTGACGCTAATGTGCACTAGCTTTGTTAGCACACAATGTTTGGCTCTGTAGACTTGGCGCTCGAAGGATGATCATAACATTTCAAATCTTAGATGTTTGTCTGCATGTCAATGGTCTGCCCTTTCTGTCTCAAGTTTAAACAGCTTTAAGACTCCAGAAGTGTGTACCAGCCTTTATACTGAGTTTAAAAGAATGCAAAAGAGAGCTAACCAAAATATGACCAGAGACTAGAATCATTAACATTTATACTGTATTATTATACCGATTTAAAAAAAAAAAGTCAAGATCAAGATATTCCTTTTTGTCACTATGACCCACTCCTAGTAACGATATTGCTCCATCTAAATCAACTGTACATTTTGCTTCTCTTTTTCCTATAGTGTTTTGTAAACCAATCCCTCTTACTTTAGTAAGTTCTTTGTGTTTATAAAATGCTAAAGTGCTGTAAAATCATTTCAAAAACCATAACCCCTTATACCAAGGGGGTCCAAACTTTTTTCACAGAGGGCCGCATTTTGAAACTTATACGGAGCAGAGAGCCACAGACAACCCGACAATGAAGTGAATCATTCTAAAGGTTGCATTTGACATTGTTTTGATGAGCCTCCACACCTTTAATAAGACTTCAAAATGCTTGCATTTTTCAAATTCTACAGTAAAAAGTACTACTTTTTGTTGTTTGGACCAACTTAGCAGGAAGCTGGAGGGCCAACAAAAATTGGTCTGAGGGCCACATTTAGCCCCCGGGCCGTAGTTTGGACAGTCTTATACCATAATAATATATATTTTTAAATGCCCAGTCTCTGTAGATTAGATTAACGTTATTGTCGTGTCATGTAAGAGACAATGGTGAATCGATGTCTATTTAGTGACAGTTAAGAGGTGTGGATAACAAATGGATTGGTACTTTTAGGTGAACCTAAAAGTTGGTGCCCTGACATTATCTGCAGTTTTCTATAGACAGTGCAATGTAGCGAGGAGGCCGTAATGCCCCTCTAAACTACTATTAAGATTTATGACCCATTGTATGTGGCACACGGCATCTATTATGTCCTTTGGAAGTGATGCATTCATGAGCTTTGGACATGCGATAAAAGATGTTGTTGCTTTAATGTCAATATATAAACATAAAAGGGCCATGGTGAAGCTAAATTCATTACTTCTGTGCTAATTGGTACTATTGTCAAGGCAAATTAAGTATACATTTGTTAAATACATAGAACTGTACTTGTGTATATGTTTGTGAAGTAAAGGAGACAATAAAACGCATAGAGCTCTTTCTCGTAGGCAGCGCACAGCAGGAGCAGACTGCCTCTCGATCTGTCTCGTCTGTCACCCACACACTCCAATACCCACACTAAAATACACACTGAATTAAACAGAAGTATACACCAAACATTAAGGCAGGGCTATTCAACATAAGGCCCAGGTGTCAAATCAGCCCTTCAAAGCGATTTAATCTGGCCCGTGACCCATCAAAAAAAACAAAAAACATATTCATTCTGGGTTAGCACTAGACCTGGTGCTAACCCAGGTCTTGGGTCTTGGGTTTAATCCTGATTGATTCTGGGTTAGTCCTGGTTCAGACCTGGTCCTAGTTTATTTCTGGTTCAGTTCTGGATGGGCAATTTTGCAAAGAAATGTTGGTAAAGCATTTTGTATGTTATTTCTCACATAAATCAATTCTATCAGTAGTTATTTTATTGTATTAACTACATTTATTTGAAACAGTGTTTTGTTACAGTGGTGTGTTGTGCACCTTCAGCCCAGAGACCTTGGCTCTCCAAAAAATCTGTCCCACAGGAAAAATAAGTTGAATAGCCCTGCATTAAGGCCACAAAATGAATGGAAATCGAGTCAAAATCTATTTTAAAAGGCTGCAATTAGCAAATCGCATAGACTGCAGTTATTTAAGTTACTAAATTACGCTGCTGCTATTGTAAAGCAGATAATACAATTGTCTAACTATAAAACCTGTTCAGTCAAAGAAGTCTGCAATAAAGCTGTGCAAACTTTATTCTTTGACTACCTTGTTACTTTCGTAGTCTTGCACGCTGCTTAGACTTTGGCTGTGCGTGTCTCTCTTCAGAACAACTATAAAACCTGCAAACCATGCAGTAAAGACTAATCTGAAATCCATGGAATTCCTATCTTTACTGCTCCAGGACATGTTTACAATGTGCACTCTGATATAAGCATACCTTGCAAATCAATGTTTCAATTAGATTTTTTTTTTTCCTCAATTCAATTTCAATACTCATAATATACACATGAAATCCACTAAATCTGTTTGAAAAAGCAGCACTTTAACAGCAAAAGCACATGCCTTTCTCACATCATGCTGCTACATGAGAGACACCACAAATAGCAGGCCGCTTTTGAAGAAAACATGTTTTGAAGCAAGAGGAGCTCAAGGCAATAAAAAGTGAATATATAAATCTTTTTTCAGGTCAAGCAGCAAATTGGACTTTTACTTTGCAGTGGTTATGCAAGAGGCCCTAACTACTAAATAGTTTAGATCAGGTTTAGATCCTAACCATTGTAAGACAGTGTCATTTTGGTTGTGCAATTGAAGGAATACTATATACTGTTGTTGAGTCCTTGGGCTAAACACTTCACCCATCTTTCCCACTATGAATCTGGCACGGATTGAAAGCCTTGCTGCTATGTAAAGAGTGTCCAAAAAGTGCTGTTTAAATGTACTGTTTTATTATTATTATTATTATTATTAGCATTTATCCTTGGACTAGTACAAATGTGTTCAGGTCTATGTAAACTATCAAGAATACAAGCCACGAACAATTCCATGTCTGTTTTTTCCAGCAATATTGTCTACTACTCAATACAAGGCCAGTTTCATTCTTTGCTTCAAAAATGGAATACCTATTGAAAATGTATTTCAAAATCAAATCAGTAAATTTGCACTTGAGGTACAAATCTAGTTTAGGGGAAAATAACAGGTCGCAGGACAGCGCAGGGCATACTTGTTTCACTTCTTTAAAGAACCATTTAGAATCCATTACGTCGTCATCAAACCTCATTGACCCCCAACACAGGGAGGCAGGCGCGGCCCACAAATGCCCCCCTGAACGGAGGCAACAATGGGGCCAAATGTTGTGTGTGCGCCCCCGATACAACAGACCACCAGCACCCTCCATCCATCACAGTCAGAGACACCAGGCCCGATTTAGAGACGCTCATTTGACCGCCGCCGTATACTGTGGTACACGGTTTGCCTGTGGTGGGTATGACTGTTTTGTTGTTGGGTTTCTCTTGTATTCAAAAGTCGCTAGTTAACCAGGTTGTCAAAATAAATTTATGCTTTCACATTGGATTGGATTTACAGCTGTTGTGTTGAAATGTTTGAATGCCAGTAAGATATATCGATGAAATAGTGCACATTTGATGGCAACTAATAAAAAATGCCTAATTATTGTATTATAATTATTTATTTTTTTACAAAATAAATGACATTTTCTACAGAAATCATATATACATTTCTTTATGGTGGAGAATGATTTTTTGAATATAATTTCATGTAAATCGCACATCCACAGTCCATAAATAATAAGTACAATTGCAAATCAAAATAGAAATACTTGCTGCTATTTTGCTTTGCTTCTTTCAACACTTTTAGAATGGTTTGTCATGCTTAACTAGTAACTGTCTTCTTCTCCTTCTTCTTCTTTGGTGGTGTTTTATGGCGGTTGGTATCCATAGTGTTAGGTTGATTATAAAAAATAAAATTAAAAAAGCAGGACTGGCGATCCTAAAATCTCGTTACAGACTTGTAGAATCTATAGTGTATCCATCATAGCAAAACCAGCCAGTGAAAGATGACACAATGGTCCCAATTTCCTCTCTGTATCCTGGGCCAATCTGGGAGGACAGGGGCACCCAAGGGACCTACAGCCACCAGCTGACCGCGCTCAAAGGCACAATTAGGGACTCTTTGTTTCGGCTGAAGTGGTCCCATTGTAACCCAGTGTGGTGTGGACATAAAGGGGTAACGTCATCAGTCACCGGGCCAATGGTTTAGGTTTGATCATATGGGACGGAGAAAGTGATGGCGCCCTGTGGAGTTTGAATGAACCCCTCCAACTGTGATAGAGGCTAATGGGGACACGCTGATGGGTCATCAATACAGCTGGGATGGACTGACTTTGCAGACCAGAGTCAAATATGAGCATGCGTGACTCCAGATTGTACAATGTCTATCATTATTGAAATGAAAAAGTCAAGGAGGTAGGGGCAAGTACGGTCATTTCAAAACTGAAATTGGCTAAAACTTGATAAGATGGTGGTATTCTTCTCTTTCAAATGACCTGATTCTGGAAACTAATTTTGATAGATATATATCAACTTTTTAAATGCACTATCAACCAAACAAAGGTCTAAATATGGTATGGTAGCTCAAACTGCTCTCTAAAAAAAAATACACAGTTGTAACTTCTCATTGAATCAGAGAAAACCTTCAGGAAAAAAACTTGTAACAAGACATCAGCTGTGGATCCGAACCGGGAACTGAGATAACAATATCTTTGTTTTATAGAGACTGGAATTCGTAATTGAAGAATGAGGCGTCTTGTTGAAACGCTGTCACCCGCCGCTGGGTTTGTTTACACTGTTTCATCGTTTGATTGCATGTGTCTTCTCACTGGGAAATTAAGTTTGTGGCTTTATGTGAAAGCTTAAATTTCAATTTGTTGTAAACACTTTATAGATGTAATTAAATTGTGACTATAGCCACATATTTTGATAAATGTGCAAGTTCCCACTGTCCCGAGATGTAATGATTTCGAGATTAGGAAAAAGTAGGATGCCAATTAACAAGACTGGTTTGGCCATTTTGATACTGTTAAGGGAAATTACTGCAACAAAATATGTAAATTAACTTAAAACCTGCAGAAATATGCACCAATATTCCAAATATAAAATGTATATAGTTAAATATGGTTAAAAGTGCAATGCATAATTATACTATTATCTATTATCTTTCGAGCATTTATTCCATTCGAGAGAATTTTGGTTTGTTTTTTAAACATGCATTCTTACAGTGAGCAGGGTTGTATATCTCCACAGATCTGACCTGTAACTTGGCATAGTGATGCCACCTGCTTGTCTCCATGGAGAGAATTTAATGCAATACTTGTCTTGTCCCTCAGACTGTCTCCTCCCCTTGTCCTTACCACTGTGGGTTGACTGCACCAAGCCAGGTCTGTATTACGACATGGTTGACATGATTTGATTCCCCTCCCAGGAGCCTTGAAAGTGCTCCATTAGAGATATTGCTAGTGGGGCAGTGTGCCAAAGCTAGCAGCCTGTCCCTGTAACCCACAGACTCACCTGCTGCGAGGAATCTGTCCATTTACTCTACCTATGGTGCAGTGCAAAAATGTAGGTGTAAAAACTATGTTGACCAACACTCCATTGTCCACTCAGTGTTATTTTGGTCAGGAAAAAGAGTAGCTCACTGAAGTAAAGGAGTATATTTTGGCATATACCGGTAATAAAATACATACTGTATTATGCAAGAACTGCAGGAGTTTTATTTTGGGTTATTCATGCGTGTTTACGTAACCTCGTATTGTCACATATTCAACTGTCAATTTAAAATGAATTGTGTTACAATGCATAAAAAGGTAAATCATCATCAATTTGTATGATAGATTACCACTAAATTCCAGAAAGAAGCACAATGTCTCTTTTTTAGGCAAATATTCCGGTAGTATCTCATTTGGTAGAGATATATGCCCACAAACCCAAAAGTTGATGATTGAATTCCCATGACTGGCGGTGCATTATGTCATTTTGTCCTTGAGCAAGACTAGTTTAAGTTTTGCATGTTGAGTACAAATAAGGCATCAGAAAAATGCGATTAGTGCTTTAGCAGAGTTGTACAAGTACACACTCACTTTGGATCTTCCACTGCACGATTTGCTTACAACTATGCAAAGAACTGTTTTGGACGCATTAATCAAGCTCTCGGAACTCGGCAACAGCCAACTCTTGTGTGGTCCTGTTATCCACATGCAATCTGCGTATATCTTTGCAACTGGCCATTACTGGTTGATCTTGTCCCTAATTATCTAAGACAGATTTGGTATTTTAACCAGCACAGTGAAAGGACAGACACCGCAAGCCTCAAAGTACAAGTGTGCAATCCTATGATATAAGCCACTGTTGTCTAGACACTACAGCAGACAAGATGAAGATACTTCGACATAAGGCAATAAAACAAAAGCCCCACAAAATGGTAAAGAATCATAATTAAAACGAATGAAAAACAAAACGTCCAAAAAGTCCACACTCATCTACAATTGGATGGGACGTCAGACAAAAAATAATAATAGCAATTTTCTGACTTTTTATAGCGAATAAATTCAACTATATTGACCTGAACATCTTAGGAGTCTTTTACTCATAATAACAGTATCAGTAACAACAGTAGTAACAGCAGAATGAGTGGAAAAAATATGTATTAACGTTCAAGTCACCCACTCAATTATTCTGGCATTTGCGTATACACATGTTACCTAATAATTCACAGAAAGTGGCAGGTTCCAACAAGAGGGGCATCGTCAACATTCGTTTCCTCTCCTTGCCAAAAGTATTAGACTGTGTGTCGTTATGTTGTTGATATCCCCTCCGTGCTGTTGCAAGATGGAGGATTGTCATGAAGACCAACACGACCCAAACAAAGGGCAGGGTGGTGCTGGGGCGATGGGGCCGGAAGGGGGGGCGGGGGGGCAGTTTGAGAATAGAAAGACATGGATCCAGACAGGCGCAGTCGCAGGACAGTGACATTCACGCGTTTGGACGTGGCTACACTCCCGCCGATCGGCCAAGCTGTTATCGCAGTCGGCAAGTGTTTCCAGGTCGCAACCCTCAGCGGCACTGGCATTATTGGGTCGCGGCTTGGTGCCACGGAGTCACCAGTGAGCGCAGGAGCAGAGCCAAAACTATTGTCCGATGGCAAAAGGACGAGTTAGTTGTGTGATGCACTGCAAAAAAAGGATCTTTAGATTAGTTCAAATTACTTGAATTCTGGTTTCTAAATTTAAATTCCTTTTGACTACGTGTTAAGATGTATTTATTTGATGAACCTATAGATCATTTGACTCTTTTTTAAAGATACTTCTGACTATTAATACTTCTATTTCAAGCCAACAAAATTGATCTTACCCATTGTGAGATTTATATTTGTATTTTGAGCGAATACATTTCAGAAATGTGCCTTGGAACCGTTAGCACTATGGTGCCAAAAACAGTTAAGGCACAACTGATGCAACAAACAAACTGAATGTTGCATCAATGGTATGGTACATTTTTATTTGCACATTAACCAAAAAGGAAATATACCTTACCAGGTTCTAGAAGAAAAGGCAAATGTCCACCTGTAGTCCCTGGGCAGGTTGATGGTTCTATCTAGAAAAACTGAATCTAAATGTAGATGGAAATGTGACCTTGTCACTGTACATGTCTCACTTACATATTTAATGTAATATCAATACTAACAAATAATCCTACCCTTGGATCAAGTAGTACCAAAACTTCAACACCACAATCCTGCACACACACTCTTCTCTTCTCAGGCACGCTTACATACACACACACATTCATTACTCATGGGTATAAACTTGCTAAATCTCTGTTGGTATTGTGTTCCATTGCCTCATTGAGACAAAGGAAAATGCAGATCTTATAAAAGAGCAGTTGCATTTTGGGACGCTGCATTCTCCTCTTGTGGTAGATCCAGTGGCTTCAGTTATTTCATCTGAGCAAAGAGCAAAAGAGGACATTCTGCTATTCCATTGATCATTTTTAAAAGTAAGCAAACTTTAGCGTAATATTTTAAGATATCATAATACTGCACTTCAATGAAACATTGTTTCAGGCAAATTCTTTATTTGGATTTGCATTTACTTATTAATATTTTTGCAGTGCAGTGTGCACATACACACTAACACATGGGTTAGTGATCCGCACTGGCAGCCTCCATAGCAACCATCTGTCCCGCTCCGCCGTGCCTCGGATTTGGGCACAGCAAGCGACGGGCATGCCTTGACACATCTGAGTTAATGGGACAAAACATGGGGGGCGAGCAGGAGGACAAAGGAAGCGCAAAGAAAAGAGAGGAGTCAACGGTGACATGTACACAACCCAAATGTAGTCAAATTTGACACAGTAATGCATTGATTACTCGACACACAAGGTATTTTGTTGGTTCTAAAATGTTGGTTTAGTCAAATATTGTTTAGTTAAAAAAGGTAGGTCAACATTTCAAGTAGTTGGAGAGCACAACATTGGAATCTTCTCCTTATTTCAGTTCAACAACAAAACATTTAAAGTAACATTTAAGCTATTTCGACAATGGTTACTCTCTAAACAATATAACATCTAAATCTACTTCATCCAAATTACACATTTCCAAACTAACAAACCAATAAAAGCACAACCTCACTGTCCCTATAATAACTGGAATAATACAATAATCAATGCGTCGGCCCCGATACAGTGCTGTAGTTTGCATATTACATACTGCATATTTAGGCTTTTATGCCAGATGCCCTTCCTGGCTCCATTTATCCAGATTTGAGACCACTTTTTCATCCAACCAGTTTATTTTGTATATTACTAGATCTACTCATTGACTATTATAGCAGTCATTGTATTATTAATGCCTGTTAAAATCCCAACGGTTAAAGAGGCACTTTTTCAGTTGGAGGGTCCAAAAGATTCTTGTCTCCATGGATATGTGATTGTTTTCCACAAAAAGGCCCGAAACTCGGTAATCTATATGGAGACCAGCAGGTGAGCCCAACTAAGTAATTTTTAGGGCAATAAAAGCACATTTCACTGGATACATTCATGAAAAATATGTTAATACCATACTCTTTATACAAGCATGACAGATCATTCACCAGAAAACCAGTTGTTCACCTTTAAAATGTAATTCTAATAACGTCTAGAACAATAATAGATCTCCGCATTTCTTGGGGCGGAACCGATTCGGATAGAAGGCGTGGCTAAACTAATGCAATTCTGTGGGACGCTAAATTGGAAGGAGATGCATCTTTTCCTGTCAAAAGTTCTGGCTTGTGTTGCCTTATCAACGCGGCACCATACTTCTCTGAACCAGTGACACAGTGACCCCGACGTCTTCTTCAGTCCCACCCAAATCTTCTTAAACATGCAAACTCAACGCCATTGTCGATTTCCGGACACAAAGCAATGCCACGCCTCCAAGGGCCGCCAATACGCCAGGATTAAGCGGCAGAATACAGGCAATGACGGAGCCTCTTTTGATTGCAACTGAATTTTGGAGCGTCTGTTATCTCTATTGAGCAGATCGGCCACAACACAGCAAATCCACCTTTTTAAAATGACCACATGACTTCTCTTAACCAAAGTTTGATATAAATGTGATCAAATAAGACCATTGCTTATTTATATTCATATTATAAGTACTTGAAGTAATAATGTAAACGTAGTAAATGTACCATGTATGACATAGATGTAAAATATAGCAGGAGTAGTAGTAGTTTTTGTAGTTGTGGTAGTAGTAGAAAGCAGTATGAGTATTAGTAGTGGTATTCATGGTAGTAGTGCTTAAATCAGAAGCATCTGATTAAATGTAATAGAGAAAGTACAACAATAATCAAGAGTGATAACCACATTCAAGCACTGGCAATAGAGTACAGAGGAGTATAAAGTACTTTCTAATGAAAGAATGTAGTAAAATACTGTTGAAAGCAGGAAGATCTTTAGTTGCCAAACTCTGAACACAAACCCCCTTTTTGGCTTTGCTTTTTCTTTCACCATCTTTTCAAAGAGGCCACAGCGAAACTGACTGAACCATGACCGCAGGCAGATGCTACACTCTTCACACCCTCCAATCCCACAAATAAGTCAATGACAAGTGTTACTTAGACCGAGTGTGTAGGCTTTTATGTAAATAGACTCAAATATAGATCAAGTAATTTACATTCTCGAAGAAAATGTACTTAATAAAGTGAATAATGTATAGGTAAACTGAAATATGATGTAAGTAAATTAGTAAAGTAAATCAATTAAAGTAATCAAATTGAGCAAAGCATCCCTTATTATTTTCTATGTTCTGAGTCTATAATATATCATCTATTATCATGTAAATAATAAAATCACTGGTGCTCCAAGGAAGACAGTGTGCGAGAGATTTTGTCTTTTTTAAAGTCTGGCGAGCTGTGTGCACTGCTTCTCTTACGCACCTGTTCCACACTTGGATGTGCACGTTTTTCCTCTTTTTATTATAAAATATCATGCCATCAGCCCCGGGTTGTTATCAAGTTATAAACAACAGCGGTATACAGTACACACAATGTTGTTGTAATGGGATTATTTGAACACAGACTATAATCGAAACAAGACCGGTGAAAATATCTGCACTTTCAAAATAATTACCAGATTTTGTCATCCAACAGTGGCACTTACATGTACTCCGGAAACAAGAATGTTGACCAGGCTTTGATTTGGTCTTTGGCAGGCAAAGGGGGCAGCGAGGCGACCCAAGTTCCCCTCTGCTCTGGGCCAAGGCAGAAACACACGACAAGCCAATGCAACAACACAAATGTTAGCCTCAAGATTCTGCCCATTCCAGACAGTGCTTAGGGAAAGACGCCATATTGTTTCAGTGTGGCGAGGTGATAGAAACGTTATCTTGGCTTAACTGCAGTCCTACAGCATTACAATTAGGTTAGACACATGTGAATATTTGTATTAATGTTGTTTAACATTGAAGGGGGGTAATTAACTTCAGTTTGATACTCACAATTGTATACATTATTATAAACAATTGTATGAGAAATGATTGTCTTTTAAATTAAACTGACTTTGGACTATAGTAAGAGATTCAAACATATGTTAGTTTATTCTTATGTTATTTGTATACGTAGAATGTTATCAGAATTTACATGTAAATAATGGCGTGGCATTTATTTAAACAAGTAATATTTTCCACATACATAGACACATTCTCACTACATAATATGATCTCAAAAATCAATCTTGTTAAAAATGCAACGTCTGAATCCGAGAATATTGTCAATAAAAACATATTGCGCGGCGTACGCTACATTCAATTTGAAAAGCAATACTCATGGTGCACTTGAAAGGCGGCCATATTGTTTAATTAAATCCCCATCTCACACACAGAGTGGTGAAAATGACATGATCTGGGATAATCCCCTTAGAAATATTGGCCCGAAATCCTTCCATCTTCTCCCAAATAATTCTGTAAATCGAAACTACTCTATTGCTGCATGTATCAGCGTTGATGCGTGCGCGGCTTGTTATTGCGCCCTCTATTTTTGGGCTCCCCGGCTCTCTCGGTATGAGGATATCCTGATTAAAAAGAAATACGGCATCGCTATGGAGGCAAAGGAGGGTTTGGTGGCGATATAGAGAGAAGTCATTTCCTGGTTTGTATGGGTAAAATACTATCTGCTTGGAAAAACCTGGTGCAGATATGGCAGATTTCCCCCCTCAGAACATTGATAACCATTTGTTCATTTCCTCACAACAACGAAGCGGAGAAAATCGAATAGTTTTGTCCAGGAGTCTATTCGAACACAATCACTCAAATCTGTTATGTTATTGGAAAGACTTGTAAGGCTTATACAATATTGCTGCATCAGGGCTCTTGCATAGCTGACGAGAGGGTCAAATTCTCCCACTTTTGTGTCGCTTTGCTGTTTCTTTCCGACAGATTTGCATTTTAATGGCAGGCAAGGCTTTTATAGACTTCACAGCGGCGTTAGTGGCACCACAAGTGGCATCATTAAATGAACTAAGCCGGATTAGCTGTGATGCCGAGGTCAGATAGCCATGCGCTGTAACACAACCTTACTCGGATTAGACAGGGGTTGATAGCAAAGATGCACTGCAAAAACGGACATCTAGATTAGGTCAAATGGCTTGAATTGAGAGAACTAATTTTGAGAAGTTGTTGTTTTGACTATATTCAAGTTATAGTTTTATCCTCGATATTCTAATGTATTTTCAATTTCATGTTCAAGTGGGGTTTTTTTTTTTTTAATTATTTAATTATTGTTCTCCTGGTGGAAAATTGATTAGGCTTGAAATGGGAATCAATGGCAACAAGCAACAAATGTCATAAACATGTAAAAAAAAAAATCAAATAAGGACCAAATCAGAACTAAAACAATGAAATAAGATCATTATTAGTGTAGATGTGGATTTTAGAGTGTAGGTGTGGGTGAGGAGACGTGGGGGGGGGGCCAAGGGCGGAGGAGCGAGGAACAACTGGATGCCACCGATAGAAAAAAAAAAAAAAACCTGTAGGAAGACATAAGAGGGGAGAGGAGACAGGGCGATAGAAGGTGATGAATTGCTTGTAAAGTGGGTCCTCTTCAAGTCAAGGGCCCCTCACATCCTTTTTGGCTGCAGTTCCACTTTCCCCACATACTGACGGAGTGGACGGAAACATGCGGGTGAACTGTGCACATTTAAAGCTTCTAAATGACAGGGTTTACGCACAGAAACTTTTGGTACGATTGGCACAAAACATATATAATGATGACAAATCAGAGCAACTGGGTAAACCAAATGGCGCCTTCTTATTGATGCAAAAGCCAATTCAGATAATGTTAGTATAAGAAGCAAGGAAGATATGGTACATTTATCTATCCATCACTGAATTATTCCTGTCACAATCAATATACTACCATATATAGCAAAAATTGTAAGCTACTTTTTCTCCATGGCACATTTAACAAGACCATTTCCACCAACTTAAGTTTTGCATGAGCCAAAGTCTCCTATTCACTCTTGTTTTCCAATTAACCTTTAGTGAGTCCGACCCGGTGTGGCGAATACATGGATCAATGCCCTCCGCGATTACCATCTGCACCCGCGCCTATGATACCAGAAAAAGAGAGGCTTCGCTAAATGTTTTGTAAATATTAACTAAGGGGCTATTTGCTTTGGGTCCACAGGTTTGAGGCGTGCCAGGTGGAGATATGATGGCAAGTGTTGGACCGTGTCAAAAACCAGTTCAGCGAGGCGAGCTGGGAATAGAAAAAGGACATGGCGGCCAAGTTTGTGTCACTTCATTTTGGTGCTTAAATGAAGGGCCACTGGGAAAGAGGTAATCTAACAAAACACACACAGAGGAGTGTTTTGAGTAAAGTGTCCATTAAGAGACCTGTAACCATGTTTTAAATAAAAGAGTTTGCAAAAAAGGTATGAGAACATTGTTCGGTTCGTTAAATTGTATAATACAATCTTACTTTTATTAAGTTTTTGTTGAGACTATGGTCAAAGAGTGAATCCATAATTAAGTCCTTTTATGAAACGCCTTATTTACATTCCACTTATTGCGTCTATTTAATTAAAAAACCTTTATATGTAAATAAAATCACCTCTTACCAGCTAATTTTGGGAGAAAATTGAGACTTTGGGGCCACTGTAGTTTTCTGTATTAATGGAAAACACATAAAAATGTATTATTTGTCTAAAACCATCTAAAACTGCAGTTTCACTGTCTATAAATATGCTTTATTGTCCCCATAGGTACATTTATTTGTGCTGGCGACACTTCTTCAGATCTGAACCAGGATGTTGATCAGAAATACTTTTGTGCCAGTTTTTATTCATGCTTATGATATATCCATTAGTATTTTAAAGGATACAATTCAGAAATGAAGCAAGCAGCAATCATTTACTTGACTAACAAAACTACTACTACCGCCACTACCACTATTACCAGTATTACCACTACTACTCCTACTTCATCTTGGTGCACCCAAAACAAATTGTAACAAGCTCAAACTCCAGATACACACACATGTAAGAGCCAGTAAAGCAGATATGATGTCTTCTTATAGCCAATGTACAAGTGTATTTTGTTCACAAGTCTAACCCAGAGAGACCACCCAACCATAGAGGCCACAGTCCAACAGTTGTGTGAAAAAGAGATTATGTGCCCTATCTATATATGTGTTTGTGTGTGTGTGTGTGTGTGTGTGTGTGTGTGTGTATTTTTTAAAGCAGGGCAGATTATGCATTGCGATATCAGACTAGGTTAACGTTGCGTGTTTGCATACAAGGTGCAACCGCAGCCTCTCGGGGTTTAAAGTTAATCCCTGCTCATAGGCTGATTTGGCACTTTTTCAGAGAATTAGAGCACCAAGCGAGAAGGCTTTGTTGAGGTGAGAGAAAAGTCGTTCAACACAATCACAGCTCGATGCTCTTTTCTCTGGCCTTTTCTATGATGCTTTAGTTTAGACGGATATCTATTTCTTTTTCTAGTTTTTTGTTAAGTCAACGGAATTCTTTGTCACTCTTAGCAATTGGTCGTATTGAGCATTATCCAAGTTTAGCTTCGGCACGAATTGTCTTGTGACTGGATTGGACGCTCCTCGTACTTACCTTTAGTGTGCTAATAATATAAAAACCATTAACTTACCTGAATCCTACAACTTACCTGAATACTGTGGCTGAAAATGGTCACAAATAATACACAACATGCAAAGCGCTTTCTACGTGCAGCATCCTTACCTTTGTGAATTGAATAAATAATGATCTTTAGCAAAATACTTTATTGAAAAAATCATTCTAAAACAAGTGTAGAGTAGATGATTCACAAAACGGCTGCAATCAAAAGTATGTATGTGTGAATGTAACGAAACAAACAATAAAATGAATGGCAAACTTACTATTGTAGACGTCGCCAGGTGTGCAGGTGGGTGTGGCCAGGTGCAACTGCAAGCCTTCTGTGATTGGACAGAGAAAAAAGGCATTTAAAAAGTATCAGTATGTTTGCTCCTTCACATTGTTTGTACACATCTAAGCACTGGAACATGGAAAGCTCCCCCAACGGCAACTAAAGCTGCTCAGAAAATAGTTGGAGGGGAAATTAACTAAAAGGGGATTAAATAGCAGATTAAAATCAATAGAAAAAACATCACTTCATGCTTGTTTTGATTAATGGTCTCTCTCCAAATGATAAATTAAACTTGAAAACTTTCTGTACACATTATTAACCCCCCATTTTCTAACTCATTTAAAAAGCTGCGGGCGTATTTCCCATTATGTTGATAATGTGGGTCGGGTTTGCCAAAAAAACTTGTGTGTGCTAATTGTGCGCTGGTTCCAAAAGCCATTTTCTGTTAGAGTGCACAAATCCATTATGGCCTCCTTCTTAGGCTGGATAATGGGGATCGAATTAATGCAGGGGCGCAAACATGTGGCCCGGGACTCCTAAAGATATGATTGATCATCTTATTCCTGGCTATTCACGCGCTCTGCTTTGGTTAATCGATACCATTACCTCAACTGGATAATACAACAGCTTGCTAACAAATATACTGCTGAAATAAGGCTTCAAACTGTCACATTCAAGTTCAAATGAGCATAGTCCATTTCCTGTTTGTCAAAGTGACTTGATGCTTAGCACTCATGCCTGCTAACAAGGAGATTGTGGGTTTGATGCTCAAGCCAGTTAACTACAACCCTAATTTAATATAAGATTTAGCGTTTTATTGGGACATGTTTACGGTGAAGTGGTAAAATGTTCAATCTGAAACTACAAACAGTGAAAAATGGAGGCAAATGGGTGTGGTTGTCTGTGTGTATCTATAATTGGACACATTGGTCTTTCCACCCACACGTCACCCCATTTTCACAATAATCTACTGTCTATCATTGCCTTTCGGCCAAAAATATCTCTGCAAAACAAAACGCATAGAATAAAAATTGGCCCAGGGTTGGCTACGCAAGTCACAAGCAAGACTTGCATTTAAAAAGTCAGACCCTCTGTTTAGTATCCATGGACTAAACTTCACAGCCGAATGATTTTTCGTGTTACACCGACACAATACCACTGAAAATCACTAAGTAGCAACGAATTATAACAAAAAAGAATGGTTGAAATGAGCTGGCTTGTCAACCTACTATTTTGCAAATGGCAATGAAAGTAACATGAGAAAGGATACAGCCTTAGAAATAGCATTAATTAGGAGGAAATGATGATTTGCGATTAACTGCAGTGGTAAAGTTACGGCTTATTCGACACTTACAGTACTTGGTTTTTTTGTTTTTCTGCTTTTTGTTTTTATTAGAACTAGGGTAGGTAATAAAAAAGAAATAGTACAACACGATTCAGCAACAAACCATGCAGAGTTATAACCTTTTTGTGTCGTTTTTTTCTTTTTTTGGTCTTTATGGCTTAAAAATGACTGGGCCATTGTAGATTGTAGACATTTGCAATGCTTTAGTATATTAACAATAGACCATAACCAGATTTGTGGGATCCAAAGGAAGACAATGACTCAAATAATAAAATGTACCATCATTTTTGCACAAATTTTTTGCATTAATGACATGTTTCCAATATAAATCTTCTTTATTGGGACATTTTTCTCATTTATTTTGGCTCACGTCCGTCTCTTTCCTTTGATTCATCCATCCTCCCGTCCCAAATTTTGCCCCTGCTCATTACACCTTATCTGACCCTATATGCTTTTATCTATGTAATTATTTTTCCTTTTCAGATACCCCCTGTACTGAACAGCACTGTGGCATGCTGGGTAATCGTAGGTCTCCGCGCCGTGTTGCCCTCTTGACTCTCACACATAAATTTACATGTACAAAGGCTGATTCCCTATAGCGGTTTCAATACCTTTTCAAGATGGCGGGCTGCGGCCCTTTGGAGTGGGGTCTAGCGATAAAACTCCCCAGACACTCTTCCATTATGTCGCGTTGATAGGACGACCTGCGAGGTGGGATAGACCAAAATACAAGGAAAAACACATAAAGGAATTTATACAGAAGTCGCGCTAATTCCTTATCACAATCTGTCAGTGGTCACCAAGAGTCCCAGTGTGGTTGTGTATTTTATAAACGTAATCCCAAATCTGATATGTTTTATAAAACTGGATTACCACAAGGAAATGAAACCGCAATGTACCAAATAATAATAACACAATGTACATGATATTATATGTAGCTTAGCAAGGTTAGCAAGCTTTACCCAAACTATATTAGAAATAGCAAAATGCGATGTGATCAAGTGCCATTGCATCTATCACAACTGTTATTGGAAAATTTCACAGCCACAGCAAATCCTCTGTGATTCCTGTTAGAATTGTTATACACTTTTTTTTTTTTTTAAAGCTCAGATGCCCTCCCTGACAATCCTCTCATTCGTCAATGTTTTGCAACGACCTGTAACTCTTTGTAGTTGGATTAGCAAGGTTTCTCCACAAGTTGAATCAAACATGAGTTACCAACTTCATTTTGATGCATTGAACCAAATTTAAAAATTGTAGACAAATTGCAACTGAAGTTCAAATGTAATTACAACTACTGATAATGTACTTTATGGCAAACACATGAATGGATGATTGCAACAAATAAAAACACAATAATATTACTCATTCGTCATCGTCATTAATATGTGCAGTCGATTTGCACTATTCAGCAGCTTAAAATGGGAGCTTTCTCACATCGGCTGCAGCAAAAACCCCAAACGATGTGTAAAACAATGTGGAGCAATTACGTCCACGTCTTTATCGGTATATCCATGCTCAGTTGTCCGTTTGTGTCCCTACAAGCTGTCCCCTCTGTAAGGATTACCTGCTCTAAGTAAAGGTTAAAGGACAAACTTTCTCCTGTCGTGCTCCTCACAGCGGGGCCAAGAGTCAAGCCTGTCCCGGGTCAGAGTGTGTCCCGGCTGGGTCCTGGGTGCGCGTTTGCCCCCTCCTCTACCTCCACCACCCTCGATAACCCGCTCTCCTATCTGCTCCTATCATTACACTACACTGGGAGGTACAATATTGTGGTTTTAATGAAGCTAATCTCCAAGATCAGCAGGTCCGTGAGCCGGGAAATTAACGATAGCAGGTTAAACACACACACAGACGCCGACGAAGCCACCTCTTTTTCAAAATAAAAGGAGTGTGCGCTTGTGTGAAATTGGTTTTGCTCAGGATTAAAGGATTAAAAAGGCTGTTAGTTCCTCAAAGTGCTCCAAATATCCCCGCCTCAATATTCATTAGCCTGTTACAAAAGCACCGGGAGCAGCTCATAAAGGGAAAGCCCAGCTAATCATTTCCAAGCAGGGACCCCGCACACTTTATTATCATTATCCACACTATTAGCGGAGATAAGAACTGCAGGCGCAATCACAACAGGAGAGCCAAGATTATTGCTCAAAACGGTATTAATATTTGTATGCCGCGTTATGAGTGACTTTTTGGCAAATCCCTGCAATCAAAAAGTCACAGTTGGTTATAAATAACATGCTATGAATAGGCATAATATACAACACTGGCAAATATAAGCTAGAAAATGGAGAAGAAACATAAACAAATAAAGAAATAAAAAATAGCTCATTAATTGACTGTAACCCTTTTTTTTTTTTACAGACCACTTTTGTGTTAGGTACTGACCACTGATTATCTTTAAAAAAAACAAAAAAAACAAGAGCTGAACTAAACCAGGTCTAACCAGAACTAAACCAGGTCCATTTACCGCCACCTACTGTAGTTGTACGTCTTCTGTAGTCGTACGTCTTCTGTGTTGTTACGTCTTCTGTATTGTTTACGCCTTCTGTAGTTGTTTACGCCTTCTGTAGTTGTTACGCCTTCTTAGTGTTAGCTTCTGATTGTTTACGCCTTCTATGTTGTTTACCTTCGTAGTTGTTACCCTTCTTAGTTGTTACGCCTTCTGTAGTTTGTTACCTTCTGTAGTTGCTTACGCCTTCTGTATTGTTACGCCTCTGTAGTTGTTACGCCTTCTGTAGTTGTTTACGCCTTCTGTAGTTGTTTACGCCTTCTGTAGTTGCACGTGTTTTTACGCTATATACCGTAAAAAAGGGGAAAGGAAAGAGAGAAAAACAGAGAAAGAGCAAAGAGCGAGAGCGAGAGAGCGAGAGAGACCAGCTCAGATCTAAACCAGGTCTAACCCAGAACTAAACCAAGTCCAGCCCAGGACTTAACCAGGTCTAAATCCCCTTTAACTCAAACATGTGGCCCGTTCTCAACTGATTCCGTTGGTAAAACTCAGAACTCTGCTCTGACTTAGGCTCCATTATTCATCCTTTTCCCTTATATTGCCTGGAACTTCAAGAGCAGATTTACAGTAGACCTATTTACTTGTTCAGATTAAGACAAAATTGTGTTTATTTTTGATCTGGTTTAATTCAATCGGAGAAAATTGTCTTATTTCTTTTAACCAGGAGTTGCAGTTTGCGAGACACTGTTGCTTTCTCGTTTTCAAAACTTGTCAAACTTGCTCAAATTCCAGTGAACGAAATGTTTTAGTTTAATTCTTTTTCAATTCTTTTTCTTTCTAAATATGTCTTCCCTTCTCCCACATACCCAGCCTTCTCTTGGTCATAAATCTATACACGTTAGCTATTGGCAGACAGAAGGACAGCCTAAGCACCCCAACATAAACACCCCCTGGTAAAGTGTCCTTTTAGAGTCCCTTAAAGGCTAATTGAAAGTGATTGAGAGCGTTTCGCAGTGCCCTTTTTTGGCCCAGCGGGTGGCCACTTGTTCTCTGACAGAAGATAAAGGGATTGGTTTTCATTGAGCTCTGTAGGCCCACTGCTGTGTTAGAATAAGCATGTGTGTGTGTCTGTCAAGACTCACCTAACAAGGCTGAAATTGATGCTGTTTTGGGGCTGCAGAGGCATCGCTGATGGTTTACTGACATTCAAGTCCAGAAAATATCAAATTGGACACGGGAAAGGTCAAAAGCAGTGACGCGCACCTGAGGAGAGACGAGGTATCAAATTAAACTTGTTTGGAAACTTTAGCACGAGTAGATTATTCGTTAATGTTTTCAATCATTGGTCACTTCGTCACACGACAGCCAAAATTGAACGTAAGTTGTTTGTAAGTAATACATTTGTAATAATCCTGCTCAGTACTTACTGTTGCGTATTAATAAAATAAAAACACGATGGTAAAGCGATGGTGAAGTGCCAATATGCTATGTCAGTCCAGGAGATATATATTAATATTGATTTATGATCAATATTGCTGTTTACAATGAAGAAAACGTAAAATAATGAACATATGTTATGCTAAATACTCTCAAAAAACATTGTACCGCTGAAGCTGAATACGTCAAAACCAACCAACTTTCTCTCGTTTTTGTTTATCTTTCTTTTCTTTTTTTAACCATAAACAAACAAATAATATCTGACACATAACTATCCTGTATTAATTTTGTAATATGTAAACAAACTGACCATTTTTAGCTCTTGACCCCCCAATTCTTAATTGTAGAAAACAGTTAATCCAGGCTACATTTCTTTCAGTTCTAGATTACGGTGACATTATATATATGCATTCTACAGCAACAGTGTTAACAGTGTTCGGTTTTTCATTCAGCTCTAAGGTTTATTACTCATATTGTATTTCATAAATGTGTTTTATATAATTTGATCTCATACTGTATGCATAAATGTGTTTATATGTATTGGTTAATTTTAATGAATGTTTTATTATCTTGTGTTTGTTGTTTATTTTGTGCTGTGTTTGAACAGGGACCCATGAAAAAGAGACATTTTATCATTGGGTTTTCCCTGTATGAATAAAATAAAATGAAATGAAAATGAATGAAATGAGTTAAGCATAGAATGTAAAGATTTTCTAAGAGCTTACAATTGTAATACAGTACATCATTTGCATTTCTGTTGGGTATAAAACATGTATTCTTCAACTTTAAATAATAAATCAATATGGACACAATCCCTCATTCATCCAGAGTCCATAAAAGCAAAGGTTTCAAAGATAAATGTACACTATATGATAAATAGCTGTGCTTGTGCAGCTAATGGAGATCAAAATAAATCAAAATAAATGCAAATGTAATGCAAGTCCGAATAGCAATAGAAACGTACTGAGAAAACCTACAATCATCAAATTTCCAAACCTATTTCTTCATTTCTTTTGCACATTTCTACAACACATTCAGTCGTACATTGGAGTTGGCTGTGCCGTTGCACCAAATTACCAGTGGGAATCCTCCTCAGTAATAGATCCATTTCGCAGAGCAGATATGAGAGGAGGCGCGCGTATTATCCCACTAACAGGTTATCGTCAGCAACACTGGCAACGGGACGTCCCACAAGTCAATGCCTCCCCCCCAGTCCCCGGGCCAACGAATTAGCCAAAGTTTTAGGTTTGTTTTTGGAGGCCTGCAACACTCCATTAGCTACTGCTGGAGACATGAACCTATTATGCACATCGTTATTCATTGTTTTGGTTTGCATCCCGCTTTTACGATGATCCTGGTCGGGACGTGAGATTTTAGCACGGGTTTAGTTCAGTTTGGCTCCGTTTACGACCAAGTTTTAGTGCTTTTTATGACCCGGTTGAGCAGTCCCGGTTTTAGTCTGTCTTGGTTTGGTTGGAAGTAGCACCAGGTTTTGGCTCATGTTACTGCACTCTTGGGTTAGTCCTGATTAAGACCTGGTTTAGTTTTCGGTTAGATTTGATTCAGTCCAAGTTTAGTTCCACTGTAGTTTAGTCCTTGATAAGGTTATGACTTGGTTTGATGAAGTTTAGGTCAGATTTACGCCTTTGTAAATGTAGACCTTGTCTAAACCAAGTCAAGTCTTGATTTAGGCCCATTAAGTCCTGGTTCACTTCTCAGACCTTGTTGTGACTTGATCTAAACTTGATGAAGTACTACTGTAGACCTTGTTTAGACTTGATTTTGTCCTGCTTTAGTCCTGGTTTTGTGCAGACATGTAACACTCTATCAGCTCCTGCGTCCGACAGAAAACTATTAAACACATCGTTTTTCTTGCGCGCTGGCACACTCGCTCTACTCAAATCTCTACATCTCCCGGGTCCCAAAAAAATACCGTTGCAAGTCTTGAATTTCATTGTTTTATATTTGTCACTGCTATTGTTCAGGTGCGGATGTGGTTATCGGGTTCTTTGGTACATATGTTTCTTTGGATAAGGGTGTCAGCGAAATGCATGCATTTGTAAGTGTCAGCAGTTCAAGTTGCATGCAGTTATTTCCGTTGTTGTAAATGAAGGTTTTACAAAGTTTTATGAATAAAAGAGAACTATAACATAACTTGATGTATGTTTTTGATCAAGGAAAATTGTTATAACCTGGTCAAACTCTCAAAAACGTTATTGCTTTTTGATTTGAAAAACAATTTCAGATGACCCAACTATGTCCATCAAACCTGTCATCAAGAATCATCTATATCCACATTTAGAAATGATCAACTAATTTCAAAAATTAAAACGTTAATCTTCAAAACAAGGTGTGTGTTTTAAAGTGCAGTCATAAGGGTTTGCATGTTTTTCTAATTATTACCACTAGAGTGTGGTGGGCTAGTAATGTTTCCTCATCAAACCTGAAGTTTTATTATATTTCATTCATGCATGTTTAAAAAATCCCTTTTTTTTTGGCCTGCTCAGTTTTACTCTACAAAGGGCTTCTGTGTGTTTTTAAAGTCCATAAACGTTCGCTGGACTCATTCTTACGGTTTGAAAATACTTATTTCCTTCACAACAAAAGCCTTTCTTCCGCTTGGTTCGCTTTGGAGCAGATCGGCACGGTCTGAAAGTGTCTCCACTGTTTTAAATGAACCGTACCAGCGCGTTTAAGTGATCTAAAGCGGACCCTGAGAGGTCTGCTTCTCACCAAAAGCTGCGAATCAAAGCTAGTACACGTTAGCTGTTTCCTGTTTATTGACGCACAACACGTCAAGATCGAATTTCCAGTGCATAAAGCATCTAACATCAGTTAAATCCAATGCAGATTAGAGAAAGAGACATTAAAACGTGCCGTGAAATAAATGTAAAAAAATCTGAGGCTAAACCAGAAGTTGTTTAGGCCTACTCTAGCTTTAGCCATGTCTCATAGCGCCACAAACTTGGAATTACGCCCACTAAACGTCTTTTAGTGACAGGCAGAGCATGTAGAATGCATGAAGATGCACTCTGCCATTAAACGGACCGTTCCAAAGCGCTCCATGTCAAATCGTATGGTTGGCCTTTAAATATACTCTTCGTAAGGACCTTGGTTTTGGCACTTCATGTTTTAGAACTTAAAATAATGCATCTATTCAAACCCAACAGTAAGGCATTATCTCATCAGGATTAGTGTTAGAACCCCATCTACTGGCAGCAGAGGGAATTACGAAGTGGAAATATAAAAAACTTGCTTTTCCTGATATGCTAATGTAGGCGTGAAGTTTAAATGAATGTGTTTTGAGGCAGAAATGCTCAGAACAAGCCTTGTGATGTATTTGGAAAATCAGTTTGTGTCATCCATTTTTTGTGATGGCTGCTCCTGCTGCCAGGAGTATATTGCAAAGGTATCCATTGACTGTGTCCATGGCCGGAATCCTGAGGCCCAAATACATAGTTCTGAAATTGAGTGGGATGATGATGTCAAAAACAGTTTGTAGCACTTTATCTACTACTTTTATCTATGTCAAATTTTTCTGAGCAACAGGACAGTCCCAAAACACATGGAAATGGTTTACCTTCTCGCTGCCACAGTTTTTCCAACAGTTGGTAATACCCTGTGTAATAATGTGCACCTTGACATTATTGTGTCAAAGAAGAAACGTGACACATTTTTCCCACAGAACGCCCTCCAAGCATGTGATCTTGTGGTTCTCCAACATACACTTTCCCACTCTTCGTCCGTCAAAACGAAATTACCCTCTCCTTCCCATTTATTTGTAATGTAATTAGTAGCGTGGCTGCCTAAATTGTAAACACACTTATATAATTTCGATATAATTCCCCTTAAAAGTACTGTTTTATAAGCTTTAATAAACATTTCAGTCAAAGGGTTGTCATGGTCGTTGCTCAATTTAATTTCTTGGCTAACAACTCCTTATTTGTAAATACCTATAAAAGTCCTTTTTTTTCCAAGGTCAAAGGATTCTTTCAACATTTCAAAGCTTTTCATGTGATTTTCTTTTACAATCTGGAAGAAAACCTTTATACCTTTTGTTATACAGACTTTAAATCTCAAATGTGTTCTGTTAGGTACAAAACTTTGATCATGTGCCAACCAGTGTAAGATTTTCCAGGTGCAATTTAAGCAGACAGTTGAAACATTAATTTAATAAAATAAAAGGTGTTGTCTCTTGTCAAAACTTAATTTTACGTTTTGGCCCTTCACAGTAACTGTAGCGTAATCACGTCTACGCATGCTGCCCATGTCTAACTAGGATGTAAAATGAAAAATTTCACCCAAAATAGGTAAGATTTTTAAATAAATACAAAATGTACAAGCAAAAAGTATTGTCTAATCTGTCTTATGTCTTCAAATACAAGTCTTTTTGTGCAATACTTGAAACTCATCCAAGACCTTTACAAGCACGTTCCAACACTTTATGGAAATAGCATCTAAGAATCGTATTTTCATCAAAAAATAAATAAAACAAAAAAGTGAGTTAATTTTTGTCAATACATCCCACACAGCTTCTTGATTTATTTCTTCATCAATTCAATCCCAAATCCATCTTCCTCTTCACTATAGTCTCAGCCTAACTCAGCTTCATTAAAACCTAACAACTTGCATTACCCCAGCGCTGAATCAATGGCGTTAATTTGATCCTCACTAATAAGGTACGATTAGTGTTTATTTAGTGTCGGTCCATGCACTGCAGCTATAGGCCCTGAGTCTTCTGCCATTACTCTGATCCGTATTGATTTTGTATTTGGCCGCCAGAGATGCCCAGGTGGACTTTCCCCAAGGAGCTCTGTCTCTCAAATGGACTATTTCAGGATCAAGGTTAAGAGAGAGAGAGGACTTACGACTCAAGGCAATGGGATTAGCTTTGGACCAGGGCTTCTCAAAATGTGGCCCTGGGTCCATTTGTGGTACCCAGATGCGATTATATTTGTCTCATACAATTATTTTGGTTGGCATTTAGATCTATTAAATTCTTTGCTTTGCGTTGGTTCGGTCCTGGTTTATTTCTGGTTCCAACCCGATATAGTCCCAAGGATGGATTCACACTAGTCCTGATTTCATCCTGGTTTGAGCCCATTTCAGAATCAGAATCAGAAAAGGTTTATTGTCATTGTCAGTGAACAAAATTCACAGTCTAGGAACTGGCTTTGGTGATTCGGAGCAACATACAACAATGAACAATAATGAATAAAGAATGTATGTCTCGATAAGGCAGCAGTGTCCAAACCTTTTTTACAGGGGGCCGCGTTTTGAAACTTATAAGGAGCAGAGGGCCACAGACAACCAGACAATGAAGTGAATCATTCAAAATTTTGCGTTTGAGATCGGCCTCAACACCGTTTTAATAAGGCATGGAACATTATTATTAGGTTGGAATAACATCAAATTGTTGTACTTTTTACTGTAAAATTGGAAAAATTCAAACTTTTTGTTGTTTGGGTCAAGCCTGAGGGCCAACAAAAATTGGTCTGAGGGCCGCATTTGGCCCCCGGGCCATATTTTGGACACCCCTGCGATAAGGACGTGTCCTGGTCTAGTCCAGGTTTAGTTCCTAGTTTGCTCGCAGTTTGGTCCTACTTGTATCAATGCACACTAAATTAAGGTAAGTTTAGGTAGATTAAAAAATATTTTGGTCTTTTGTTTTGGTTTAGTTTAAGTTTAAGTTCTAGTTTAGACTCTATTTAGTCCTAAACAAGAGTCTGGGTAAATCTTGATTTAGAGCTGGTTTAGTTTGGGGTTAGACCAGATTTAGTCGAGGTTTAGTTCGATTCTAGGCCTGGGTCAGTCTTAAATCAGCCCTGACGTGTTCTTCAGATTTAGACCCGATTATCCACTGACATAGACCTTGTTAAGACCTGTTTTAGTCTTGATTTAGAGCTGGTTTAGTTCTTGAATAGACATAATTTATCCTGGTACCAATGTAACCCTGGATCAGTCCTATATCAGACCTGGTTTCTTGGTTTAGCTCTAGGTTAGACCATAAAATTCTTATGAGGGCCTGGTCCTGGTTTATAGTCCAAGGTTAGCTAACCTTATGAAGACACTTAGCCCCCTTCCATCTTTGCCCCCCTTCTGAGCTTAGTCTTAATGTTTTGTATGAACTTCACAGGTCTAGATCCGGATTTGAAGTGTCATAGACCAAACCAGAGCCCAGAGGTTACAGAAAAGTCTCCACACTTTGATCAGTGCATCGGATATTTGTGACATGGAAAGCCATTTTTCTGGAATCACTCTTATATTATTTTCATCTAAAATAACTCCAAAATGCCAGTCGACCTTACAAAGAATGCATGTGCTCAGCACGCACAATAAATTAGACTAATATTTAAAAATACAGTAAATATATTCTATACCATGTAGGTTTTGGATTATAGGGGTACACAGACCTATTATTTTGATTTTTTTAATTCTACACAGAAAAGGAAATCATTAAAAAAGGTCAAATTTGTCATGACAAATGTTTCCCATTAGAAACTAGTCATAAATATTTTTTTTTTATTTACATGGACCTAGGCTTTAACACAAAAATAAATTGTACAAAAAAGGAAACCTAGAAGGTTAACATTTTTTGTTTGTGTAGTGTTACACAACAATAGATTTTTTTACACAAAAGATATACCTTAACGTCAACAGATTTTAATATTTATAAAACATTTTACAGTCTGTGAATGCCTATGCGACCAATAAGTTATTACTTTATTTGGACTTTCTTATTCAAAAGATATACATTGTTCCTAGTTTTTCATCAGCAGAAGTTGCTTCTATTTGTTAGACGTTACATATGGCTTATTTCCCTCCTCTGTGGACTTTCCTATGAGACCTTAGCGATTTTGTTGCCTGCGTTTTGCATCTGCTGCTTTGATAATCCAATGATTCGTCCGGCAGCGGGGGACTGAGGCACCACATACACACGGAGCCCTGGACTGTGACGACGGCCATTGTTCACTCCAAAACAAAGTCTTTACTTTGATGTGTGTGATGCTTGGCCGGTCTGCTGCCGTTTTTTTCCATCTGTGCGAAAGCGAACCGATTCCCATTTTGTTGCTAATTTATAAGACCGACGCTCCCCGCAGAGAAAGTGAGGAAAAGTCAATGATTTTTACATTCGCAAGAAGCTAAAGTTGGATATTTGAGAGTATAGCTGAATGCTTTATAACTTCACTAAATCCCTCAAATCTCTTGTTAAGAACAGGTTTGAATTGTATTGCACTTTTCTGCGCACATTGGAAATAGACAGACTTCAACCTCTGAAAATGATGAATGAGTAGTTGTATATATCATTTGCTATTTATGATACTGTATACAGGTTTTGGGGCTTAATGGAAAAAGCCTAACCCTAGAACTAAAGGATCCAGGTCCAGGCAATATAACTTTAGCATTGCAAGATAGGACTTAGCAAAGTGCTTTTAATAACGTAATTATTTTGTATCTTTTTTGTGTTTAATGTTCTTTTACAACTGACATTTATAAATTTTTTATGGATGTGAAAAATAAGAAAAAGTATTTGCCGTTTTTATACAAAACAATTATAAATGATTATTGCAAATTATGGTTTTAGTAATGCCTGAGCAGTATCATTTTAAATACCCGTTTTCCAGTTGAACTCTTTGCGTAGTTCTACATGATATCTCGTGTTATTGACCTACATAATTTGCAGCATGCCTGTCGTGTAGCCAGAGTATCAGTATTTGCCTTCCCCTAAAGGCCCTTCAAAGGGTTAATCCTAAAAAGGGCAGTTGCTTTTGTCTTGTGCCGGGACAACATGCTGCTCTGAGCTCTGATTGACAGGTCCAATCCTCCAATGTGCAGCTCCACAAAAGACGACAAGCCGAAAGGAAATTGGCCTTTGTCCCCACCTCCGAGCTACTTAACCTGAGCCTCATTTAGGATTCAGACGCACTTAAACAGACAGGCCAAGTTAGCAGGAAAAAATGGTGACACAGCGTCGGCTGATGTTACAAAAATAATCATTAGTAAAAAGCAAAGTGTAGTTAGAGCAACTCAAATCCAAACAAGGAAGGAAAATCACGGAAAAATTATGTTCAAATTGTTGTGTTCCCAAATATTAGAATAAAGAATAAAAAATAGAATGACTTTCTCAAAGATTTTTTTCTTTTTCCTCTCACTTTTTACAACAGCCTAAAATTCGCAAATTGCATTCCCATCTTTAAAATACAGTCAATAATAATAAAACACTTTGAATCTTTTAAAATGTTGAGGTATCTTCTGTGAAAATAATAATAATAATTAAAATGTAATTTACAGGCTAATATCTTCATCCCCTTTTGGCTGTTCACATTTGATTTTATCTCATTTCATTACAACATAATGTAATTACTCAGAAATAACATGTTTTTTACCAAATCTTAATTAAGTGTTATGTCGCAGGCCTATAGCTGTCAATTGTTTATGAATAGATTAAAGTATCAATTGTTGTGACAGTCAAAACAAAGGGTCTAATATGGAAAGAATGTGAGCTGCCAGACAAGAGCAGAAAAGGCCTGATCGGATACGAAACCAGGAGTTTTGTGCCCCCTTCTGGTGACACTGGGGACAACATGCCACTGAGAACTCAACACATATCAAAATGATGACATTATGAAGAATGTATAATTAAACACAAAATGATATATCTGAAAAGTGTAATGTGATAATTTAAAAAGTAAAAATATTGGAAAATCTATTCCAAAAAGGATTTATATACAATTCAAAATTCTAGACCTCATCCGTGACTATTGCAATTGCATTTGTAAATGTCTTTTTTTTTTTTCTTCCTCTTTTTATTCAAGTCAGAAACATTAAATTTGTCCGTGAATACACATACTACCAAGTCAGATTAATTCTATTTCATGCTATTATCAATGAAAGATAATAATTCACTATGTAATTCCTCCATTCACCTTTGTCCTAAATCCTACATATACTGCGTGTTTCTCAGCCCTCTCTCTATTGTAGAACTCTTTATCCCGGGAGCAGCTTCTGTACCATTTTTCTACTGCTTGTGGTCCACATAATTCTCTCCTAATTCGTTCCTTGCTCCTGGACTCCCCTCTCTGACCTGCCCCCTATATCTTGTCACACTCCCCATTCATTTCCATAAAAGAGATGCTGACAGTGCAGCCATTGGCTCCGTGTGAGGGCAGGGGATTCTATGCTACCACTGTAAGGCTATTGTTTGTGCCAAAAAAGCTAATCCCACTTCTTATCGATTGTCAAAAAGCGGTACAGTTTTTAATATTGATTTCAAACGTATGTAATTCTGTTTGTAAATGGCCGTTGTGACTTCTATTCCGGTCTGAATGCGCACTGTTGAGTCCTTATGTTCACAACATGCCAAACCGTTACAAGAAATTGTATTCACAATTGCAAAAAGACAAAACACTATACCGTTATTATCATGGATTTATAACGGAAAATAAATATTGAATCAGTTGCGATCAACATGGTTTTTACGTTGGCCTATTTTGCTGAAAATATTTCTGTAGGCCCCTTGTACTGTTGCCTGTCTCACATTTTCTATTTGCAAACTCATTGATATAGCTAAGATATCGTCATAGAACTTAAGTTAATATTAGTGCTTCCTTCTGGTATGATTTTTAAATTAAAAAGCATTTATCTAGACAGTAATCTACAATAGTTAGAATATTTCAATGTACGGATAGGTAAAAGATGTCTTTCAGTTTGGCTAAACACGATTCAAAATGGTTGTTGTTTAAATGATGTTCAAAGTACAATAACATTTCAAGAAATATCCTGCAAACAAAATATCTTACCAAAAAAAAATCGTATAAACCTGCTGTTCTGAAGTGCTTGTGATTCTTGCATTAATTAGAGTGTTAATTTTCCAGCCCTCTCTCAAATGTCAAAATCACAAATCTAATCACAATCTCTTTGTTCATTATTCTTCACCATTCATCTTTCCATCCACACATTTCCAGCTCTGAAGGGGCTCCACTTGGCGCCGGGGTCATCCTGTTTGTGTCGCGAGCAGAAGGGTAAACAAATCCAGTTTTAATAAAGGCTTGTAGCTCATAATCCGCGGGCCGCCTGCAGGTGAGGGCCGGCATGTGGGGCCAGGACAAGTCCCCTCACACACTAATGTCCAACACACACATACACACACACACACACACAATGCAGGACCATCTAACACGGGCACACATAGCAGCTGTTGTTTTCTGAGAGAGAGGATATCGGACCAGACACCGCGGGTCTATGGGAAACAGGCCAAAAACGAAGGAACCAAGAAGGAACATTTTTGAGTAACAAACTATGGACTATTTTGTTTTGTTTTTGTCTTTACAATGAAAAATCTGTTATCGACCAGAATAAGACTCACAACCTCCTGTTAATAGTTTTATGCACGACTCATTACCTAATGAAACCCTTATTATCAGGGTTATAATTAAAAAAGAGAAAGATCCATCTATTGGCACAGCACTACAATAAGGGGTACTTTAACTGGCAACGCTTATTGATCAAACCCCAGGAGGTCACTAATTACGCTGCCCGCTGTGCCAGGCCCAAACCTGGTTAAATGTAGTGTATTTATTCATAATGTATAAATATGATATAGAGGAAAAGTTTAATGGCGTGAGACCAAACATGTGGCTTATGAATTGCCAAACGCTTTTATGCCATTTTATACCCAATTTCCCATTATTTGTGATGGTTCACATTGACTATAGTGGTAATAGCCCTATATTTTACAGCGCAGAGTCCTTTAGTTCGACTAATTCCCCTCAGTGCTGTTTGTAAACATAATGCGTTTGACTGGTGGGACTTGTTCATGGTTACTTTGCCCTTGTGTGTGCTATACAGCGATAAAAAGCTTTTGAGAGAGGAGAGAGAAAAAAATCAATTTGCCCCCTGAATGATTTGGATACACAGAGCAGCCGCAGCAGCCGCAGCAGCAGCCGCAGCAGCAGCAGTGCGAGGACCGGCACAGTTTAGCGGCGCTAGCTTGTTGTCTTGTTTTTGTACTTTTTGTTTGGGCTTTGCAAACACTTCATAAATCAAAAAGCTATAGCAGCTGTAATCCTTTTTCTCGCTAAAAGTGCAAAAGGCAACATGGTCACTGACTTAAACTGGCTCTGTCAATGTAATACAAGCCAAGAAACTAATTATTTAATCACGTTTCAATCATTCGTGTGGCTAAATACAGGCCCAGGCTCAGTAAAGATGTCTTCTAAGAAACAAAAAGTAACGCATAAGTGAGTAAAAAGTCTAAATAAATTGATATATTTTCAAATTAGAACCTGTTATTTGGAATTATGACAGCAAGATATGAGACAATGACAACAAGTCCCTGATAATTATCTGATTGGCGACGCTTTGATGCGGCACGTTAAACTGAATCAGATTCCAATTTCAAGTTCAAAACGCCGAGTTCAAACGCAAAAATGTTCTGGGACTACAACAGGCCTACATTGACAATTATTAATTATTTGAACTTTCTATCGCAACATTATTATTTTTTTTAATTCAAGGTTCAATTGCAATAGTGAGAAAACGATTGCCATACGCAGGCTTCGTTTGAATAAGTGCGATAAGTGAATGATAGTGCGATAATCATTAATTGGTCATTATGTGAACAGCCCTATTAAGCAGTAATGTCTCAGGATTAGTATTGATCGTCTTGATGCGCTGTGCTGAGATTGAAAATGGCCGCCTCAACAGCAGCAGCAGAATCCTGTGTCTGCTTCACATCTTTGCTCCTCTCACTGGTCTGTCATCACTGCCTTGTTTTCTCCTCCTCTGCTCTTTATACCTTCTCAATCTTTCCCCACATAGATTCCTACACAGATCCTCTTTTGTCTTTTGCCTTAGCTCTGCGTTACCCCCGCCCGCACCTCCCCAACCCCATTTGTGCCTCTTATGAACTGTGAAAAATGATGGTCCGCGGGATGAAGTGGACAGGATTCGGCGGCGTAATGGCCTGACAAAATGAATTTCGGCCTTCCTCGCCATCCATCAGTGCCGCAGAGGCGACCGCGGCTGGGATCTGTGAAGGTGCTGGCTTATTGATTACTGCTTGTAACTGCAAAGTGTCTGATTTGGTAGTTCAGAGGAGAAGAGGAGGGCGGGGGGGGCAGAGGCGGCCAATTCAACTAAAGGACACTGCAAAAAAAAAAAGGAAAGCTAAAGTGGCTGTCCCAATTTGTGTGCTTAGTTGAGCAAAATTTGCATCAACTACAGGTATATTGTAAAATGGTCAAAATGAGACCACTGTGTGCTGGCTGCATCTAATTATAAAGCATTTTATTGTCCGAGAACCCGAATGTGCGCTGTTAGCATGCTATTGCTGTTAGCTTGAAGACAAAACTCCGTGTTCACAACTTTCAGTGGCGAGAGCCGTTTATAAACTCACTGAGTGAATAATTAGCATGCTAGGAATGCATTAAGAAAATTAGTAATACGTTTTGACTGCTGCAAGCCGCTTAAAAAAATTAACTGGTTTTCTTTTTTCAAATCAAAAAATCATGTACAGCGCTTTTAGCATGACTTGAACATTTTAAATGTAATACTTTAAATATTACATTAAATTATCAAATTTTTGCACTTTATACTTCATACTAAAGTAGAATGAGCTCTTTACTTTAGGTTTCTATAACTAATTTGCAATAAAACACAAATGTGCCCTCTATGGGATAATGTGCCCTCAGTGCATAATAGCTAATGCCATCCTTCAATTGCAATTGTATTGCATAAACAACAAGAGATAAATAATAAATAAATATATATATATATATATATATATATATAAATAAATCTATTATTATATATTTATCTTTTTCTCATTTAACTCTACAGGGAGAAAATCCAGTTCAAAGTTAAACAAATCAACAAACTAGGCCAAATAAATAATTTACTTCAAACTTGTCAAATCTCAAGTCAAGAAGGACATTTTAACTAATGTAGATATTTGTTTTTAGCAGTGTATAGAGAAGCAGCAGCTGTAACAAGATTTGAAGAGAAAAAAAAAAGAAATCCTGCAATGATAGATATTAAATGGTAAAATATTGATTTCTGTCCAGTCCAAGGCCTGGGCAAAGCGGGCCGCGGCCATTTGTCCGGGGGATATGGACCGGACACGCGGCTTGGCTGGCCACATCACTCATCCGGACATGCAGAAAAATGAAGAAGAGAGAGAGCAAACGGAAAAAAAGGGGCAGCAGCGGAGGGGAAGAGAGGTAAATCAGAGTCATGTTCAGTTCAGACGTCACAAATGATACACACTGTGCACCGCCATGTTTTCTTAGAGGCGCTGTTGCTTGAACTGTACTGCAGCAATAGGGGGATGTAAACAATTACTGTTAAGACCCCTTGACAGTGGAATTTTATGTTTGACAGCCTGAAATGAGAACGTAGGACAGACAAGCATTTTAACCTTAATATTAGCAGGGTTAGTGGTTTTAATGGAGTGATCACATAAAATAGGAGCATTCTTAAGAATTTGAAAATGGACATTTGATATACTTATGGGACTAAATGGGACTTATATGTACGACAAATGTATGAAGTTTATTTATGTTTAATCATGCTGTGCTGTTTGTGTTGCTTTTATTTTTTATTATTATTATTGTTTGTCTGTTTTTCTCTATATATATATATATATAAAAAAAAAGCCTACATGATCTATGTGACCAAATTATTCAGTTTTTCAAATAAGTCGTTTAATAAAATAAAAGCAGTCTAAATATATTGAGTTGATATCAGTATTTTCACATACCTATGTTGTACCTTGACTTATGGGGACTGCTCAGTGTTTTATCTTTAATTGATTCAATATTTGGCCAGGTAGGTCAACTGAGAACACCGGCCAAGAAGCAGCACAAAACCAGAGCAAGCACTTCCTCTAGCCCCCCTCCAAACTTTGACGTGGCCGAAAAATAAAACCAGTTCACCCACATGAAAAACATCGAATCTATCACTTTGTCTTATGGGTACAATTGATTATTTGCCATTGCTTGTTGTTCGTAAAAATGCACTTCGCCGATTATACCATTTTGGCAGCAGTGGCGTCTACGGAACCTGGGGTCGACCTGCTAACCGCGCGCCCGTGATTATTGCTCTTAATTGGCGTCTTCTGGACCTGCTCTCGTGGGCCGCTAGCATTAATCTACATTAGAGATATCGCAGACGGCATTCCGGACCTCCTTTCCGCTGATTCACATTCATTTTGCCGGTGTGTGCGGTGCTCTGATAAGGCTGAATTAATACTATTTTAAATGCATAACGGCACTGAAGTTCGGTAAGCCAAGATTTATGTATTCAAATAGTTATTATAGGATAGTTTAAAGAGAAAATGCTTTACACTTTTCAGCAGATAATGCAAAACGGGGGCTATGCAAAGCAAAACGTGATTAAAGTTATTATAGTTTACGCAATCAGTTACATTATAGTTTACATTTAATCATTTGAGGGTCAATCATATATTGTTAATTCAGGAGTCAGGGTAAAATTACATCTTAAAGCCATACGCAATTTTTATTTCTCGTTATTACACAAACTTGAATTGAGTTAATAATAATAATAATAATAATAATAATAATAATAATAATAATAATAGAGAAAAATTCTAGCTTAGTCAGACATTTACGCGTCTCACTTTGCCATATTTAAAGAATGTTTTGGGTATGTTTTGGTCTTGTGAAAACTGTGGAACTAAACTGTGAGCAGAGAGCAGGTGGTGCGTGCCACCCAGGACCCTCTGTCCCACACACATACACACACACACACACACACACACACACATGCACACGTACACACACGCTCGGGTTCATCTGTTCAGTGGGGACTTTTACATCGCCTTACGGTCATTTTGTGGACGTGAAGTTAAAAGTCAAGGTACGCTTAATTGTCCCCGTAGAGAAAATGTGTCCATTGTCCTGCATTTGACCTATTCCTTCAATGCTGCTGCGGGAAGCGGTCAGGAGCAGTGGTCAGTGCACAGAGACCACATTGGAAAAAAGAAAAACAGCATGAAACTTAAAGTAAACTGTGCACGTGAAAAAAAAACAAAAGCCAAATTCTATCCACTAAAGCCTACAGGCCACAAAAATCACTTTGAAAGAAAAGAAAAAACATGAATATAAATATTAAGGAGTTATATCTTTAGCCTGGATTATTCAGGTCATAATATCATTGTAAGAACTAAAAAAAAAAATAATTGTGACCATTTTAGAAGTAAAATTAAGTTGTTTCAATTCAATCTTTTGTCAGTTTTATGTCACATTAACTTTACTTAACCTTTACATGAAGCTAGAAGAATGGTGATCTCACTGTAAATAAGGATGTCACATGTGTTTGTGTTACGATTTATATGTGAAATCAAACTTTCTGAATGAAAAAGTAATGATATTGTCACTTAAACAGCCAGATTAAAGCGCTTAACATGTAGTTTGAAGTTTTTGGAGCATATATACTGAAATTACTCAATTATTGATGCCTACAAAGTTTTTATACAACCTGAATAATCACAACTAACTGAAAAATCTTGAGATCCCTCATGGAGAATAAACTGTGAACGAACACTAAAATGTGATATTGTGACATCCCTAGTTGGAGCCATTCAATCTTGCTGCACTAGTTTGAATAAAAGCTGTAGTCTTGGTAAACATGCTCCCTCTCACACACACACACACACACACATGTCCAGAGGCCTGTGGGACGGTCCTGGTGGGAGGTCCGCTCTGCTCCTCACATTCCTCAGACAAGTGTCTCGCACCTGCTCTGCCCCAGTCCCCCTCTGCTCTGCGCCAACACCAGACCCTCCAAATCCATTTAGTCCAGTCTGGGAGCTTCTGTGGGAGACTTTCTGAGAAACAATAAGCTGGATGAATCACTGAAAACTAAACAAACACACAATTAGGGACAGTCACAATAAATACCATACTGACTTATCGTTCAAAACAGGAAAAAGGAATATGATAAAAAGTATTTTTAAAATGTCAACAATATTAAAAGGCCACAACAATCATCTGCAGCCATTTTTAAACTCAAATTCACAATTGGAACAGTCGTCTTTTATTCTTCTCTTTTTGAATATCCATTTGTCCATCCATTGTTAAAAATATATGACAAGTTTAATAGTAACTGCAATATGTGTTCAAAAAAATTGCAATTAGATATATTCCTATAATCGTCCAACCTGATGACAAACAGTAAAGTGGCTGATGTGTTATTGAATTTCCCCAAGTGCTTGTAATATTAAACTAAACGCCAAAGCAGCGTCCCCCACACCTCTGAGGGGCGCAGGTGCACGTGTCAGAGCCTGGATCAGAGCATTTGGTCCCATGGTGAGTCTAACCCAGGGGCCTTAGCGACGGCCATATTGTTTCTTCAGTGGAGCTGGAAACAAGAGCAGATTTACAGAGCTGTCTGGCACTGCCGCTCCAGGATGCATGACTGACTCTGCCTAATGGAGTTTTCAGCCTTAGGATTTACACTTGTGATTCTCCAAGAGCCACAAGAGCTGTACAGAAGAAGTGCTGTAGCTCGAGTGGGTGCAGCATGGTCAATGGAACACACAAAAGTTATTGTAACTATAAAATAAAGTTAAAAAATGACTGATGGTCTAAAACTGGTCTTACACTGTGTGATTATTATTTTTTTAATCCAAATTATTCCCAAACCCAGACTGTGCGATTGACTCTCAAATGAGGAGCGCACCGCAGGGGTAAGAATCACAATCATGCATCTAAGACACTTTATTCATCCCCTCCACACCTATTGGTGGCAAGCTACTATTGTAGCCACAGCTGCCCTGGGGCAGACTGACAGAGGCAATCGGCCCCTCCGACCCGCAACAATCCTTTATGCTCTCACCACATTCATACTCAGCAATGTGGGTGAAGTGTCTTGCCTAAAGACACAAAGACAGTTTGCACTAGAGCCACAGTCGCTTCACTGTGGCTGGTCCCAGGACCAGGACTGTGCTCAGAGCCCACTGTACAGAGCGATGGATACACTGACCTGCTCACACTGTACGAGGGTACGTTAACAAACCGTTGGCAAGGTTTCAGTTATTCAGTTAAACCGTTTATTCATAGCATTGTATGAATATCTCACTACGAAG